>CM048755.1:57520572-58118072 GCA_026315105.1 Locusta migratoria
ACTGTCATGTGTTCGTTATGACAATAAATGTCATCATTAATTTATACAAGTTAATATTTTTGTGCTGCAACATTCTTTGCCACGAATAGAATTACTTAAGAATATACGTGGCTGCATACCCGTAAGCTTTTCGAAATAAAAACATAATTTGCAACTATGACAGACAATAAGAAAACAAAGTGATTGTAACAGGTAGTGATATTGAAACTAAATTTAAGGATTAGGAATATGCAGGGGATCATAGTAATGTTTGTAGGGCTTATGGGACTTAACTACGGCGTCATCAGTCCCTTAACGTACAAACTACTTATGATCTAGCTAATGCTAAGGACGGCACAAATATCCATGCCCGAGGGGGGATTCGAACCCTCGACCGTAGTGGCCATGCTGAATGTGACTGGCGCGCCGCAGACAGCTCAGCCACTGCGGCCGGCCAGGGGATCACAACACTTTCACAAGCCGCCACCTCATCTTGGAGACCCCTCTATTCCCACTCCCTTCCGCCCACCTCATCTTGGAGACCTTTCTGTTTCCACCCCCCTTCCACCACCTTATCTTGAAGACCCCTCTGTTCCCCCCTTCCCTCCCCCCCTCGCCCTTATCTTGGAGACCCACTGTTTTTGCCCCCCTACCCCCAACTTATCTTGGAAAACCCTCTGTTTCCACCCCCTCATCTTCGAGACCCTACTGTTTCCGCCCCCTTTCCCTCCACCTTAACATGGAGACCCCTCTGTTTCCGCACCCCACCTTATCTTGGAAACCCCACTATTTCTGCCCCCCTTCTCACCTAACTTATCTTGGAGACCCCTCTGTTTCTGCCCCCTTTCTCCCACCTAAACTTTGAGACACAAATATTTCCATCCCACTTCCCTCTAACTAATCTTGGACACACCTCTGTTTCCGCCTCCCTTCCCCCACACCTCATCTAGGAGATCCCACTGTTTCCACCTGCCTTACCCCTCAACTTATCTTGGAGACTCCTCTGTTTCCACCTCCTTTTCCACCACCTCACCTTGGAGACCCCTCTCCTCCCGCCCCCCATCCCACCACCTCATTTTGGAGACACCTATGTTTCTGCCCACCTTCCCCCATGTCATCTTGGAGAGCCCACAGTTTCCTCCCCCCTTCCGCCCACATAATCTTGGAGAGCCCTGTGTTTATGCCCCCTACCTCCCATCTCCTCTTGGAGACCCCTCTTTTTCTGCTCCCCTTTCCCCCACCTCATCTTAGAGTCCTCTCTGTTTCCAGACCCCATCCCCCCACCTCTTCATGGAGATACATCTATTTCCACTCCATTTCCCTACATCAACTTGGAGACCTTCTAGTTCCTCCCCCTTTGCCCCACCTTATCTTGGAAACCCCACTATTTCTGCCCCCCTTCTCCCCCAACTTATCTTGGAGACCCCTTTGTTTCTGCCCCCTTTCCCCCACCTAAACTCTGAGACCCAAATATTTCCATCCCACTTCCCTCTTACTAATCTTGGAGACACCTCTGTTTCCGCCTCCCTTCCTCCACACCCCACTGTTTCCACCTGCCTTAACCCTCAACGTATCTTGGAGACTCCTCTGTTTCCACCTCCTTTCCCACCACCTCACCTTGGAGACCCCTCTCCTCCTGCCCCCCATCCCACCACCTCGGTTTGGAGACACTTATGTTTCCGTCCACCTTCCCCCCACGTCATCTTGGAGAGCCCACAGTTCCCTCCCCCCTTCCCCTCACATCATCTTGGAGATCCCTGTGTTTACGCCCCCTACCTCCCATCTCATCTTGGAGACCCCTCTTTTTCTGTACCCCTTTCCCCCACCTCATCTTAGAGTCCTCTCTGTTTCCGGCCCCATCCCCCCACCTCTTCATGGAGATACATCCGTTTCCACCCCCTTTCCCTACATCAACTTGGAGGCCTTCTAGTTCCTCCCCCTTTGCCCCACCGCATCTTGGAGACCCCTCTGTTTCCACCCTCTTCCCCTCACCTCATCTTCGAGACGGATTTGTTTGTGCCCCCCTTCCCCCCACCTCTGTTTCCACACCTCTTCCTCCTGCCTATTTCATGGAAACCATTCTGTTCCCGCCCACCTCCCCCCTTTCTCATCTTAGAGACCTTTCTGTTACATCCTCTTACCCCTTCTCATCTATGATACCCCTTTAATTCTGCCTCCCTACCCCCACGTCATGTTTGGAGACCCCTCTGTTTCCATCCACATTCCCCCACGTCATCTTGCAGACGCCTCTGTTTCCGCCCAGCTCCTCCCCCCCACGTCATCATACAGACCCCTCTGTTTACGTCCCACTTTACCCATATTATCTTGCAGACCCCTCAGTATCTTCCCCCCTCCCCCCCACCACATCATGGACTCCAGTCTGTTTCAGCCCCGTTTCACCCATCTAAACTTTGAGACCCATCTGTTTCTGCCCCCTTCAACCATCTCGTCTTTGAGTCCCATCTCCTTCCGCCCCCTTTCCCCACACCTCATCTTGGAGACCCCTCTGTTTCCGTCCCCCTTCAACCCACATTATCTTGGTGATCCCTCTTTTTCTGCCCCCATTCCCTCATCTCATCTTAGAGACCCCTATGTTTCTGCACCCCTTCCCCACATCATCTGGAAGACTCCTCAGTTTCCAACCCCTTTCTCCATCTCATCTTGGTGACCCCTATGTTTCCGCCTCCATTCCCCACTTCATCTTGCTGACCACTCTGTTACCACCCACCTTACACCCACCTCATTTTGGAGACCCCTCTGTTTCTCTCCCCCCTCCCACTACCAAATCTTGGGTACCCCTCAGTTTCCAACCTCCTTCCCCAAAGTCATCTTGGAGACCACAATGTTTCCACCCACCTTCCCCAACATCATCTTGGAGACCACTTTGTTTAAGCCCCCTTCCCTTATATTGTAGACAATTCTATTTCTGCCCCCCTTCCCTCCACCTCATCTTAGATATCCCTCTATTTCTGCCGTCCTTCTCCCACTTCATCTTTGGGACCCCTCTGTTTTCGCCTTCATTCCCCCCACCACATCTTGGAGAGCCCTCTGTTTCTGCCACCCTTCCCTTACGTCATCTTTGGAGCCTTTTCTTTTTCTGCCCACCTTCCCAACTCATCATCTTGGAGACCCTATATTTCTGCCCCTCTTCCCCTCACCTCATCTTTGAGACCCCTCTGTTTCTGCCGCCCTTCCCTCCACCTCATCTTGGAGAACCCTCTGTTTCCGCACCCCTTCCCCCCACCTTATCTTGGAGATCCCTCTGTTTACGATCTCCACCCACACCTACTTTTAGACCCCTGTTTCCTCTTCCCTTCCCCTCACCTCATCTTGGAGACCCTTTTGTTTCCGCCGCCCTTTTTCCACCTCATCTTGGAGACTGTTCCCGCCCCCCTTCCCACACCTCATCTTGGAGACCCCACCCCCTTCCCCCCACCTCATCCTGCTGACCCCTCTGTTTCTGCAAGCCTTCCCCTATCTCACCTTGGAGAACCCTCTGTATCTTCTCTCCTTCCCCCCATCTCATTTTGGAGACCACTCTGTTTCCGCCCCCTTCCCCCCCCCCACCTCATCCTGCTGACCCCTCTGTTCCCACAACCCTTCCCCTACCTCATCTTGGAGAACCCTCTGTATCTTCTTCCCCCCACCTCATTTTGGAGACCCCTCTGTTTCCTCCCCCCTTCCCCCATGTCTTCTTGGAGACGCCACTGTTTTCGCCCACCTTCCCCCAATGTCATCTTGGAGACCCCTCTGTTTACATCTATCTTCTCTGTCTCATCTCGGCAAGCACTCGGTTTCCGCCCGTCTTCCTGCTACGTCATATTGGATACCCTCTGTCTCCGCGCCCTTTCCTCAATCTCATCTCGGAGACCCCTCTGTTTCCATATCCTTTGCCTCCACCTTAGGGATCCTTCTTTTTCAGCCCTCCTTCCCTCACCTCACCTTGGAGACCCCTCTGTTGCCGACCCTCTGCCGCCACCTCGTCTTGAAGACCCCTCTCTCTCCGCCCAACTTCCCCCACCTCATCTTGGAGAGCCCTCTGCTTCCGCCCCCTTCCCCCCAACTTCACTAATCACCACTATATCCTACTCCAACCTATACCTCCCCCATTTTTAAATTATCTAGTCTTCCTTCCTTCTCGATTAAGGGATCTAACAGTATGTGCTCCAATCCGTTGAATACCAGTGTTGCCTTTCCTGATGATGACATCCTTGTTAGCAGCTCCCGTCCAGAGATCCGAGTGGGGGACTATTTTACGTCAGGAATATTTTACCCCAGTGGATGAGAATATTATATATTCTTACAGTAGAACAGCATGTCATTGAGAAAACTAACGACAGTAGTTTCCCCTTATTTTCGGCCGTTTGCAGTGACTGTATGGCTAACACACATTAGCTGATGTTAGTAGGCCAGCTCAGTCTGCACACGTTTGTCCTCGCCACAGATACGCCTCTGCTGCGGTTGCACCTACGGTACGGCTATTTGTATCACCGAGACACGCTTGACTACGCCTTAAGCTGTGTTCTGCTAATAATTGCTTTGCAATTAGATTTATGAAAGTGTTTATGTGCAGGGGAGCCGCTGCCGTACCAGTGCCAGTTCGCCGACTGCAGCTTCCTGCACGCCAAGTCGTGCCGCGACCACCGCCTCATCACTGCCTGCTGCTGCACCTCTGTCCTCTTCCACACGCGATAGGTATGTAGCACTCCCACACTACGTCAAATTATGACACTCGTTTAAAGCTCTGTATTTAAAATCCAACCTGGTGGAATGTTCGTAGATCGAGGATCAAAGATTTCATCACGACTCAAAAGATGCACTTTAACAAAATCACTCGGTTTTAGTTGCTGATAATCTTTCAACGTGTCACGATATTTTCTAGTAAATCAATGTCCTGAGAGAAAGTGTGTGGGATAGTCTATACATAAGTGGAGGTGACCCGAGTTGTCTGCAAGATGAGACACGATAGAAGTATAGCAATGGGCATACTGAGCCACTGAAAATCGCCTGTTGACGTTAGTGTCATAGACGCCGAGTACCTCTCTCCACACTCGGCCAATTACCACCCCTCTGATCAAACGATGCCCCAACCCATCCTTCCCAGAAGGACAGCAAAAACAAAAGACGATTGACAGCTTACATGCATTGCACTTAGCAGTAGCGCACTTGCAGGTGACGTAAACACCTACCTGTATGCCGCCGCCGCCACCACCTCCTCCCTTGGCCACTTGCCTGACCACTAATCGAAGGATGCCGCCACACATCGTTCCTGGAAGGACAGAACAAACAATAGCGCACTTAGGGATGATTGTCATCGAACATGTAATTGAACTTCGTAAGACGATGACGCTCTGAAGGACAAATACCGAGTAACGTTCTCGTAAAGAACATGACCGCCTCTGAGGTCCGCCCCCACCTCCACCGGTCCCCAGCCCCACAACTGTCTCTTGTCGCCCCCACTGCCCCGATTAATTGTATTAAATTTTGTATATCAATTTAATTATAACAACCTATGTTTTGAACAGTAACAAGGGCAACTGCACTCGCATGAGCACAGCCCCCCGCCCCATCCCCACCTCCGCTATCAGCTTCACCTCAGTCCCACCGACAGCCCTAAGGACTGCCGCCCCCATGCACCTGCTGCTTTCTGTTATCTAGGAATTCCTCAATCCAATCACACAATTGGTCTGATAGACCATATGCTCTTACTTTGTTCATTAAGCGTTTGTGGGGAACTGTATCAAACGCCTTGCGGAAGTCGAGAAACACAGCATCTACCTGAGAACCCGTGTCTATTGCCCTCTGAGTCTCGTGGACGAATAGCGCGAGCTGGGTTTCACACGAACGCCTTTTTCGAAACCCATGCTGATTCCTACAGAGCAGATTTCTTGTCTCGAGAATGTCATTATATTCGAACATAATACATGTTCCAAAATTCTGCAACTGACCGACGTTAGAGATATAGGCCTATAGTTCTGCACATATGTTCGAGGACCCTTCTTGAAAACGGGGATGACCTGAGCCATTTTCCAATCTTTCGGAACGATATGCTGTTCTAGAGACCTACGATACACCACTGCGGGAAGGGGGGGCAGCTCCTTCGCGTACTCTGTGTAAAAACGAACTGGTATCCCATCAGGCCCTGCGGCCTTTCCTCTTTTGAGCGATTTTAATTGTTTTTCTATCCCTCTGTCAGTTATTTCGATATCTGCCATTTTTGCAATCTAGGGGAGTTACAACAGTGCAATCTTCCTCTGTGAAACAGCTTTGGAAAAATACATTTAGTAATTCTGCCTTGAGAGTGTCATCCTCTGTTTCAATGCCATTTACGTCACATAGTGTCTGGACACTTTGTTTTGATCCACCTACCGCTTTGACATAAGACCAAAATTTCTTAGGATTTTCAGCCAAGTCAGTACAAAGAACTCTACTTTCGAATTCGTTGAACGCCTCTCGCATAGCCCTCCTCACGCTACATTTCGCTTCGTGTGATTTTTGTTTGTCTACAGGGCTTTGGCTACGTTTATGTTTGCAGTGAAGTTCCCTTTGCTTCCGTAGCAGCTTTCTAATTCGGTTGTTGTACCACGGTGGCTCCTTTTCATCTCTTACGACCTTGCTAGGTACATACTCATCTAATGCATATTGTACGATGGCTTTGAACTTAGACCACTGTTCCTCAACACCATCTGTACTTGAGATAAAACTTCTGAGCTGAGCCGTCAAGTACTCCGAAATCCCCTTTTTGTCACTTTTTCCGAACAGAAAAATCTTCCTACATTTTTTAATATTTGTATTTACGGCTGAAATTACCGATGCTGTAACCGCTTTATGATCGCTGATTCCCTGTTCCGCTTTAACTGTTCCGAATAGTTCGGGTCTGTTTGTCACCAGAAGGTCTAATATGTTGTCACCACGAGTTGGTTCTCTGTTTAACTGCTCAAGATAGTTTTCAGATAATGCACTCAAAACAATTATTTCACCTGCCACCTGTAATAAACGTTTGTGTCTCCCAAGCTATATCAGGTAAATTAAAATCTCCTTCTAAAACTATAGCATGATTGGGAAATCTACTCGAAATATCTTCCAAATTATCCTTCAGGTGTTCTGCCACAACAGCTGCTGAGCCAGGAGGCCTATAGAAGCATCCGATTACCATGTTTGAGCCTGCTTTAACCGTGACCTTCACCCAAATTATTTCACACTTCGGATCTCCGTCCATTTCCTTCGATACTAGTGCACTTTTTATCGCTATAAACACGCCTCCCCCTTCACTGTCCAGCCTATCTCTGCGGTAAACATTCCAGTCCGAGTTTAGAATCTCATTACTGTTTATATCGGGTTTCAGCTAACTTTCCGTCCCTAATACTATCTGGGCGTTGTGATCGTTTATTATTGAGAGCAATTCTGGAACCTTCCTATAGACGCTCCTGCAATTAACTACTACTACATTGATCAATTCCTTCCCTGTTGTGTTCTGCATACTGCTACCTTGTCGCGGCTCAGGAGGCATCTTGTCGGGCCTAGGGAGGGAATTCTCTAACCTAAAAAAAACCCCATGTGGACTCCACACGTACTCCGCTACCCTTGTAGCCGCTGGAGCTGAATGCCCCAGTAGCCACTCAAATCCCTTCATGATGCATCACGTCCAGTATATTCAAATAAAAGGGTCTGGCAGAACCATACACTTGCACCCATAATCAAGGCAAGATCGCACGTAGGCTCGATAAAACCGCAGCTGACAGATCCTATTTCCACCCCATGAATTTGGGTTAAGACAGTTTAAAATACTCAGTGCTTTGAGGCACCATTTCTTCAGATCCTTGAGGTTCGGCAATCATATGAGTCATGAGTAAAACATGTGACCCAGAAACCTCACCGTGTCTTTAAAATGTAGAACAGTGTCCCTCATCCTCAGTTAAGTTTAAAACAGAACGGGAGGGGTTAAAAAGAACGCAGACTTTTGAGTTGAAAATTTAAAATAACTCTTCTTTGCCCAGTCATCAAATCGACGATGAGTGAGTTGCATCTGACAAGCTGTCGTTGCAAGGCCTGAAGAAAAGTAAGAGAGATATCATTAACAAACAAAGAACACCTGACAGGACTTAACGGACTTAAGACTGTTAATTGCTTTGGCAAACAAAGTCATACTTAAAACAGTACCCTGAAAGACAACGTTCTCTTGTTCAAAACTATCAGAGAGGTGCTCGTCAACTCGATACCTAAATTAGCGTAGAGAAAAAGAGGACTTAAAAAAAGGGAACACATCCACGAAAACCCCATTTGTGGATTTGCCGAACGATAAGATGCCTCAAAATTGTGTCGTGGGTCTCATCGAAGTCAAAAAATATACCCGAAAAGTGATGCCGGTGCAAGAAAGCGTGTTGTACAGCCGCTTCCAGGTTATCAAAGGTGGAACAATATTTCCCGAACCCACACTGAAAGTGACTAAAGAGCTGCCTGGATTCCAACATCCACATAAGACTGCGGTTCACCATCCGCTCTAAGGCCTTTCCACACACAGCTAGTGAGGGCAATAGCTACTCGGGCTTGTGCATACCTTCCCTGGTCTTAAAATAGCAACTAAAATTGCTTCACGTCACAAGCAGGGAAATGACATTAAAAGCAAGAGGAGGATTTCTCTGTTTTGTTCCATAACATTCTGTAATGTAGCCTATCATGACCAGGACACCTATCACGACCTACAGACAAAGCAGAATCAAGCTCACACATGGAAAAGGGGTAACAGAATTCTTCTTCAGTGGTTGCCAGAAGTCCAAATTTCCCTTCTTAGCAACCATTCTGTGGCTCTGCCTTCAGTGGAAGTAACTTTGGTGAAATACTTCGCTATAGTCTGGCCAATGTTTCGTGGGTCGGTGTGGAGAGTGCCATTCCCCATATTACAGCAGCTACTGGGCACCGTCCTCCTCTTCCATTTATCCTCCTGATGGTCTCCTATACTTCTGAACGTTTTGTGAAACGATTAACAGAATTTCGGGAACTTTTTACTCTCTGATATAATCGATACATTTTGCCCTCATTACCCAAAAGGGCGAGAGATTTTCTGCAGGGAAGCAGATACTTGAATTTACGCCAGTATTGCAGAGCAACATTCTTTATTCCACCAAGTGACAGCCTGTCTTTGCAACAGTCTCGTAGACTGTGTGGAATGGATGCTGCAGCAGTACGGTGGATCAGTTGTGTAATACCATCCATCTATGCCTGGACATTGTCACGTTGTTTAGGTTCAGCAATTCTGCTTAAGAAAGTCCTGTCTGCATGACGAAGTACCGACCATGGTGGTGTTCTGGTGTGTATCACTCTGTCTGGCAGATTAATCCAGAGGGCGAAGTCAGTGATCTGTTCCACGTAGGTCGAAGCTGGAGAAGATAGCGAAAGATCGATGGCAGAGAATGATCCTGTGGCAGCACAGAAGTGTGTATGTATCACAGCCAAAGCCCGAAGATGGCCAGAGCGGGAACAGGCCGGCCAAGTCGCGAAGTGGCCAGTATCGCTTTCAATTGGCCCGCCAATGTCCGATCTTTTCATGATTTCGTGATGTGGCTGACCAGTTTTACCCCACACACTTCCCTCCAATGCTAAATTTACGATTCCTCGATGTCTAAGAATGTGTCCTACCAAGCGATCCCTTCTTTTGGTCAGGGTATGCCAAAAATTCCTTTTCTCACCGATTCTGTTCAGTACCTCTTCATTAGTTATGCGATCTACCCACCTAATTTTCAGCATTCTTCTGTAGCACCACATTTCAAAAGCCTCTATTCCCTTTCTGTCTGCACTGCTTATCGTCCATGTTTCACTCCCGTACAAGGCAACACTCCACACAAATGCCTTCAGAAAAGACTTTCTTACCCTTAAATTAATATTCGATGTTAGCAAATTTCTCTTTTTCAAAAACGCTTTTCTTCCCATTGCCATTCTGCATTTTATATCCTCTGTACTGCAACCATCGCACGTTATTTTACTACCCAAGTAACAAAACTCATCTACCACTTTCATTGTTTCGTTACCTAATCTAATTCCTTCAGCATCGCCCAACTTTCTAAGACCACATTCCATTATTTTAGTTTTACTCTTGTTAATGTTCATTTTATACGCTCTCTTCAACACACTGTCCATTCCATTCAACTGCTCTTCCAGGTCCTTTGCTGTCTCTGACAGAATTACAATGTCATCAGCAAAACGCAATGTTTTTATTTCTTCCCCCTGAACTTTAATCCCTATTCCAAATTTTTCCTTGCTTTCCTTCACCGCCTGCTCGATGTACAAATTGAATAACACCGGAGAAAGACTGCAACCCTGTCTTACTCCCTTCCCAACTGATGCTTCCCTTTCATGCCCTTCGAGTCTAATAAGTGCGGTCTGGCTTTTGTACAAGTTGTAAATAACTCTCCTTTCCCAGTATTTTACCCCTGCTGACTTCAGAATTTGAAAGAGTGTATTCCAGTCAACATTGTCAAACGCTTTCTCCAAATCTACAAAAGATAAAAATGTAGGTTTGCCTTTCCTTAATCTATCTTCTAAGATAAGACGTAAAGTGAGTATTGCCTCCCGGGTTCCTACGTTCCTCCTGAACCCAAACTGATCTTCCTCAAGGTGAGCTTCTACCAGCTTTTCCATTCTCCTGTAGATAATTCGTGTTAAAATTTTGCAACCATGACTTATCAAACTAATGGTTCTGTAATTTTCACACCTGTCTGCTCCCGATTTCTTCGGAATGGGGATTATTACATTTTTCTTAAAGTCTGAGGGTATTTCGCCTGTCTCATACATCCTACACATCAGTTCAAATAGTTTTGTCATGGCTGGCTCTCCCGGAGACTTTAGTAGCTCTGAGGGTATGTCATCTACTCCTGGGGCCTTGTTCTGGCCTAGGTCTTTCAGGGCTCTGTCAAATTCATCTCTCAGTATAGTATCTCCTATTTCATCTTGATCTACTTCCTCTTCCCTTCCTACAACATTGTCTCCAAGTTCATTTCCTTTGTAGAGCTGCTCTATGTACTCTTTCCACCTTTCAGCTTTCCCTTCTTTGCTGAGAACTGGTTTCCCATCTGAGGTCATGATATTCGTAGACTTTCTTTTCTTGTCCCTAAATGTCTCTTTTATTTTCCTGTAGGCGGTATCTACTTTTCCCCTTCTTATACATTCTTCTACATATTTGCATGTGGATTCTAGCCACTCCTGCTTAGCCATTTTGCACTTCCAGTCAATCTCATTTCTTAGTCGTCTGTACTCAATTTTGCCTGTTTCATTTACTGCATTCTTATATTTTCTCCTTTCATCAATTAAATTTAGTATTTCCTGTGATATCCAAGGATTTTTTGTAGGTCTTGCCTTTCTACCTATTTTGTCCTCTGCTGCCTTCACTATTTCATCTCTCAATGCTACCCATTCCTCTTCTACTGTTTTATTTCCCCCTGTTTCTGTTAATTTGTGCCTAAATCTCCCTCTGAAATTCTCCAGAACTTCACGTTCCTTCAATTTATCTAGGTCCCATCTCCTTATTTTCCTACCTTTCTGCAGTTTTTTCAGTTTCAGCCTACAGTTCATGACTAACAAATTATGGTCAGAGGTTATATCTGCCCCTGGGTATGTCTTACAGTTTATAACTTGGTTCCGGAATCTATGTTTTACCATTATAAAATCTATCTGATATCTTCCGGTGTCTCCTGGTCTCTTCCAAGTAAACAACCTTCTTTTGTGATTCTTAAACCACGTGTTTGTTACGATTAAATCATGTTCCGTGCAAAATTCTACCAGGCGGCTTCCTCTTTCATTCCTTTTGCCCAGACCATATTCACCCACTACCTTCCCTTCCCTTCCTTGTCCTACTACCGAATTCCAGTCTCCCATTACAATTAAGTTTTCCTCTCCCTTAACTGTCTGAATAATTTCCTTTAGCTCCTCATATATTTCTTCTATCTCCTCATCATCGGCAGAGCTAGTTGGCATATAAACCTGTACTACTGTTGTCGGTGTTGGCTTCGTATCTATCTTGACAATGATAATGCGATCACTGTGCTGGTCATAGTAGTTTACCCGCATTCCTATTTTCTTATTCATTATCAGTCCTACTCCTGTGATACCCCCAATTGATTTTGTATTTATAATCCTGTACTCACCTGACCAGAAATCCTGTTCATCCTGCCACCGAACTTCATTAATTTCCACTATATCTAACTTCAACCTATGCATTTCCCTTTTTTAAATTTTCTAATTTTCCTACTCGATTAAGGGATCTAACATTCCACACTCCGACCCGTAGAATGCCAGTATTGACTTTCCTGATGATCCCCGCCCGGAGATCCGAATGGGGGACTATTTTACCTCCGGAATATTTTACCCGAGAGGATGCCATCATCATATGTTCATACAGTAGAGCTGCATGTCCTCGGGAAGTATAACGGCTGTAGTTTCCCCTTGCTTTCAGCCGTTCGCAGTAACTGTGTGGCAAAGCCACATTAGCTGATGTTACAAGGCCAGCTCAGTCAATCATCAAGGCTGCTGCCCCTCTTCAGGAACCACACGTTTGTCTGGCCTCTCCACAGATACCCCTCCGCTGTGGTTCCACCTACGGTACGGCTATCTGCATCGTTGAGGCACGCAAGCCACCCCACCTCGGTAATGTCTGTGGTTCATGGGGGTGTAGTAGTCCCTACTTTTATAGCGTCATCCATTTCTCTATCGACTTTCTCAAAGTCTTCCTCTGTCACTATGTTATCAAGAACTTATTTGGGCAGATGTTAAGTACTTAGTCCCACTTTTATATATATATATATATATATATATATATATATATATATATATATATATATATATATATATATATAATTTTTTTTATTTTTTTTATTTTATTATTATTATTATTTTTTTTTTTACAGCCAAACATTTCCTCGTGTGGGGACTGCTGAATTCCACAATGAAAAGAACTATTTTTCATGAATTGGATGAACCGAAGACTGAGCGCAATGTGCTGAGTTATTTGTTTGCAACCATGTATTTCTGTACATCCTGGTTGGCCCGTTGGATAGAACCTTGGTTTTGGCTATGCCTGGGTTTTTCATGTACCCAGTTCAGTTCAGGTCACATGTTATTCAGATCATTTATAATGGGGTCCGAAAACTCTCTACCATCTCCTGACTGTAGCATACTTGGAAGACCTATAGTGGTAAATATGTCAATCAAGTGGTAATCGACTTTTGTTCTTTTGCTTTTGAGGGGTCGCAATAGTATAAATTTAGTTAAGTGATCTTGATAGTTGAATATGAACTTGTACTCCCCTTCAGGGCTAATTTGCATGTATATCAGATCTACGTGGCATCTTGAATTAAATTGTTTTAATATTAGACGTCTGGAAAATAAATCTTGCTTTGGATTAGATAATTTAGTCCGACAAGGTTTGAAAAAGCAAAGAACTCGTGGTGATATTTTTGTACTTAAAGTGCAGTTGCTTTTCCATCTGTGAGTGATCTCCATGTCCTATTTTCAAGTAAATATCGTGCAGTATTCGAACCGTTCTTCCGTACGGACATAGTGCAAAATAGCGCTGTTGTCTCCTGTTACTGGTTAAATAAGTTTTTCTTTTCCGTCAACTTCAATAACGTCATAATTTCTTAGTCGACAATAGTCAACATTATCTTTTATCTGCTTTGCTCAAAAAAATCAAATGTTTGTAGAACTTATGGGATTTAACTACGGGGTCATCAGTCCCTAAGCTTACAAACTACTTATGAACTAGCTAAGAGTAAGGACGGCACAAATATCCATGCCCGAGGTGGGATTCGAACCCCCGATCGTAGTGGCCGTGCAGACCGTGACTGAAGCGCCTCAGTCCCCTCGGCCAACGCGGCCGGCTCTGCTTTGCTTTGGCTTGTTTAACGTCCTCTATAAAAGAACAGTATCTAGGCCTATCTCTGATGATTATTCCGCTATTATTTGCTTTTTCTTGCAGCAACGTGCGCAAAGTGTCCAGTTATCTGCTTTTCGCATCAAATGTCGTTTCCGCGTCTGCATGAATATCACCTTCATCGTGAATATTGTCACCGTGTGGCGTAGCCGTGGGTGAATGATACAAAAAATTGAAATCGAATGCCATTACATGGGAGCAGCCTAAGTCTTACAAACAAATAATTAGTATCGGTATGTTCGACTACTGATTTAGGGCAAAGTGGGAGCAATAGTAATAATAATAACAGACATACGAAGAAGCTGCTAACGTCATTAACCGACGTTTCCTTGCCTCATCTGAAAGTTGCACTAATACCAGTAAGAAAAATGCTACAAAACGTAACGGTACTCGCATTTAATCCAATTTGTCATAAGGGAAAACAAGGCGTAGGGTGAAATCAGCAGCCACCACGTGCACGGCACAGTCAGTACGTATGCTGCCTATCACACATTGTTGCCACACGACAGCACCCAGTGCTATTTAGACGCGGATTCCTCGACATATGTGCAGCCACTTCACGTTCTGGTCAGGAACCTCCGGCCAGTCAGGAACTGGCTGGCCAAAGTCGGATATACGGCAGTTCTTTCAAGTAATCGGACTTTGGCCAATCCACTGGGCCAAAGTGCGAAATGGCCGGCTAATTCGCGATCTGGCTGTAACATATGCATCGTGCGGGGGCAGATAAAGCGACCGTATTATCTATCAGTGATGCACCTGCACAGACACTGCGACTGCTTACAGGCAAGTGGTGAGCGAGACAGGTGAGGAGTGGTACGAGGAAATAGTCACATTTAGCTCTCACTCCAGTGAGATCATCCTTTCTGTGCAGAAAATATCCACACAACTCGGAGGTGTCTGATTCTTTGGAATCAGTCTCACATACGTCTACTTCCCGAGTCAACAATCGTAGTTTCTCTACATGAACATGGATCCTAAATACCTCTATTTCCAGTCAAGTATAGGAGCCATCTATGAAGGGGGTAATACTTTCAGCCTCTATTTCCGTCGAATGGGGTGGAGTTTGTCTCAGGGCGAGTAGTTTGGCTGTGAGGGACATCCAACTCCATGAGCTCTGGAGCAAAGTCAGAAGAAACATTTGGCATAACAACAGTAATGGCTTACATTCTGGATTTGCCTGTGTTTGTGACTTTCCCTCCAAACCTTTCTCAACATACAATGGTGAAACCTTCTCAAACATGCCTTATCTTTTTTTCATAAAAAAACACATTCTGTAGAGCAGCATGGGTTTCGTTACTAAAGACCAAACTTTTCTGTGTTACTGGACTCAAAAGGACTTGTTACCTCAACCGCCTCTTATTAGATTGGTTGTTGATGCCCCCCCCCCCCCCCCCCAGTAATGCAGACATTCTACTGAGAGCTAGAAAGGACACAGTCAAAGGATACATACTGGACCCTTTGGCAGTTAGGGAACTAAAGAGCTGCTTGCCTAGGTAAGCCTTACACAAATGAGGTGCAGCAGTATCTCACACTAGCTACTGTTCTACCTCAACAGCCATGCAACTCATCAGTACAGAGCAGCCCTTAAGATTGAGGGTTTATTTATTTTTAATAGAGGTATTTTCCTTCTCCATAACACAGGTGGTCAGTCCCTGAGATACACAAAATTCCACTGAAGTGTGCCTAGAGCTTCCGGTGTCAGAGGACTGTCCCCTGCTCAAGTACCCCAGGTTCACCAAACCCATACTCGTGCTGAGCCCCCTGAGGAGCAGATCCTAATAATTTTTCTTGAAAACATAAGTATTCAATATTAAGCTCCTTCAAGTGTATTGCTGTAATATTTTCTCTGCACCCACTAGAATTTTTTTAAAGAAGAAATCATTTTTTTCTGGAAGGTCACAGAAAAACATTTTCTTAATTCATTAAATGAGTCAGCACTTTGTTTTTTAATAACACGTAAGTGTTAAAAAATCACCCAATCAAATTGAAAGTTTTTGATGTCATGCTTTGATCCTTAAAGCTAACAAAATCTTCAAATTATTTAATAGTGTGGTAGTGCAACTCTTTACAAAGAAATTAAGCCTACAATCATTGCTGTGGGTCGATCCCCTAAAGGTACGGCCATAGTTTTGAAAAGCCCATTTTTCATAAAATCGATGTACCTGGAGAAACATTATTAAAAGAAAATTTCAAACATGTACTTTTTTTGACTTACTGAGGGCTATACTTGCAGTAAGTTTGCGAATGTATGTTAACTAGTTATAGAACATCCAGTTTTAAGGGTTAGTAACCTAACAAAGTAATCGATACTTAAAAAAAAAAAAAGGAGAGAGAGAAAGAATAAGAAAACCCTGATAGAGTGTTTCAAGCTCCACGACTTTCTCATTGAAAAATGTTCAATCATTATGAAAAACCACACACTTGTACAATGAACTTCTGTAGATGTATGTTGTAAAGTGCCCATCCAAAACTTATTTGTTATTTGTTTTCTTCAGGTAGTCAGCTGTTTATGGGCTGGAGCAACTCCACCTCCCAGTACATCAATGGAAGATAATACATGGAATACAGAAGAAGTCGTTTCATTTAAAATAAACAACCTCAGTTTTCTGAGACTGAGAGCCAGGAACAAAATTCTGCTCCAAGGGAAGTCTTCCAGTGCTTACAAATTATTTCTAACAGCTACAACAACCCTTTTATTCATTTATCGTTACATAAGGGAAAAAATGTACACTAAACATATGAAGAATTTCTTCGATTTTATTTTTCACTGTGTGTCCGTTATCTGTCATATACCATTTGTACACCTGCTCATCTATGTTTAGAACACAAGTATGTACCACAATGTAACTAACAAAACAGGTATGTTTTGCTACTGTAGAAGTCCTGTAAATTTAATAAATGAATTTATTTATACCCTATTATCGTATTTCATTATTTATATTGTGCTGAACAAGTAGGCCTACAACCAATAAGATACATTCCTTAGGAATTTGCATCTAACAGTGCAAAGCATTCCAGTTACCGATCTTTGTAACACCTTTGGAATGGCTCTCACCACAAGGTCAGCCTCGCCCTCATGCCCCAGTGGCGTGAGCTGTCTCGAACGTGTTAAGATTATAAGGTGCGCCTTAATACTTTACTTCATAATATTACAAAATATAGTTCTAAACTGAAACTTTAATTGATTAATAAGATAAATTCTCCACTGAGATGCAAAAATATTATTCAAAAGAGACAGAGTGGCTGAGCAGTACTTACCTCAGCTTCGTACCACCAATAGTCACACAAAAAGAATCACAAATGAACACAAAAATGAACGTGGAAATAAGCTTTTGGAAGTCTTTTCCTTCTTCACGTATGAGAAAAAGAGTGAAACGAGAAAAGGGGCAAAAGGAAAAGGTTACTCAAAACCTAGGCTGTGACGCAAGGATGGGTGGAAGTCAGATATTGCATAAGTACTGAGGCATGCCAATAGCAAATTAAAGAGGTTAAATCAAGAAGTAATGAGAAACGAACCCAAAAAATCGCACTGAGTGTTTTACGGCCCACTTTAGATTTGTAGTTTTGTAAGTTTTTGCAAACATTTTGGACCTAAATAATAATAAATTAATTAATAAGAGTGTCTGAAACCCTTTTAGGGAAAAAAAATTTTAAGTAGTGGCGGGTTTCAAATCACCGACCTTTCGTATCACAGTCCAGCACCTTGCCCACTGTGCTACGGCTGTAAATCAAAATATCAGGTCTTTAATCTCATAGGCCTACTATTCATGGCCGTTGTTAACTGATGTTAACGTGACATTTGTAGACATTAGATTATCATTTATCGTACGAAGAACGATGTGTTTTTGTTAATTCCTCAGTGGGCCGTTGCTTTGAAATAACTACGTGTAAGTTACAATAAGAAAATCATCAAAAATGTCACGTGACATCTCCAAACGGCTGGTTTTTGTTAATTCAATGGAGGGTGTCAAATATCCGTTATTTTTGCAAATATGTCTCAAACGATACGAGATATGAAAAAAACATAAGGGATCTAAGTTGTAGAGAATTTTCTCATATACCAATTACGTTATTCAATTTTCGTGTCAGATGAACGGTTCGTTTGAAATTACAATTATATTACAAACGGCAGTTTTTGGTTTTACTACCGTATTTTTTGTCCGAAAAATTTGAAAAAGGACGGTTCTGGTCTCTGGTGGCCCACAATCATGTCTGTAAAATTTGGTGCTGATCGGATGAACGGTTCGTCTTAAAAACAGGTAACACGTTACAGACAGACATACATCCCAAAATCGCCGTTATTTTTGCAAATATCTTTGAAACGCTACGAGATATGAAAAAAAAAAAAAAAAACACAAGAGAGCAAAGTTGTAGAGAATTTTATCCTCTACAAATTGGGTTATTCAATTTTCGTGTTAGATGAATAGTTAAGCCGTTATTTTCATTTAAATTTCGAGCTGTCAAAAGACGATCGCAAAGGCCCACTTTTAGTGTTACTAAGTGCGCTTCGGTTGCACAGTGGTAGAGTGCCAGACTACAAATCCAAAGGTCGCGGGTTCGATCCCAGCCAGGTCCTGGGATTTTTATCTGTCACTTACCACTTCTTTCACCTCTGGCAGTATTGCTTACGTGAAAAATACCGAGTAGCACCGTGGTTCGGAACCCACGTTAAACTGTAGGTCCCCCTATAACTGGCTGGGTAAGTCAGTTCGAAGGTCGGAGGAAGGCAACGGCATACAACCTCCAAACAGGACCATGCCTAGTAAAGCACTGTGGTATTCAAACCAATCTTCGGATTGTTGACTGCTTTACCTTACCGTAACCTAAAGCGGGCCAAATGCTGAGTGGGGGCAGGGGGGGGGGGGGCGTGGTGATGACACACATACACACACTCTATATGTAATGAGATGAAGGGAGTAGAGGGGATGAGAAAAGGCTAATTAATAATTGAGTTGAGGAAGGCAGAAGGGGAGAGGTTTAGTCCAGGGTGATGGCAGGAGGAGGAGAGGGCAAGTTCCCATCTCTGCGCTAGGTGGGAGTATCCAGACGGCAAGCGCAGTGCCGAGGTCCCTGGATTTATGTAGGAGGGCGCGCTCTGCCACAGGACTGTGACTGTCCGTGCAATCGGCCAGTTCGGTTAACTTCTGTTTACTTCTTGATCTATTCTCTTTGGTTTGCTGTTGTCGTGGGTCATTATTCCTTGTGCAATATCTTATCATTCATCCTTATCTCATGGCCTAGATTGTGAATAACCTTTCTCCCACATCCCCTTTCTCTTCCTTCCTCCCTCCAACCTGAAGAAGGAAAATATTACAGAAAGCTTGTGTCCAAACTCATAGTTACGGTGTGTGTGACTTTTAGCAGTAATGAGCTGAGGTAAGTCTGGCCAGCCAATCTCTTTTGAATAATACTTTATTAAAATGGTGTCATATCATTATATGGCCATAATTATGGACGAAATTATGTAAAATAATGCTTGTTATTTCACACTGACTTACGTAATATGAAAGAATCAAATGAAATACTCTTATACGTATTTAACAAGAGTTTTCAATATACACAAATTGAAATTACCGGAAATTTTGGCCATATAAAGAGTGGTGTTCGATACTGTGAAACAGGTGAGTACAGGAAAACTAGAGGCACGCATTTGGGTGTGCACGGCGCACCCGACCACAGCCGTGACTGCTGTCTGCTGGCACAGACAAATATATACAGACGGGAAACCCGTCCAACGCTCAGGCACAGAGTAACATATACAGAGAAGCAGCCCACCCTGAACCACTGTCCTACGCTCGCCTCGTAGTTCCGTAAGATGCTAGCAGGTGTCAGACGGATCGCTGGATTAGGGTGCCTCTCGCACGTCAGAGGAGGGTAGCATGGAAGGGAGGCTGAGGGTAGAGCTCGTGCCGCCTGCCACGAGGCCACGGCTGTGTCCGGCTTTCCGGCGTGTGAGGGGAGGTGGTGGTGGGGACAGCCGCTACCTGCCGCCTGCTCTGGCCAGTTTAAAGGGCTGCTTCTGAGCGCAGCGCCATCATGGGACATCTTACAGAACTGTTGGAAACCCTCCCTCCCCGCACCCCGGAGTGTAGGACCGGGCCCTTATGGAGGTTTCCCGTCTGTATATATTTGTCTGTGGCTCAGGGGTGCGGGACAGGGGGTGCTGAAGCAGTTCCGTAAGGTGTCCCATGATGGCGCTACGATCAGAAGCAGCCATTTAAGCTGGCCAGAGCAGGTGGCAAGTAGCGGCTGTCCCCACCACCACCTCCCCTCAAACGGTAGCAACCCGGACACAGCCATGGCCTCGTGGCAGACGGCACGAGCTCTCCCCTCAGCCTCCCCTCCACGCTACCCTCTGACGTGCGAGAGGCACCCTCAGAAGTGCCTCTAGTGTGGTCTACCGGTACTAAGCCAGGGAACCGTCTGACACCTGCTAGCATCTTACGGAACTACGAGGGGATCGTAGGACAGTGGTTTAGGGGGGGGGGGCTGCTTCTCTGTATATGTTACTCTGTGCTGCTGGGCAGGCCTCGCCTGCACCTGCCAATTACTTGTCTGCTTGCCAAGTTGCGCACGCGGCTGGTGCTTCACTGTTGCAGATGCAAACCAAAATCTCTGCAGCTCATTTGTAAGCACGTCTATTATCTCACAACTGGAGTATTTAACATCGAGATTTTTAATTACCCAATGGATATACCACCAGGAGAAGGATTAATCCTTAACTCTCCTCCATTGATTGTAATTGGTAAGTAATGTATTGTTGCGTGCTTGTGGGAAAAAAACCTCTGTATCTTACAATAGTAGGATAAAGTTGGTTCTATTTATTTATATATTTTACGCTCATATTGGAGCACTTTAATCAATCCATACACATTTAAGTCTTAATCCTAGTTATAGATTTGGCTTTCCTCTTCTGCTCCCAAAACTCCTTCATCCTTTCCGACCTGGCTGCCCTTTCTTCATCTGTTATGGTGTATTTTTTGCGTGTAAATGTCTTTAATTTATATCTCGTGTCACTGAGTTTCAGGATCTTCTTCTCTTCTCTGCCTTCAATTTGTTGGATTGTCAAGCCTAACTCATCTAAATCATCTTGAACTTCTTTGAACCAGCTGTTCTTGGTCTTACTTTTCCAAAAGTAGCTGAACAGTTGTTTCAGTAGCCTGGTTTCTGGTAGTCTGGAAATGTGGCAGAAAAAAGCAACTCTCCTTTTCCGTATTGTGTCAATTATTGACTCAGGTTCTTGGATACAACTTGGTTAGGTAATAGTCGCCACTGTCCCTCTACTTGGTATTGTTTGTTTATTATAGTTCTAAGGATTCTTCTGTCTGCTTTCTGTAGTTTGTCTCTTGTTGATTTGGTATTCATCTTGAACAGTGTTTCACTAGCATAGGTTGCTTCAGGTTTAATAACGGAGTGGTAGTGTTTGATTTTTGCATATATCGAGAGACATTTCTCCTTGTATGTTGGCCAGGTGATGCGTTGCGCTTGTTTCAGTTGTCTGCTTTCTATTGACATTTTCTCATTTGAATTCCAACTTATAACCTCTCCAAGATATTTGAATTTATTTACAATTTTAATTTGTTTATTATAATTCAGTGTAATGGCTAGTGTTCCAACCTTGAAGGATGGTACCATTTCTGTCTTTTCAAACGAGATCTGTAGTCCGACTTTTGCTGCTATTTTTTCGAGTTCTTCAATTTGGTGTTTAGCCTCCTCCACGCTATTTGCGAGAAGTGCTAGATCACCGGCGAAGGCCAGACAATTTAGTTTGATGTTTCTGCCAATTTTGACGAAAGTTGGCTTTATTAAATTTATAATAATGTCATAATTTTGCAATTCTGTATGAGGAAATGGGACATATGTAATAGTTGTTATGGGCACACATTGAAGTTAGGTATTCATCTCGTGGCAGAAGTTTATCGTAACTCCTGGTCTGTGTGAAGTTTCTCTGTCCCTCATCAGGTATACTGTTACAAGTAAATGGCTGCCTTCAGACTTTTGTTTAACGGAACACTTTTTTATGAATACTTTAAATATGTTACTTCAGGGGGCAAACAAAAACCTTTCTACTGTGCAAGACTGTATAAAATTGTTCATTAAAAGCTTACAGTTTGATAAATGTGTTTAAATTCCAATTGACGGCTTTAGTATCCCACATTGTTTCTTAGTACAAATGCATCCTTCTTCACAGCAAGATATCAAAAACATAATTAAACATTTGAAGTAAGTACCAAATCCTTTGAAAGACTATGTCCCTGTTCTGTCTGGTAGTAACAACTGTATTTGCAATCTGCTGGAAGACTAATTTTGTAAATTAAAATGAGTAGGTTCTAGAAACTTCCATTAAGTTACTGAAACCTCACAAATACTTAACACTGTTGTAGTGTACATAATACACCACTGTGTATATGCACACAGATTGTCCATATTCCGCAACACCTCAGGGACCACAGCCACACGCTGTTAGTCTACTACCTTCTTTTGGCTTTCAGGAAATAACTGATGGGTCAGGAAGCAAGTCTCTTACAACTGCAATGAGGACACGAACTACTATTTCTAGCGGTGACTGAGCAAGATTTTTAAAGCTTTCTCCTGCAACAATATACACAAATACAGGTTCCCCCCTCCAGTTTTATTGAAACTTATTTTTCTCTTCCTCAAATTTTTAATTCTCGGAATACCTTACTATTCGCTATATATTAATGATAGGACTATAATAATTATTACTACCCTGAGAACTATTAAGTGTTCTGGTAAACCATCTGCATATCCCCCATTTCGGTGATGCACTGAGTTCCGCCGAGTCTCGGGCTCACTAGGTATCTGAATGAGCCTCGGACCTTGACAACCCGTTTGGGCTCCTGCTGTCTGTTGGCAGTACAGTTGGGCTCTACCACCAATGGTGTGTGCAACAGAGCAGTGCTGTCCAGCACAAGCTGATAAATGTGACAGAATGGATACAATGACCAAAGGCTGCTGGCATGGTTATGAAACACACACACACACACACAAGGGGTGGGGGAGAGAGAGAGAATGTGTGTTTCACCCCTGTTCAAAGATTCTATCTGTTTACAGTAGCTGCCACCAATAAATTTCTGAAATAAAATAGCCGTGGATGGACAATAAAGCTCACCAATAGCTTCCTGTTAATAGTCCAGTAACTACCTAAAAGAGTTGAAACTACAAACCGACTGTATTCTACTAACTAGGGACACCTTTGATTTCGAATGTTCGAAACTGTGCTTGGAATAACAGGCAGGGGCGGAGGACGGCCTCCTGGAGGGTGAAAGAATTCTCATTGTCAGCTAAACTCTGGCTCAGTAGGAAGACTTTAGTACCGGCCACCCCTTTTTACCCCACGTCCAATTAAACAAAAAGTCTCACAGTTTTGAGTTTTGAAGACTCAGTACATTGATAGTGCGTTAGCTTCGCATTCTAAAAAAAAAAAAAAGAAAATAAATAAATAATGGATCCGCCAATGCAGGCAATCATAAGCAGGGCAGTGGTGTGCATCACTTCCGTGCAAAATGTTGCATTGTACCTCAAGTAACATTTCAATAGAGAGAAACAATGGAACAAGATATCAGTAATATAGGATAGAAATTATATTTAATTTAATGGCGTCAGTGGATCATTAAATATTCAATCAGCAGTGCCAAAAACTCTCAGCTTAAAGTACGTACAATAGAGCAAAACACATATACAGCCATATCACGCACCTGGAAGTGCTCATATTTCCTCAATGTGCAGATGGGGGACTTCCATGAAGTGGTTAAAACAAAGTGGGAGGGAACACCTCACTAGAGCCACGTTATCATATTATTATGTCACGTTATATACCACCCAACTCCATATACTCGGCCTCAATGTCATTTCCATATTCAGCTCGTTGCAGCTTGGTCCCTAATATTTGTACCACATGTGTAGGATTAATTCCCTTTCCCTGCACTGTACACAGTAGCTCACTTGCGAACATCCAAGAGACAAATACGAATTGCAGCCATACCACCCACACAACAGGAGCGCTGGTTACTGCAGCTACACTACGCCATCACCTAGTGGCACTAGCAAACAAGTGCGGCGTTTTGCATGGGACTGATGCACACCGCTATTTTATTTATGAATGCCAGTTATTCTAAGAACGGTCTAGTGCAGTTCCGAGCGTTCGAGGTCAAAGGTGTCCCTTTTTCCAACGAGAGTGCAAGGAAATAGCAGTTCTACCATTGACAATATTTTTGTTCATTCTTCATTATTAGAGGGGCACTCTGTCAGCAGAATAGTAAATGGCCTATCAGACCACGATACCCAACTTTTAATTCTAAAAAGTATTTGTTTTCAAACAAATGTTAAACATAATTATCAACTACTCAGAAAAGTTAATCCAGTTGCAATTGACACCTTTTTACGCTTAATTAAGGAACAAGAATGGCAGGATGTTTATAGTGCTGATAATGCAGATGATAAATATAATACTTTCCTTAACACATTTCTTACGCTGTTTGAAAGTTGCTTTTCGCTAGAACGCTCAAAACAGGATACTTCCAGTAACAGACAGCCAGGGTGGCTGAAAAAGGGGATAAGAATATCATGTAGAACTAAGCGGGAATTGTATCAAAATGTTAGACGCAGTCAGAATGAAGATGCAGTAGCTCATTACAAACAGTACTGTAAGGTTCTGAAAAATGTCATTAAGAATGCAAAAAGTATGTGGTACGCAAAAAGAATAGCAAACTCTCGGGATAAAACTAAAACTATCTGGTCAGTCGTGAAGGAAGTGTCTGGTCAGCAGCAGCAGGTAGAAGATATAACGTCAGTGCGTAGTAGGAATGTTTCTGTTACTGACAAGTTAGATATATGTGCAATATTCAATAATCACTTTCTGAATATAGTAGGGGAACTAAACAAAACTCTAGTTTGTACAGGTACTCTTATAACGTTTTTAGAAAATGCCTTTCCGAGGCTGTTACTTGAAATGGTCCTTCATGATACTTCCATAGGTGAGATTGAGTCAATAATTAAATCACTAAAGACTATGGACTCTTGCGGATATGATGAGGTATCTAGCAGAATTCTAAAGTACTGTTCTCCATATGTTAGCCCAGTAGTAAGCCATATTTGTAATTTTTCCTTTCAGAATGGTCAGTTTCCTAACAGATTAAAGTACTCAGTAGTGAAACCGCTTTATAAAAAAGGAGAAAGGGATAATGTAGACAACTATAGACCTATTTCTATGCCATCGGTTTTTTCTAAAGTTATTGAAAAGGCTGTATATTCAAGAGTAATTGATCATTTCAGTTCACATAATTTATTGTCAAACGTACAGTTTGGTTTTAGAAGTGGTTTAACGACTGAAAACGCTATATTTTCGTTTCTCTGTGAGGCACTTGATGGGTTAAATAAGAGGCTACGGACATTAGGCGTCTTCTTTGATTTAACAAAAGCGTTTGATTGTGTTGATCACAAAACATTGTTGCAGAAGTTGGAACATTATGGAATACGGGGAGTAGCCCACAACTGGTTCACCTCTTACTTTAATAATAGACAACAGAAGGTAATTCTCCGCAGTGTAGAAAATGGCTATGACGTGCAATCCCAATGGGGCACAATTAAGTATGGGGTGCCCCAGGGGTCTGTTTTGGGACCATTGCAGTTTCTTATTTATATAAATGATATGCCTTCGAGTATAACAGGTGATTGTAAAATATTTTTGTTTGCTAATGATACCAGCTTAGTAGTGAAGGATGTTGTTCGTAATATTGACACAGTATCAAATAATGCAGTTCAAGAGATAAGTTCATGGCTAGTAGAAAACAAGTTGATGTTAAATCTCAGTAAAACTCAGTTTTTACAATTTCTAACACATGATTTGACGAAACCTGACATTCTGATTACACATAATGGGCATGTGATAAGTGTGACTAAACAGTTTAAATTTCTAGGTGTTCATATAGACAGTAAGCTGTCATGGAAAGCCCATGTTCAGGATCTTGTTCCAAAACTGAATTCTGCTATATTTACCATTAGAACAATATCTGACACAAGTGATTTTTCAACACGAAAAGTAGTCTATTATGCTTACTTTCACTCACTTATGACGTACGGCATTGTTTTTTGGGGTAACGCGCCTGTTGCAAAAAGGATATTTCTGGCTCAAAAACGGGCAGTTCGAGCAATATCTGGTGTAAGTTCACGAACGTCCTGTCGACCCCTTTTCAGTAGTCTGGGAATTTCGACTCTGGCGTCTTTAATGTCGTTTTTTGTTAATAATATCAGCTTATTCCTACGATTTAGTAGCTTTCACTCGGTGAATACTAGACAGAAGTCTAATCTACATTTGCATCACACCACCTTAACACTTGTGCAGAAAGGGGTACAGTATTCTGCGGCAACCATTTTCAATAAGTTTCCACAAGAACTAAAGAATCTTAGCACTAATCCACACGTTTTAAATCTAAATGGAAGAGTTACCTCATGGCTCATTCCTTTTATTCTGTCGAGGAACTCCTAGAAAAGTTAAACAATTAAGCTAATTCATTTTTTTCTTTATTGATTCTTTTCACTTTGTCTTAAGATTGTCTTGTGCAAAGGACTACTTAAAAATTTTCTATTACCATTCTTGTGTAACAATTAATGTATTGACTTGTTCCATGACCATGGAGTCTCACTCCTCAATTGGGTCCTATGGAACAGAAAAAACCAATAAAAATAAAAATAAAATAAAATAAGAAATAGTCTAAAGTAAGCCCAAGAAGAAGGGACGCCTGCATCATTATGAAACAAATTATAGTTTATAGACTAGCTGGTTCATCATAAATAATGTTGCCAACACCAAGGAGACAAAAACATGTCAATTATGTAGTGTCTTATTTCAGACAGGTCAGAAACAGATATCACTCACCAACGTAACAACCTAATATTTGCTAAATACAAATTTTTGACTTTCTGGTCATTTCAGATTGGTGAAACACATTGAGTGGCTTTCCCATTTTACCTTTACCACTCCGGCTATTGGGACATGCTTCCGATACTACACAGCTTCAACTTGGAACACACTACTACAGTGATTCAGTGTCTCCCACACATTTTCACTCTTATCTGCAAGGTATATGTGTACTCCCACATCTGCACTGAAACTGTCTTCTGCCTGTTGAGATATATATGCAGTTGTGTCTGGTATCTGTTGTTTTGGACAAATCACTTTTTGAGCTAGAATGACTCCCCCCCCCCCCCCACCACACACACACACACACACACACACACTTATACGAAACTGGAAGTTGGTTTATGCAGTTTTAAGTCATCATAACATATAATTGCTTCTTTTTTCAGACACAAAATAAATCTGAACAGCAGAATATTCTTTCCAATATCATTTTCATTTTGTGTGTTCTTAACAAAGATAACCATTGTTTGCTATGATGATAATAAATGATAGTGCTCTATATTACGGAATTCAGACATGCAGTAAGGCCCAATTACTTGCACAATATACCATATTTCACGACTACAATTCCTGTTTAACATAAATAGCAAAACTTTTTTTTCTGTGTATCATAATTTTTTTGCTATGCTCAGGGCAGTAAAATGAAGGAAAGAGATAAGGACTTAATACCCCGTATCAAGAAAATCGTTATAGACAAAGCACAGACCCACAATAGGGACGAAAGCCAACTAATTCAGTTTTGAAAACCTATCAGAATTTGCCTTAAGAAATTTAAATCTTTAACACCGAAGACAGCCTCATGTGGAACAGAGGCCAGCTGCACTGTAAGCAGAAAGTCACGAAATAAACGCACAAAATGAGAGTAGACAGAAATCTACATCTACATGGAATACTCTGCAAATCACATTTAAGTGCCCAGCAGAGGGTTCATCGAACAACCTTTATACTATTTATCTCTCACTGCATTCTCGAATAGTGCGCGGGAAGAAAGAACACCCGAATCCCTCTGTTCGAGCTCTGATTTCTCGTATTTTATTCTGATGACCACTCTACCCCCATTAACCACAGACATTGCCGAGGTGGGGTGGCTTGCGTGCCTCAACGATGCAGATAGCCGTACCACAGGTGCAACCACAGTGGAGGGGTATCTGTGGAGAGGCCAGACAAACGTGTGGTTCCTGAAGAGGGGCAGCAGCCTTTTCAGTAGTTACAGGGGCAACAGTCTGGATGATTGACTGAGCTGACCTTGTAACATCAGCTAACGTGGCTTTGCCATGCAGTTACTGCGAACGGCTGGAAGCAAGTGGAAACTACAGTCGTTACTTCTCCGAGGACATGCAGCTCTATTATATGACTATATGATGATGGCGTCTTCTTGGGTAAAATATTCCGGAGGTAAAATAGTCCCCCATTCGGATCTCCGGGCGGGGACTACCCAGGAGGATGTCGTCATCAAGAAAAGTAAAACAGGCATTCTATGGATCGGAGCGTGGAATGTTCTAACCCTTAATCGCGTAGGTAAGCTAGAAAATTTGAAAAGAGAAATGGATAGGTTAAAATTAGATATGGTAGGGATAAGTGAAGTTCGGTGGCAGGATGAACAAGATTTCTGGTCAGGTGAATACAGGGTTATCAATACAAAATCAGATGGTGGTAACGCAGGAGTAGGTCTGATAATGAATAAGAAAATAGGGACATGCGTAAACTACTATGAGCAGCACAGTGATCGCATTGTCGTAGTAAAGATAGACACGAAGCCAACACCGACCACAGTAGTGCATGTTTATATGCCAACTAGCACGGCCGATGATGAGGATATCGAAAAAATGTATGAGGAGATAAAAGAAATCATTCAGAAAGTTAAGGGAGACGAAAACTTAATTGTGATGGGAGACTGGAACTCGGTAGTAGGCAAGGCAAGGGAAGAGAAGGAAATGTAGTAGGTGAATATGGACTGGGAAAAAGGAATGAAAGAGGAGATCGCTTGGTAGAATTTTGCGCAGAGCACAATTTAATGATCACCAACACTTGGTTTAATCATCATGAAAGAAGGCTGTATACGTGGAAGAGAACAAGAGACACTGGAAGGTACCAGATTAACTTTATAATGGTAAGGAATAGATTTAGGAACCAAGTCTTAAACTGTAAGACATATCCAGGGACAGATATGGACTCTAACTTATTGGTTATGAACTGCAGATTGAAACTTAAGAGACTGAAGAAAGGTAGAAAGGGTAGGTGATGGAACCTGGACAAACTGAAGGAACCAGAGATAGTTGAGAGTTTCAGAGGGAGCATTAAGCAAGGATTGGCTCAAAAGGGGGAAAGTAATACAGTAGAAGAATGGGTAGCTCTGAGAGATAGGGTAGTGAAGGCAGCAAACGTCTGAAAAATGAGATTGACAGGAAGTGCAGACTGGCTAAGCAGGAGTGGCTAGAGGACAAATGCAGAACCGTAGAAGAATGCATAACTAGGGGAAAGATAGTTACTGCCTACAGCAAAATAAAGGAGACATTTGGAGACAAGAAAAGCAGCTGTATGAATATCAAGAACTCAGGCGGAAAACCAGTACTAAGCAAAGAGGGGAAAGCTGAACTGTGGAAGGAATATATAGAGGGCCTATACAAAGGAAATAAACTTGAAGGCAGTATTCGAAAAATGGAAGACGAAGTGGAGGAAGAAGATATAGGAGATATGATACTGCGAGAAGAATTTGACAGAGCGCTGAAGGACTTGAGTCGAAACAAGGCCCCTGGAGTAGATGATATTCCGTCTGATCTGCTGATATTGTTAGGAGAGCCAGTCCTGAAAAAAATTGTATCACCTGGTATGCAAGATGTATGAGACAGGGGAAACACCCTGCGACTTCAAGAAGAATATTGTAATTCCAATTCCAAAGAAAGCAAGTGCAGACAAATGTGAAAATTACAGAACTATCAGTTTAATAAGTCATGGCACGAATTATTTATAGACGAATGGAAAAACTTGTGGAATCCAACCTCAGGAAAGATCAGTTTGGATTTAGGAGAAATGTAGGAACACGGGAGGCAATTCTCACTTTACGACTTATCTTAGAAGATAGGCTACGTTTTTATTGTTTGTGGATTTGGAGAAAGCTTTTGACAATGTCAACTGGAATACACTCTTCCAAATTCTGAAGGTAGCAGGGGTAGAAGATAGGGAGGGAAGAGTTATATTCAACCTATACAAAAAGCAGACAGCGGTTATTAGAGTCGAAGGGCAAGAAAGGGACGCAGAGGTTGGGAAGGGAGTAAGACAGGGTTGTAGCATTTCCCCAATGTTTAATCTGTACATTGAGCAGGCAGTGAAGGAATGGAAGGAGAAATTTGGAGAGGGCATTAAAGTACAGGGAGAAGAAATAAAAACATTGCGGTTTGCTGATGACATAGTAATTCTGTCAGAGACTGCAAAAGATCTGGAAGAGCAATTGAATGGAATGGACGGTGTCTTGAAAAGAAGATGTAAGATGAACATTAACAAGAGTAAATCGAAGGTAATGGAATGCAATGTCAGAAAATCAGGTGATGCTGAAGGAATTAGATTAGGTAATAAGACAATAAAAATAGTAGATGAATTTTGTTATTTGGGTAGCAAGATAACTTCTGATGGCCGAAGTAAAGACGATATAAAATGCAGAATGGCTATGGGGAGAAAAGCGTTTCTAAAGAAGCGAAACTTGCTTTCATCCAATATTAATTTAAATGTTAGGAAGTCCTTTCTGAAAGCATTTGTCTGGAGTGTAGCATTGTATGGGAGTGAAACGTGGACGATAAGGAGTTCAGAAAAATAGATGATAGAAGCTTTTGAAATGTGGTGCTACAGACGAATGATGAAAATTAGATGGGTAGATCACGTAACTAATGAGGAGGTGCTTAACCGAATCGGGGAGAAAAGGAGTTTATGACATATCCTGACTAAGAGAAGGGATAGATTGGTTGGATACATTCTGAGACATGAAGGAATTGTCAACTTAGCATTAGAAAGAAGCTTGTGGGGTAAAAATCGTAGAGGGAGACCGAGGGACGAATATAGTAAGCAGATTCAAAAGGATGTAGGTTGCCGAACGTATTCTCAGATGAAGAGACTTGCACAGGACAGGGTAGCGTGGAGAGCTGCATCAAACCAGTCTGCAGACTGAAGACCACAACAACAACAACGACCTTTTCTACCTACGTAAGTGGGAGTCAACAATATATTTTCGCATTCGGAGGAGAATGTTAGCAATTGGAGTTTCATAAGTAGCCCACGCCACAACGATAAAAGTCGTTGTTGTAATGACTTGTTCCTGTTAAGTGATTTAAGTTGCTTCACTACTCTAAGGGTATCTACTTCAACGTTACTCATTCTGGCCTATGTTTGTAATTCGAAATCTGGAACATTGGTTTCGTCTATTTTGGTGAATGAGTTTCGAAAAGCTATGTTTAGTATCTCTGCTTTAGTAGCGCTATCATCGGCAGGATCGCCATTACTATTACTTAGTGAGGGTATTGTTTGTGTTTTGCCCCTTGTATATTTAACATATGACCAAAATCTCTTTGGTTTTTCAGTCCAATTTCGAGAAAGAGTTTTGTTGTGAAAAGTATTGTAAGCATCTTGCATTGAAATCTTCGATAAATTTCGAGCTTCTGTGTAGGATGGCCAATCCTGGGGATTTTGTGTTCGTTTAAATTCAGCATGCCTTTTCCGTTGTTTTTGCAACAGTGTCCTGATCGGTTTTGTGTTCCAAGAGGGTTCACCTCCTCCTTTTGTAATGTATTTGGTATAAAACTGTCAATTCGTTGAATTGGAGCCACATCTGGTCTACACTAACGTTTAGTGTTTGGAATGAGTGGAAACTGTCTTTCAAGAAGCAATGTATTGTGTTTCTATCTGCTTTCCTGAACAAATATACTTTTCATCTATTTTTGGCAACTTTGGGACTTTCGATATTCAGTCTCGCTATGGCAGCTCTGTGTTCACTAATACTTGTATCCGTTTTGATGCTAGTTATGAGCTCAGGATTATTTGTTGCCAACAGATCAAGTGTGTTTTGACATCCATTTACAATTCTAGTTGGCTCATGAACTAACTGTTCGAAGTAATTCTCAGATAATGCGTTGAGTACAATTTCGCATGATGTTTTATGCGTACCTCCTGATTTGAAAATATAATTTCGCCAACAGATTGAGGGTAAATTAAAATCACCGTTTACTATTATTGTGAGAGTTGGATACATGTTTGCAATTTGACACAGGTTTTCTTTGAACCTTTCTGCTATTGTCAGAGTCAGTGGGCTGGTAAAAGGAACTAATTATTAACTTTTTACGATTTTCGAGTACAACCTCTACCCATAATAGGTCACAGGAACTATCAACTTAAACTTCACTACATGATACACTACTTTTGATGGTGACAAACACGTCTCCGCCTATTTTGTTTAATCTATCCTTTGTAAACACAGTTAGATCTTTTGCAAAAACTTCTGCTGACCTTATTTCCGGCTTAAGCCAACTTTCGATACCTATAATGATGTGTGTTTTGGTGCTTTCTATTAACGCTTGGAGTTCTAGTACTTTCCCGACACAGCTACAACAATTTACAATTGTTATACCGATAGTTCGTAGATCTATATTTCTCCTGTGATCGACATGCACCCTTTGAGAAAGCCCATTTAGTGTTTCCCCAAAGCCCTCTACCCTAAAAACCTGCCCACCCCACGCCACACAGACCCCGGTACCCGTGTAGCCGTTTCCTGTGTGTAGTGGACCCCTGACCTATTCAGCAGAACCGGGAATCCCACCACATGATGGCGCAAATCAAGGAATCTGCAGCCCAGAGGGTCGCAGAACTGTCTGAGCCTCTGAATCAGACCCTCCACTCGGCTCTGTACCAGAGGTGCACAGTCGGTCCTGTCAACTATGCTGCAGATGGTGAGCTCTGCTTTCATCTTGCAAGTGAGACTGGCAGTCTTTACCACTTCAGATAGCCGCTCAAAACTTGAGAGGATCTCTTCAGATCCAAAGCGACACACATCATTGGTACCGATGTGAGTCACCACCTGCAGTTGGCTGCACCCCGTACCCTTCATAGCGTCCAGGAGGACCTGTTCCACATCTGGAATGACTCCACCCGGTATACACACGGAGTGCAGGTTGGCCTTCTTCCCTCTTTGGCAGCCATCTCTCTAAGAGCCTAACGTTGGAGCTCCCAACTAAGGGCAAACCCACCCTCTGGGAAAGCCTGGACCAAGCAGGCTGTGTGGTGACTTCAGGCTGAGCAGCACCATCCGGCTCAAGAACGTTGTCCCGAACAGATAGCGCCTCAAACCTGTTCGCAAGACGCCTCGTGATCGGTCCAACGGGACGTCTTGCGCCCCCTCCACGCACTGGAGCGACCTCCCACGCAACCAAGGGTGGGGTGTCTGCCTCATTGATGGCAGTATCGGGGCATTTCGCAGCCGCAGGCCAATCGGTGGAGACGACGACGGGAGTCCGTTCGGTCCCCACTACCGACTGACAACAATGACGGCTCTCGATCGCAGCCTCCAGCTGTGCAACCGAGGTTAACACAGCTTGAAGCTGGGAACGAAGTGTCGCCAACTCAGACAGCATCCGCACACAGCAGTCACAGTCCCTATTCACGATTACAGTACCAAGGAAACAAAAACTAGTGTTGCGATGCGCTAAAAGGAAGATTACACTGTTTCTTAAAACGCAAATTTGAATCTAATATGCATGTGAGCACAGTATAAATTTACAAACTGAAACAAAAACGCACAGACAAAAATCAAAATACTCTACGTCGCTTCTAATCAGAAGCCTGTTTCACTTACGAAATATGCTGCAGATAAGCCGGCGGCTTAACGGACATACCCTGTTCCATTATGGATTGTAAGCTATTACATACCATAGTTAGGCGGAATATAGATTTAATCATTTATGAAAAGGAATTTCCAACTATATCAATTAATAAAAGTACTTTTGATTTGACTGATCACGTTATGTTTGTCCATAGTATGTGATGGGTGGCTCATATTCTATTTTTTTCTGGGCGGTTGCGTTTTGTTGTCTATATTGGATTATTCATTTTCACAGAATTTACGACGTTTATTGCAAATAAGTTGAAAATGTGTACCCAGCCGGGATTCAGACTTGGGTATCTTGCTTTCTAACCAGATGCACTGACCCCTACAACACTGGTGACACAGCGAGCATCACAACTGCAAGAACTACTCGAGCAGGTCAGATACAAGTTCTCCACTTTTCCCTGTCAACTATTACTCAAAGTCAAAGTATTTGTAACCTATTTTCGTAAAAGTAAGGGTCTAGGAGTATCTTTGCACTGAAAAATCAAATGTTTGTATAGCTTATGGGACTTAACTACGGGGTTATCAGTCCCTAAACTTACAAACTACTCCGCCACGCACCTTACGGTGAATTGCGGAGTATGTATGTAGATGTAGAAACTACTTATGAACTACTTACGAACTAGGACGGCACAAATATCCATGCCCGAGGGGGGATTCGAACCCCCGACCGTAGTGGCCGTGACTGGAGCGCCTCAGTCTCCTCGGCCACCGCGGCCGGCCTGGCTTGAGCCCCTTGCTGCTGATGGGCGGAGCTCGATTCCGGTGGGCGGGTACTAAGCGGATCATTTTCGCAGGATTTAAGCTCTTGTGTAGACGAGTTAGTTCGTTGTTTTGCTTGTGTCGTGTGTATGCTGTGAGAGTGAATACTGAAGAGTGAGAAAATAATTATTCACCATGTTAGGAGCGGCTTGCTCTTGTTACAGCAAAACAATAAAGGAGACTGTTTCAAGGTCAGTGGGAAATTGACTATTTTGTAGTGCAAAATAAACACGGATGAGCAACTTTTTTAATATGCCGAGAAAGTGTTGTAGTAAAGAAATATAATATTGATCGCCGTTTCACAGCAAAACACCAATCGTTTAGTGAAACTTTTCCTTGGGCATCCACCGTAAGACGTGAGAAAGGCGCAGCTTTAAAAAGTTCTTTGGTGCAACAACGATACGTGATGTCACAAGATGCAGCTATAACGAAGGCACCGTATGAAATTCGTTATATACTTTTACTGATGCAGAAATTGTAAAGGAGAGTTTTGTAACTGCTTCCAGTGTCCAGTTTGACAAATTCACCAATAAAAATCAAATCATTACAGAAATTAAAAAGCTCCACCTCTCAGATTCAACCTATATTAGACGTATTGACGATATAGCACACAATATTCGTGATTGCATAGCTCAATATTTAAAAAAGTGCAAGTACTTTAGCTTAGCTCTTGATTCCAGTACTGACATTTCAGCAACATCACAATGTTCACTTTTTGTTACATGCTGTACTGAAGACAACTCAGTTCAAGAACATGTTTTAAAATTTCTCCCAATGAAGGGCCAAACCAGAGATAAAGAGTACCTTGATATTATTTGCGATTTCGTTGAACAGAACAATATAGATACAAGAAAATGTTCAAATGTTTGTATAGTTTATGGGACTTAACTACGGGGTCATCAGACCCTAAACTTACAAACTACTTATGAACTACTTACGAACTAGGACGGCACAAATATCCATGCCCGAGGGGGGATTCGAACCCCCGACCGTAGTGGCCGTGCAGACCGTGACTGGAGCGCCCCAGTCTCCTCGGCCACCGCGGCCGGCGATACAAGAAAACTAGTTTGTGTGTGCACCGATGTTTGTCTTTCAATGACAGGCTCGGAAAATGGGTTTATTTCTCTGTTAAAACAGTGATATGGTTCAACAAATCTAATAACATTTCATTGTATTATTCACCAGGAAAATTCGGCTGTACGTATTAAATGTTCTGAAATAAACTCTGTCATGAAAACTGTCGTAAGTATAGTGAATTACATCCAAATAAGAGAACTAAAATCTTTTGGAGGAAGTGGACAGTCACTACAGCGATGTTATTTTACCGACATCGGTGTCTGGCCCGGTGGTCTTAGGGCAAAGCGAACGACTGACCACCGTAGGGTCGCGTGTTCGAAACCCGGTAGAGCCTTGAACTTTTTGTCCGCGTTTTAACCCACCCTTCACCTCTCAACGATGTGAGGAGTCGCCAGAAACGACACGTTAACTTAAGTTGTAGCTGCCCTTTCCCCGGTTGGACAAGGAGTCGCCAATTGAAAGACTTGCACCACGTCAATGAGCCACATGAAATTATTATTATTATTATTATTATACATACATCGGTTCGTTGGCTTAGCAGAGGCACGGTGTTGGAAAGTATATTTACGCCTACAGCCAAACAACAAAATGCGCAGTGATTGCCAAGATGATGAATTGTGGTGTATTTTAGCATTTCTGTGTGACATCACAGATAAACTTTACAATCTCAGTTTGGATTTACCAGGTGAAAATAAAATAATTTCACTGTTAGCAAATAAAATATTTGCATTCGAAGAAAAGCTTTTGATGTATAACAGCGAGATACAGAACAAAATACTGCAAAAATTTGCAGTAATGACTAAAGCTAAAAATGAAGGCATTAATATTTCGTCAGATATCTCTATGAAGATTTCAAATGACTTAATGGAATTATCTGATGAATTTAAAAGATTTAAGAAAAATTAAAAATTGTTGTTGCTTTGTCGAAAAGCCTTGGACCTTAGAGACAAGATTCATATCAGAACTGGGAGGCCTGTTGGGATGCAGTTACGTTTGACGAATTTATAGAGTTCAAGAACAACACACATTTGGAAGCTATGTTTAAGGAAAAGAGGGCAGAGATGGATTATGCCAAATTTTAGAAAATTGTGCCTGGACAATACAGAATTGTACAAACATGTGCTCAAATTTTTCTCACACTTTTTGCATAAACTTATCTTTGTGAATCATCATATTCGAAAATGAAGTATGCAAAAAATATATATCGAAACCGGTTCACTGATTACCATGTGGACAACGTCTTATGAGTGTCATTTATCAATCGTAAACCTGATATAGGAAAGATTGTTAACAAGTGTAAACAATTTCAACGATCTCAATAATCAATTCAACTGTTCAAATGTCTGTTAAGCTTTTGGGACTTAACTACGGGGTCATCAGTCCCTAAACTTACAAACCACTTATGAACTACTTACGAACTAGGACGGCACAAATATCCATGCCCGAGGGGGGATTCGAACCCCCGACCGTAGTGGCCGTGCAGACCGTGACTGGAGCGCCTCAGGCTCTCAATAATCTCTGAGTAATAAATATGGTATTAAGTAATTTACGTATCTTTTCATTCTAATTGTATTACTTGTCGTAACTTAGTTGATCTTATGGCCTAAAGGTGTGACCGGTACATGTCGGGATATACTTCCAGTCGAATGTCTTATGTCCTGACTGCTGCCAACCTCAGTAATTCTAATAACGAGGCAAAAGCCTTATACTACTTTAATAACGGGTTAATGATTAATGAAGGTAACTTTTTGGTTAACGCCGTCCAGCTCTAGCAGGTACAATAGTGGCAGTACACAGTAACCACTAGCCCTGTCTGTCTACAAAAATAAATCGCTAAATCTCATATTCCATTGATTAACGTACGTTACGAACAAGGATATTTAACAAAAACGTAACTGCTTGGAAATGGCTGTCTAAAGGTTGCAGCAAGGTTTCAGGTGGCCACTCAAATTTTTTAATTGCTACATATCTTTCTTAAAAATTAATTATGATTTGTCTACAGAACAAGTGCACAAATTCTAAAAAACTACGATAATATAAATTAACAATACGTTCAGCTGTATTTAAAAAAGCAACATATTCTTCTATTAACAATTATATGTTAAAATAGATTTTTATGATAACACAAATGGGTATAGTTATTTCGCAGTATTATTTTGCCCTGTGATAGTATTGTGGCCCACTTAAAGTTTAAAGAATTTGGCCCGAGGAGGAAAAAGGTTGAGTATGGATCTTCTAAGATAAGTCGTAATGTGAGTATTGCCTCCTGTGTTCCTACATGTCTCCTAAATCCAAACTGATCTTCCCCAAGGTTGGATTCCACCAGTTTTTTCATTCATCTGTAAATAATTCGTGTTAGTACAGAGTGTCTCACGAAAGACGATAGCCAGGCGTATGCGGGTAGCGCGGTACCGCTCCCGGCTGCCGCCACCACATCCGCCGGCCACGGCAGCGCCCGATTCTCAGACTCTATTGTGCCACGGGCGCATACACTGAGTTAAAGTCTAAAAAGCATTGTCATCTGAGTAATCTAAGCTTACCTTTATTCACAGTAGAAGTTCAAAATAATGTCCCTCTATGGAAAGAGCAGCTTGACATCTTTTGAACATATTTGCGAACACTCGACGAATTTCGGCTGCCGAAGTCTGGGAAATGACTAGTCGAATCCTGTCTTCCAACTCTTCGAGTATATGGGGATTCCTCGCATACGCCTTGTCTTTTAACATTCCCCAATGTCACAATCATCAAAAACACTTGGTATTGCTGCCATAGAAGCATTGGCAATGTGTGGTCTTGCATTGTCCTGCATGAAATAATCGTAGAGCTTTTCGTTGGGTGAAAGTTCTAGAAAAAAATGAATGCAGGATAGTGTTCACATACCTGTTAGAATTTATTGTTTCGTGAAAAAAGATTCGACTAGCCATTCCCAGATTTCGGCAGCCGAAATAAGTCGAGTGTTTCAAATGTGTTCAAGAGATGTCAGGCCGCTCTTTCCATAGAGGGACCTCATTTTTAACACCTACTGCAAATAAAGGTAAGCTTAGGTTACTCAGATGGCAATGTTGCTTAGACTTTAACTCAGTGTGTGCGCCCGCGGCACAATAGATTACAAGAATTGGGTGGTGCCGTGGCCAACGGATGCGGCGGCGGCGGCCGGGAACTGTACCACGCGATCCACAGACGCCTGGCATGCGTCTTTCGTGAGACACCCTGTAATTTGCAACTATGACTTATTAAACTGTTATTTCTGTAATTTTCACATTTGTTTGCACTTGCTTTCTTTGGAATTGGAATTACGATATTCTTCTTGAAGTCTGAGGGAATTTCACCTATCTCGTAAATCTTGCATACCAGGTGGAACAATTTCTTCAGACGGAATATCATCTACTCCAAGGGCCGCGTTTCGACTCAAATCCTTCAGTTCTCTGTCAAATTCTTCTCACAGTATCATATTTCCTATCTCCTCTTCCTCCACTCCATCTTCCATTTCTAGAATACTACCTTGAAGTTTATTTCCTTTGTACAGGCCCTCTATATATTCCTTCCACACTTCAGCTTTCCCCTCTTTGCTTAGTACTGGTTTTCCGCCTGAGTTCTTGATATTCATACAGCTGCTTTTCTTGTCTCCAAATATCTCCTTTATTTTCCTGTAGGCAGTATCTATCTTTCCCGTAGTTATGCATTCTTCTACAGTTCTGCATTTGTCCTCTAGCCACTCCTGGCTTAGCAAGTCTGCACTCCCTGTCAATCTCATTTTTCAGACATTTGTAGTCCCTTTTTCCTGCTTCACTTGATGCATTTTTTATTTTCTCCTGTCAACAATTAAGTTCAGTATATCCTGTGTTATAAGGCCTTGTCCTTCTGCCTATATGATTCCTTGCTGCTTTCACTACTCTAGATCTCAGAGCTACCCATTCTTCTTCTACTGTATTACTTTCCCCTGTTTCAACCAATCCTTGCCTAATGCTCCCTCTGAAACCCTCAAACACCTCTTTTTTCTTAAGTTTGTCCAGATTCCATCTCCTAACTCTTCTATTTTTATGCAGTCTCTTAACTTTTAATCTACAGTTCATTACCAATAAGTTATGGTCAGAGTCTATATGACACTAGTATCTTACCTAATATTTTTTGCTTCACACACACAACACATTTGTGTAGTAGTTGTTTTCACCCTCTTTTAGGTTTTTTTTTAAAAAATAAGGTTGAACTCGAAAAATGGCATTGTGTTAACAGAAGGGATGACATACCAACAGTTTTCTGATGGCACGTTTAGTCTTTTCTTTGCAATAAATTTCCAAAATGTCTCTCATGAAGCAAAGGTGGAATTGAGCCATTGAACAATTTGTTGCGTTTTAAGTTTGTATATCAGGTACACATTTCAGACAGACAAGTTAAAAATATGGAGAAAAAAAAAACTTCTTGCACCATTTAATTGTTTTTGAAGCAGATTATATCAAACTTAGTATCATATCTGCTCCGTCAACGGCTCCCATTGACTCTTTTTAGTCAAGAACACACTTCCATTTCTGTTCTTTCTTCCTGATTTTGTTGTCCTTTTTTTGCTATCAACTAACTCCAGTGTGTTGTAGGTTGTAAGCGCCCACACTTCTCTCTTATTACACCATTTCACTGCCAATATATGTGTCAGATGACCTACACTGCACCTCTCCTTTCTTCAACTGTTCGTCCATTTTCAGCACACCATGTCTGTTTTCGAGGACAGTGCCATAAGCATTTGTACCTCTGCAACCACAGGACTTAAGAACAAATTATCCATATACACAGTATGTCCTTTCTGAAGATTTTTTTGTAGCACCATGCCCACTATATTCACTGATTACCCCTTTAATGTTACTTGTGGCTCTTGTATAAATAATAAAATTCAGAATGTAGCTCATCTTGCAATCACACAATACAAATAACTTTATAGCAAATCTACTCTTCTTGTAAGGAATGTATTGCTTGAAGAATAATCTTCTTTTGAACAGAAGCAAGCTAGCATATTTTATCAACAACAGGTCTTACTTTGAAAAGTCAATCTTCACCAGTATCCATCGTGTTGTCGGCAAAATGAAGTATACTAAGAATCGAACGAAATCGGTCTCTCAACATCACATCACCGAAGATGGCATTGTTAGCAAAGAATCTCTTGACAAATAGCATGCATAAGACTGACTCTAAATCACAAGTTAACTCCTGTATTCGTGCCATTGAAAGGATGCACTACTGGGCAGAATTGGTTTGTGACCAGTATGCTTCACCGTATTCATTGAAAGTTCATATTCACCATCACTTTCATTGTCATATGATTATGATGATGATTGGTGTTTTAGGGCACTCAGCAGCTAGGTTGTCAGTGCCTGAGCTCAAACGTAAACAGATGCATGCATGTTGTATGGACTTATGAAATTTTCAAAGTACAACTCAAGTTATAGGGATGTCTTAAAACAACTTTTCAAAGGAACTACACCTAAGGTTAAAATATCAACAGATGTTTGGGGCCCGGTGACTACTTAAAAATAAAGGGTGATCGAGCAACTCTGCCACACATTAAAACCTCACACCAAGTATTTTGTGAAGAAGTCCAGATGTCATACAGAATTTTAAAACCTGATCCACGGGCACCTCATCGTCACCTAAAATAGATTGCAGTTCCTGTTGGAGACCGAAATTTGCCCTCAGACCATCGCATAAAATGCATCCCGTTAAAATATGTTGTACCCTACATCTGTCACACACTTGCGGTTCCTCGTGGCATAAAAGAAAACCACATGTCAGTGGGCAATGTCGGATTCTAAGACGAGGGGGGCGACTTCATCAGCTCGTCGAGGGCGGAAGGAAGTACACCACTGACACACTGAAGATTTTAGTGCATAATTTATTATCCGTCACATCCATCCACTGATACTCCCAGAAACCCATGGTTTTCTGTGTCACAAATGAGGTGACATCCTTCAGTGGGACAGAACAGCATATGGCAGGGGGAGAGAACAAGCCTCTTTAGCTGCCGCATCGGCTTGTTCGTTTTCCTGGATCCCAATGTGCCCAGGACCCCAACAGAAAATTATCTCCTTGTTGTGTTGTTGCAGTGCAAGAAGAGCATCCTGTATGTCCTGCACCATCTGATCTGCCGGATACAATTAATCGACAACGAGGAGGGCACTGTGGAAGTCTGACCAGATCAGGAGCTTCACACCTTGATGCCTTTTGATATGTTCTAGTGTCCTCAGGACAGCAAACAGTTCTGCATAATAAACAGAAAACTATTTTGGGAACCCTATCCAAAGGACTTCAGGGAACACAACAGAGCAGCCTATACGATTGCCTTGCTTGGAGCCATTTGCAGAGACTGTAATAAAATCTGCATGGTGGTTTAAAATCTCAATAAATCTACTTTTATAAAAATTGTTAGAGGTACAAGGCTTCTTAAAAGCAGTCAGATCTAAAAGCAATCCAGGCCTATGAAAGAGCCAGGGAGATCCTCTACTCCACCCCTGGCATTGAACCTTAATATGCCCTGCACTTGCAGCAACTGAAGGTTTTCCTGTGCTTGTAGCCTGTGGACGGTTATGTAACAAATGTTGGAATGGCTGCTGTGCAACACTGAAAGCGAGTAGCGTGTGAGGAACTGACAGTCTTGTATGCCAGGAATACCATGAGCAGAAGACAGCGAATAGAAAGCAGGGGATCACCAGCCTCTGACCCCACAGGCTAAGCACGGGACTCATGCGATACGCACCAGTCGCCAGCCTGATATCTTCATGGTGTACTGCATCCAGTATTTTCAGGTATGAAGGCCTGGCTGATCCACAAACCTGGCAGCCACATACAAGTCTGGGTCACACACAAGCTTTACAGAACTGGAGCAGACTTTCCCTGTCGGCACCTCAAGACCTACGACTAAGACATTTGAGGACATTTAGGGCCTCGAGACATCACAGTTTGTCTTCTTTCAGGTGTGGCAATCAAGTTAGCCTCTCATCAAAACTGAGGCCAAGATATTTCAGCTTGTCATGAAAGGTGAGAACAGTGTTCCCTAGATTTAAAACAGGTAAATTAAAATGAGATAACTACTGGGGTCAGTATGGTCTTTCCCTGGTTTTAAAAGCGGAATTAAAATAGATTCTTTCCACCTGGTCATCAGGTGCAACAGAGGAGGAAGCACAGAAGATGGAAAAATCGTCCACAAACAAAGAGCACAGCAGGGGTCGTCGTACGGTGAACATAATGCTGTTAATTGCAATGGCAAACACCACCACACTTAGAACACTGCCTTGAGTGATACCGTTCTCTTGCTTAAAATGATCAGACAAGATGCTCCCAACCTCATATCAGAAGTACCTTTCCGAAAGGAAAGACCTAATAAAAGTGGGCAGGTGCCCACAAAAGCCCACTCATAGAGCTGCCGCAAAACATTATGCCTCCATGTAGTGCCTTAAGCCTTTTTTAGATAAAAAAAATACACCAATGAGGAGTAGCTTATGTAAGAAAGCTTGCTGAACCTTTGCTTCGAGGAAGCAGAGGTTATCAAAAGTGGAGCGATACCTCCTGAAACTGCACTGGGAGTGGCACAGTAAGGACCTGCTCTCGAGGACCCATACTAAGTACTGGTTGACAATGCGCTCCAAAGTCTTTCCTATGCAGCTTGTGAGACTAATGCAATGATAACTACTGGGGTCAGTATGGTCTTTCCCTGGTTTTAAAAGCAGAATTAAAATAGATTCTTTCCACAAACTGGGAAAGATTCCCGTCATCCAAATTTTATTATAAAGCTGAAGGAGGACTTTCTTGGAGCACATATTTAAATGTCGGAGCACGCTGTATGTAATCTCGTCATGACCAGGTGCAGTATGATGAACGGCGGAAAGTGCAGACTCCAACGCACACAGTGAGAAACGCTGGTTGTAATCTTCCACATTGGAAGAACAGAAGTCAAAACCAATCCTCTCTTGTATAACCTGGTACTGATGGAAGGCTGGATCTTGGCTGCAATCGGATGTAATGTTCTTGTAACATTCAGCCAGTACTTGTGCAATGTCTCTTGACGATGTAAGGAGATGTCCCTGCCCTCGTACAGCTGCTATCAGCGGTTGGGAATTCCACCTTGAGAGCCTCCTAGTGGCTTCCCATACTCTTGCTGATGTGGACATGTTGATGGAATTCAAGAACTCTTGGCAAGAGCTCTGCTTACTTTCTCTAATAACCCGTCTAGCCCATGCCCTCACCACTCGAAAATTCACCAGATTCACCTCAGTAGGGCACCGATGGAATCATTGCAATGCTGCCCTTCTTGCCCCGATCACACAGCGACATTCATCATTCCACAATGGGTCATCCAGTCTCCAAAGTGTTAGCTTGAATTTAGGAATAGATGTATCAGCAGCATTGGGAATAATTGATGTAATGTGATCCACCCAGACCTGGACACTTTCAAACCAGTCGAAATCAGCCAACTGTGGGTAAAGTACCCAGTCGGCTTTACTGATGAGCCTTCTAAGTGGCTTGACGTATCTATCTATTCCAGCTAGCAGATTTAACCAAATTGTGTAGTGGTCACTACCGTGGAAGTCTTCGTCCATATCCCATTGAACAGTATGTGATAGAGAAGGCGAGCAGAGGGAGAGGTCATAGTAGAAGATGAACCTGGAGCAGTGTTGAAATGTGTAGGCTTGCCTGTGTTCAGCAGTATGACATCAGGGGAGTGTATTACATTCTCAATCATTTGTTCCCTGGAAAAATCATTGTTAGAGCCCCATTGTCGATTGTCTGTATTGAAATCACTTAACAGGAAAAAGGGTTGCAAGAGTTCTCTAATAAGTTCTGTCAGATTACTATCAACATGCTCACCGGGTGACAAGTAAAGGAAGCACGCTGTCATAATAAGATGGGCCAGTACACACTATGGCAACTGCTTGTAATGTAGTGGTTAAGGGCACAGGTGAGGAGTGAAATGTGTCCCTGACAAATACTGCCACACTGCCTTGCATCCTGTCATCAGTAAGGTTGTCTTTCCTGTAGAGGTGATATCCTTTAAGTACAAGCATATCACCCTACTTAAAATGTGTCTCTTGGAGGGATATACAGAAGGGCCTATCTTTTAGAAGAAGCTGCAATTCCTTCAAACAAGTCCTCAAACCATTCATATTCCACTGGAGTATGTTAGCCATGTTACTGATGTGGTTATAGTTTTACCCCTCTGCTTGTGCCGAGGTGGTGATGCAATCTGTGAGCGAGGGGCATCTGACGGGCTCCCTGGTTCTGGTTCAGATGTTTGTAAATCTATCAGACTCAACTGTGTGATTATTAGTCCATAGCTTACAAACTACTTAATCTAAGGTAAACTAACATAAGGACAACACAAACCCTGATGCCCATGGGGGGACTCAAACCCAAGGACGACGAATGGTCGTGTACACTGCACCGAAGCCCTGGTTCTGGTGACGAGGCCTCTAGCTCCATAACGATGTCCGATGGGACCTGAGGAAGTGACTCGACTGAACGTCGCAAAGCTTTCTTTGATCGCTTCTTCTTCAAAGATGTTGAAGGAAGTGGGGTTGGGGAGGGGGGGGGGCACCCTGTCTTTGGGGTGCCTTCTCAATCATTACTGTAGATACCTTTTCTTGTTGTACTGTAGGACCTGCTTGAATTGCCATGTCTTTGCTGATCTGACTCTAGCAGGTACAGGTGCTTGTCCTGGTTATGGGAACAAAAGGTGGGGTCTGCGTGGAAGCACCAACTTTCGGCATGGACTTCTGGACCAACGACGCATAGGAAATGTGAAATTCTGGTGGTTCGTATATATATTTCTCAGATACACTTTGTCACCTTTATTTCTTGTATTTTGCATTCCTCCACCAAAACAGGGCAATCTCTGCTCCAGACGGGATAACTCCCAGAGCAGTTGATGCAGAGTGCTGGAGATGGACAGTCAGCCCCAGAGTCAAGGGCCGCCTGCACACACTTCCCACAGGTTGGTAGACCATCGCACTTCTGAGTTGTGTGGCCAAAATGCAGGCACTTATAGTACCTCATAGGGTTCGGAATGTATGGCCCAATCTTAAGACGGAGGAACCCAGTCATAACATGTTCTGGCAGTGTCCGAAAATTAAATGTGACATTTAAGGTGGCAGTTTTCTCGATGACTCCATTGATCCTCCTGATTCTTTGCTCCATGTCTATTATGCCTGTGGTGCCCTTTCTTCCTTAAGCTCGAAAATGGTCATGTCCGTAATACCATGACACATGACCACACCATTGTTCGAGTTAAGCGAGTTATGCACTTGAACCACTATCTCTTACTTACCCAGTTTTGTGGACTTGATGAGAAGATTCATCTGCAATGACCTGATGGTCTCAATGCGCAGTCTCTTAACTGATTTTAAGGTACCCACAAGACCCTCAATCCTTTATGAATGAAAAAGGGAGATATCTTTTCAAAGGTACCCTCTTTCCTCTTCAGTACCAAGAATACATTATGATTGATGACTCCTTGAGCCCTGTTAGTTTTGACTAATTGCTTCTCAGGACGATTTGCCTCCCTCATACGCTTAGTTGTGTTGGGTGTGAGTATTCCCGGATGGTACACCCATCCCGCCGGTGTTTAAATTACTCAAATTGTCCATCTCGGTCCCATGAGCAGCTAGGAAAGGGACGGTCCACCCAGGCAGAGCTCCACTTGCCTGGGTAAGCCTAATACAACTGAGGTGTGGCAGTATCCCCAGAGATTGCCCCCTAACAACTGTTCAACCTCAACAGCCATGCATCCAATCAGCACACAGCACACCTTGGGATTGAGTTTTTTTTAATAGCGGTTTTTTCCATCCTCACACTCTGGGCAATAAAGCAGAGATCCCCGCTCCCTGCAACACACAACATTCCACCGCACCACATGGTGGTTGCTGAAGCATGCCCAGGGCTTACAGCTTAGAGGACTAGTGACACTTTCCAGTCCCCAGCTCAGGACCCCGGGTTTGCCAAGCCTGTACTCAGCAAATTTATCCTGAGCCACTGATGGGTTCATTATCATCTGAAGACGACCATGAAATAATACGCCTCTGGGTTTCATGTGTAATACGTCTCAAGGTTGATGGTTGAGGTGACATGGGTTACGTTCAGAGCAAACATCTTCATCCAATAGAGAAAGATCTGACAAATTCTTGGTATCATTTTTGGAAAGTATGTCTAGCAATCCCTGCTCATACATGCGAAGTCATTTAGCTATTCTAAATAGTTACTCATTGTTATTGTGCATAACACATTGATTGCTAAATGCTCAATTACTGTATGTATCTTATCCACAGGATGGGTGGCTAGCATCAACACCAGCAAGTGTTGGAGACTATGCTACACAGCCTGTTTACGAACAGCTGCTATCAATGACTGTCACATGATGGCCCTTTTGCTGGGAGCAGGTTCACATGCATCCATTGTATGATGGACCTCGTAGCCAACACACACTACTGTTGACCCATCATACGACAGGCCTAGTAGCAAGGGCATGTTCTTATTGGTCTCTCATATGATGGGCCCAATGCTTAAAGTGTTAAGGAAACTACAGAAATTGAACATTCCCCAAATGCAATCATTTCAAGTGCTTAACTGGTGGCTTTGAGCACTATGTCTCTTCATTTAGTTGGGAGATTCAACCAAATACAGTTTTTTTTAAGAACCAAACAATGGAAATTCCAGGAATGCTTCAGTAATATTTATGAGAAGGATAGGTTTCTTACTCACCACAGAGAGGTCCGATGAGCCACAGATAGGTACAAATAATAGACAACAATATTACAGCTTTCGGCCTTTTAGGCCCAGCAGCCGTAGACAGTGGTCGTGTGTGTGTGTGTGTGTGTGTGTGTGTGTGTGTGTCTAACTGACGAAGGCCTAAAAGGCGGAAAGCTGTAATGTTGTTGTCTATTTTTTAAGTATTGATAGGCAGTTTTTAAGTAAAATATATTCTTTAATGTTTAATATAAACTTAACATGAAAAATGTTACTTTACACATCATCACACATACCAAGACAATGACATCAAGGCAGTTTCAATTTTTAGTACAACATAAGAACTTATAAATGAAAAATTATAATGATCAACTTGAATAAAAATTAAGTAAAAAAAAAAAAAAAACTATACAGATGTCTGGTCAAGAGTCAACCTGCACATACACAGTTCAAAATAATGATAATCACAACGAAGGAATAGTAATGACAAGCTGATTCAGCTATGTGAATAGCCAATATTATGTTCAATCTGAGACTTAACAATGGCTTACTGTTCACTCACACACCACACACTAAAATGATCATTTGAGTGCTGCGAATAAATAACAATTGTTTTAACCACGAGAAGGCAGCAGTTTGTTATTGGTTCACCATGGAATATATTAACAGTTTTTGCATGTGTGTTTCTTTTAATCAATATTTTAAATTATTACACTGCTTTTATATTGAGCAGTGCAATTATGCACTGCAAGAATGGAGCTACTGAAATGCTGCAACTCAGTCTGAATTAATTTCTTCAATTATAAGTTCATCTTCATCTTCTTCTGTCTCTCCCAATAATTTTATTTCTGATTCTGTATTGGTTGCCAATGAAAAATGTGTTGCTTTCTGTATTTTGTGACCTGTTTTCTCTATCCTCTGGATACCTTTGTAAGTATGTTTCAATTCACACTCATTCTTCCACTGCTCCATTTGCCGAATACTGAAATAAAAAGAGAAGTTATACAGAATTGACACATCTTTCAAGCATATAAATTGTTCTTTAAGTACTGCTACAATTATGGCTAGTTTACACTGGGTTGCATGCAACTGGACAATGGACCACTACACATTTATGAAGTGGAGAACAGAAGTTATTGCTCTACACTACGAACGGGTGTTTATGGGATTTTAATTCAATATTGATTACAGAAACAAGCAGTGACATGTTGCTGCACTTGAGACCATGCTTATGGCCTGAACATCAACGGGGTGACATCCGATCTGCAGAACAAAGTATACAAACTGACTTCGGAATATTAACACAAGCAAAATATCTGTCAGTGAAACAGAGTGGTGACTGCTACGTACAAGCACAACAAGTGAGCTCACTAAATTTTGAGACATTGCAGATTTATTTTGAGTTGGATGCTGTTAAATGTAATGTAACACAGATGTGGTAATCTTAAATATATGGCACCTAAATCTAGCATGTTATGCTACACTGCTACTCGTCTAGACATGACGAGACTTGGCAGCAAGGTCAAAAGCAGATAGATAATGAGCACCGTTAACTGTGTGCACAGTCACTATGTGACAGGACCCCTTCAACTGCATGAGAGAGAGAGAGAGAGAGAGAGAGAGAGAGAGAGAGAGAGAGAGAGAGAGAGAGAGATGATGTGTTTTATAAAGGGGACTAAACTGCTGCGTTATCACTTATCAGTCCCCTGTTTGCAGCTAAGAGATCACATCAAAAACTTGACAGTTTGTAATGTAGAGCTCCACACCCCATATATACCACATACAGAGTGAATGAATATTAAAATTACGACATGAAAGGAAGACGAAGTAGGAGTTGATCTAAGATACAATGGAGCTAGAATATCACAGCAGAAGATTCTGACTGGCTGATCATGAGGATAATACAGGATGAGCCAGCCACTCTGCACACACTAAAATCCTCCAGTTAGAAACAAGACATAAACCGCAAAGAGACAAGAGATTTCAAAGGTCTGGAGGGGTGGGGGCCTGAGTAATCAGGTAAATAAGCCCACCACTAAATAGAACCATAGGCAGTTTAACTGCACAGAGCTTATTAGGTACGCTTGAGTCAGCCCATTCAGACTTTCAAAGCCCTAGGATCTTGCAGTTCAACTCCCATCATAGATCCCCATCCTGGAGGCCAATCTACAAGGGCCATGACGTGGTGGCCTGCTTGGTCAGCTGATCAACACATTCATTCCCCCTTATGGCCAGGGGTCCAAACATAGATCATAGAATGGCCTGACTTGACCAGGGCAGATACAGAGTTTTGGATAGCCTGCACCGACATGTGTTTCGGAAAACACTGGTCAAGTGCCTGCAAGCCACTCAGGAAGTCACTGCAGATGACAAACGACTCCTCGGTGCAGGCTCGGAGATGTTCCAGAGCTCTTGATATAGAGACCAGCTCCACGGTGAAAATACTACTCCCACTTGACAAGGACCGCTGTTCAACGTGGTCATCATGCAGATATGCATACCCAGCATGGCCATCTACTAGGGAACCATCAGTGTAGATGACTTCTGCGTAATCGGACGATTGAACGAGTGCCTTGAACTGGCGACAGAGGATTGATGGTGAGATGAAGGCTTTCAAGCCCTGGGACAAGTCCAATCTTAGATGCATGCGCGGAATACACCAAGGAGGTGTATGGGAAGAATAGTGGAAAGTGGGAAGGAAGGGAGTAGACATGAACCACGAAGGAAGACCTGACTTGGGCCATCTTTATGGGGACGGGAGTGTGACAGTAGGAAAAATGAGCCTGCGATTTGGACTTTGGACGGAAGTATGAATGCAGGCAACATATGAGGCCAACAACTGTTGGTGGTGGACCCGCAGGGAGGGGGGGGGGGGCACACCAGCCTCAGCAAGGAGGCTTTTCACTGGGCTCGTGCAAAAAGCCCCCATTGCTAAACAGACACCAGTATGTAGCATGGGGTCTAAGACCCACAACACAGGAGGAGCTGCCATATCATACACCTGGCTCCCATAGTCCAGGTGTGTCTGGATAAGGGCCTTATAAAGCTGCAAGAGGATTGGACAGGCGTCTCTCCAAACAGTGTGGCTGAGGCAGCACAGTATATTTAGGTACCGCCACAGCACTTTTATCACAGCTGTTGAAGGTGTGGGAACCACGTGAGCCAGGAATTGAACAGCGTGCCCAACAAGCAATGGTTCTCTTCAATGTGAATAAGTTCATCGCCCAAATACAGTTCAGGGTCTGCATGCATTACCCAACAGTGACAAAAGTGCATAGTCCATGTATCAAAGGCAGAGAACCAGAATCCATGGGCTTAGGCCCAGGACTACGCTTTTTGAATGGCTCCCTGCAGTCGCCTTTTGGTAGTGGAACTGAAATACATACAAAAGTAATCGGCATACAGCGAAGAGGAAACCAAAGATTCTACTGCCGCAGTGAGACCATTGATGGCAATTAGAAATAGTGGAACACTAAGAACAGAGCCCTGTGGGACTCCATTCTCCTTTGTGTGAGGGGAGCTGAAATAGGTACCTCCACTAACCCAAAAAATGTGGAATAAGAGGAAGTTCTGGATGAACAGCGGAAGTGGACCTCTCAAGCCTCAGCCGTGCAGCATAGCCAGAATACGATGGCACAAGGTGGTGTCATAGGCCTTTCGAAGATCGAAAAATACGGCAACTAGGTGCTCACGACTGGTGAAAGCAGTGCGGAAAGCTCACTCCAGCAGCACTAAGTTGCCTAAAGCAGAACAGCCTTGGCAGAAGCCCCTTTGTTGTGGGGCAAGGAGACCACGGTCTTCAAGAACCCACACAAGCTGCCGACTCACCATATGTTCAAGGAGCTTGCAAAGAATGTTAGAAAGGCTAATTGAGCAGTAACTACCAGCCACCTGCAGATCAGCGCCAGTTTTCATCATCGGGATGACGATGCTACCCCAGCACTGAGATGGGAAAACATCTTCTATCCAGAGAAGATTGTACAGGGCGAGGAGATGGCATTTAAAGTCCACTGACAGATGATGGCGGAACTGACTGTGGATGTGGTCTTGCCCTGGGGTAGTATCAGGGCATGCAGTAAGGGTACTCTGAAGCTCCCACTCACAGAATGGGGCATTAAACAGTTCCCGTCAAAGTGTGCAAGAAGATAACTGCCACCACTCGACCTGTTCTTTGAGGTTGCGGAAGTCCACACTATACACTTTCAGTTGCAGAGTTACGAGCATAACGGTCCACCGTATGCTCATCAGTAGTCGGTGGGTCCGTGCGTATAGTACCCTGAATGTTCAGGCTTAGGATTCTTGCCTGTGGTCGGTACCAGAAAAGGTGCTGAACCTGTGACCACAGCCGAGATGGGGCGGCGCGAGAGCTAATGATGGTGACGTATCTCTCCCAACAGTACATATAAGTCTCTGAGCTTGGGCCTGGTGCCGTTTAAAGGGAATCAGGTGTTCTATACAAGAGTGGTGCCGGTGGCGCTGGAGTGCCCAACAACGTTCCCTGATGGACTCGGCAATCTCCGGTGACCACCACAGTACCGAACGGAGCCAGTGGTGGCTGGAACAGTTGCCTCAGCTGCAGAAACAATGCCCCTAGTGATATGATGAGCAGCCTGAACAACATAATCTGGGAATGGAGTAGTCACCCTGTTTGCCAAGGTGTAAGCAGGCCAGTCAGCCCTACAGAGAGACCAGTGAGGTAAACGGTCTGGAGGTTGAAACTGAAGGAGAGAAATGTGGATGGGGAAGTGGTCGCTACCACAAAGGTCATCATGGACTCCCCAATTGAGTTGCGGAAGAAGGTTTAGACTGCAGACAGAAATATCAATAGCCGTATGTGCCGTGTGCCACAATGAAATGCGTGGGGGCCCCTGTATTGGCAGACAGAAGTCTAACTGTGCTTCTGGAGCTTCGATGTCCCTACTGCAGCCTGATATCTTAGTACCACCCCATAAGGGGTTGTGGGCATTGAAATCCCCCACAAGACAGCAAGGTCTGCAGAAGACATTGCCTAGTTTGGAGAGAAGGTAGATGGAACAGGTGATAATGTCTCATTGTGTCCGGATTCTCACAGCCACTGCCTCGAGCACCATGTGACAGGGGACAGTGGCGAGGACATAGATACAGACATCTCCGGATGCCATACCATAGGCTGCATGGTTTTTATAGTAGCCCCTATAGCTACAAAAGGCAGGAGTCTGCTCAGTAGAGAACCAGGTTTCCTGTAGGGCTACACAGAGAACTGGATAGCAACACAGTAACTGCTGCAACTTGGCTAAGTGGCGAAGAAACCGCCACAGTGCCATCGAAGTATCGGACTATCTCCCAAATTACAGGGTATATTTAAACGGAAGGTAGTGCAGACTCCACAGAACTATCTGTTGTCACTGACTGTAGAGGTGGAGCCTCGATGTCCATGACTTCTGAAGTCTCAGCAATTGCCAAGTCTTCAGGGTATGCGAGTATCTCCACCTTGTCGTCAGAAGCTGAGGTATGCAGTGGTGGCGCAGTAGCCACCGAGTCTTTCTTCTTACTTTTCTTTTTCTCTTTCTCTCACTTGTCCTTTGTTTCACTTCCTGGGAGGGCTTTGTTGACTCAGTCTCAGGGACTGAGGATGCTCTAGAGGCCCTATGACCACCACTATGTGGCACTTTCAGCCACTCACTGGTGTCCACTGTACCAGTGGGAGAATCCATGAGATAAAGGGATTCCTTGCGAGAGGAGCCAGAGCAGGCTGTTGTGTCACTAGCTCAGGGGTGGGGACTGATGTCCCTATTGGTTGGGGACTATTGCACCCAAAGGCCTAGGGGCCCACTAAGACTGACTGAACGGATAGCAATCTTGTTGGCAGAATTGGAGATGGTGATGCGGCTGCAGCATAAGTTGTTCTCATGCTTACTTGATGGAGTTACTCAAATTTCTTTTTAGCCTCAGAATAAGACAACCTATCCAAGGTTTTATATTCCACGATTTTTCTTTCTTTTTGCAGCTCTGAGGAGGTAGGTGAGCAAGGTGAGTCCTGCTGTCAACAGTTATCACAAATGGGAGGATGTGTGCAAGGAACGTTTGGGTGTGATGAACATACGAACATACACAATCCTGACAGGTTGAGTTGGCAGTACACCTGGAGGACAAGTGCCGAAACCTCCAGCACTTTAAACAGAGCTTAGTGGGAGGAACGTAGGGCTTTATGTCACACCGGTAAATCATCACCTAGACCTTCTCAGGCAATGAATAACTCTAAGGCCAAGATTACGGCACCGAAGGCACCCCTGTTGTTCTTAGGGACCCTATGAACTCGCCGAATAAAGTGGACTCCTTGCTGCTACAAGTTCTTGTGGATTCCTCATCTCACTGCAACAGAAGATCTCTATGGAATATAATTCCCTGGACCATGTGAGAGGCTCTTCTCGAAAGTGATCATTATGGGAACATCACCCAGCTTCTCATAGGCAAGCAATGCTCGTGACTGTTCTGGTAATGATGTCATAATGAGTACTGATCCCAATCACATCTTCCATATACTGTGCCCCACAAAAAAGAGTCACAGGGAGTCAAATCTGGCGAATGAGGCCAATCCATGTCTGCACCAGTAAATTTGGGATATTCCAAAGCAATGACTCGATTCCTGAAGTATTCCTCAAGAAATCGAAACACTTGTCGGTCCGATGTGGTCGGGCTCCATCTTGCATAAACCATTCAGTACCTGCTCGATCCTCTAACGCTTGCTGTGTGGCGACAAATTGTTCCAAAATTGCAACGTAACATGTACCAGTGATCATTTCTCGAACGAAAAAAGGGCCAATAATGCCTCTTCTGCATACTGCAGCCCACACAGTAACTTTAGGAGAATACAGGGGTTTCGCTTCACACCAATATGGTTTTTCTAAACCCCAAAATCGCCAGTTCTGCTTATTCACGTATCCATTCAGGTGGAAGTGTGCTTCATCTGTAAAACAGATGCAGCCAACATCAAATCCTTAACTATCAATCATTGTGAGCATCTGATTAGCAAAGGCAACCCTTTGTTGCACAGCTCGTACAGGTATGGCCTGGTGCGTTTTTATTTTGAATGGGAACATGTGTAGGCTCTTTCTCAGTATTTTCTGGATGCTGGAATGCTTCAAACCAGTCTCAGATGCAATTATACAGACGGATGACATTGGATTTCACTGAATAATTCCAGAAACTGTGGCGATATTTTCAGGTGTAACTGCGGTTTGCTTGCGGCCAACATGCCCCACTAGATCATCAGTTACGCTGCCTGTTCGTTGAAATTTTGCGAAGAGCGTACGAATGGTTTTCGCATCAGGTCCTTTTGGAACATTAAATTGTGCTTGAAAACTTCGCCTTGTTGCCATAGGACTCTCTACTAACCTGTGGTACTCTAGCACCAGAAAAACATGTTGTTCAATGGAGTACATGGTTTTAAACTCTTTCTTCGGTACGCTAACCTCCTTTCATGTTTCAATAGTGGAACTGATCGCTCTGAGCTTCGGATCACTATTTATACTAGGCGATTACAGCGCCATCTGTTAGCAGCTTTTGTAACTATTATTTCAAACTGCTGTATAAATTTCTTAGAGCTTTCACAATAAACATACCGTTTAGTGCATTCCTCTATTGATCTTTGTTTTCGAGATATTTAATTTTGAAATCAGGGAGTCCTTTTCTGGACACCCTGTACAGCCTACATCGATTTCTGGTGTTAGTGTATGGAAATCCAATTGTTCTCTGTCATTAAGTGCAGTTCTCAAGAAGTATGTTCGGTGCTCAGATCAATATCTTCAATATCTGCAGCTGAATGTCAACTGTTTCAACACAAGTTGCAGTGTAGGCCACTAATAAAAGAAATGCTCCCTGTGGTTTGATGCAGCTCTACCTACCATGTCATTTCCAAACCTCTTCATCTGAGAGTAAGAATGGCAACTGAAATCTTTTTGAATCTGCTTACTGTATTCGTCCTTCTGTCTCCCTCTACAATTATTATTCCACACTTTTTTCTAATGTTAAGTTAAAGATTCCTTCTTGTCTCATAATGTGTCCCACCAACCTATCCCTTCTCTTAGTCAGGATATGCCAAAAACGCCTTTTCTCCCCAATTCTGTTGAGCATCTCCTCATTAGCTACATGATCTACCCATCTAATCTTCATTATTCATCTGTAGCACCACATTTGAAAAGATTCTATCATCTTTTTGTCTGAACTCTTTATCTTCACTCCTGTACAATGCTACAGTCCAGACAAATGCTTTCAGAAAGCACTTCCTAACATTTAAATATTGGATGTCAACAAATTTTGCTTCTTCATGAACAATTTTCTTAAAGCCATTCTGCATTTCATATCTTCCTTACTTCAGCCATCAGAAGATATTTTGCTACCCAAATAACAAAACTAATCTACTACAGTACTTTTATTGTCTCATTCGTCATTTCTAATCTAATTCCTTCAGCATCACCAGATTTTCTGATATTATGTTCCATTACCCTTGTTTCGCTCTTGTTAATGTTCATCTTGTACCTTCGTTTCAAGACACTGTCGATTCTGTTTAATTGCTTTTCCAGGTTCTTTGCTGCCTCTGACAGAATTTCTGTCATCGGCCAACTGCGAAGTTTTTTATTTCTTTTCCCTGAACTTTAGTTCCTATTGTAAATTTCTCCTTCACACCTTGCTCAGTGTACAGAATGAACAATATTGAGAAAGAGTAATACCTGTCTTACTCCCTTTCCAACCACTGAAACCCTTTCACGCCCTTTGACTCTAATAACTGCTGTCTGGTTTCTGTACAAGTTTAATATAACTCTTTGCTCCCTATATTTTATCCCTGCTACCTTCAGAATCTGGAAAAGTGTATCCCAGTCAACATTGTCAAAAGCTTTCTCCAGTTCCACAAATGCTAAATACAGTTTTGTCTTTCCTTAATCTATCTTCCCCTAAATCAGAAGTCATCTTCCCCAAGTTTGGATTCCATCAGTTTTTTTCATTTATCTGTAAATAATTTGCATCCATGACTTATTAAACTGCCAATTCTGTCATTTTAAAATTTGTCTGCACTTACTTTTTTAGTAATTGGCATCACTATACTCTTCTTGAAGTCACAGGGTATTTACCCTGTTTCATACACCTCACATTAGATTAGAGATAATAAGTTAATATTAACATGACATGTTCATTATTATGTTGTAAAGAAATGATTAGCATTCAACAACCTTGGTTTAGCATGTTTCCTGTTGTCTAATAGACACAACATCTTCCACTGACCTCGATAACTCGTTTATTGTGTGAAGTCACGAATGCTGTCCTGTGGTACAGCCTCTCAGGCTGCGCCCGTCGTTTCACTGTATACCATACATTTTCGACTTGTGTCAAGTCGGGGGATCTGGAGGACCATGCCAGAAGTCCCATATCCTGTGACTCTGAGAAGGCACATTTTTTTTGCAGCAACATGTGGTTGTGCATCGTCGCATCGTCTTGCTGAAAAATGGCATCTCGGGTGTCGTGCATGAAGGGTACGGATATGGGTCGTAGAATATCATACACAGAAGTCTAACTGGTCACAGTGCCCCAAATACACTATGTTCTGTGGCTGTGCCCAGTAGCACTCCACACTGTAGGCCTCGAGTCAGTGCTGCACGCCTTTTAAGAACGCAGTCACTGTGATGCCACTTTCCCCATGGAGCAAACCAAAATGGAGCTATAACTTTCATCGACAGAACCTGGGTTTGTCTGAAAACATTATCCAATGACACTCCTGCTCCTAGAGCTGTCAATCTGTACACCGTTGCCATCGAGCGTGTTACTTCACATCAGTCTGAGGTAGGCGAAAGAGAATGACGCACATGTAGCCTGTGCCATAATAAATGGTGATGGGACTGTCAATCCTGGTAGTTTACAATGTGTAACAATGTTCCACTATTATGCCAGAGTCGGGGGAGAATGCAAATCTGTCCTGCACTGACAATAGGTTGAGGTTCCTACCTTCTTCTGGGTGGTGTGACCTGTCCTATCTCGTGCTGTTATGTGGCCTTCTCTGAAGCATTCTGCATGCTACCATTACACTGCTAAAACACGTTGTCTAATATAAGCAGCAATATCATTGGAAGGGTGTATCATTCTCTCGAACCAATAATGCATTCTCTTAAAAACCTACCAATTAGATGGTACAGTTAGTGCATACAGCGACAATACAACCTACTCATCTGTTAGAGTCTCACTGATCTGTTACTTTTAGTTTAAATTAATGAAAAGAGCTGCAGAGACATTTTACCGATTAGAAGTTTTGCACCACAATGTTGATGCTGAGCTTGAACCCACAGGCTGACATAGGTCAAATGCTAACTATTTCTGCAGAACATACTAATTTACATATACTGTGAATATAAACAACCTATCACTAGTCTTTCAATGTGCCCTGTTTGTTTCTGAACGTGAGTGTAGTTGCAAATATTGAGAATTATTTGTATTCCAATCCACAGACTGAGAAAACTGTGGAGGACTGACAAATTCAGTAGACAGTAACATAAAAAAAAACCTGGAATAAAAATAATGTATTCAAAGCTAATGGACGGATAGATGGATGATGGATATGAGGGGGGAGGGGGGGGGGGGGGGTTGTGCACATGACATTTTGAGGTCTTCAGCACTTGAATGCATCTAAGAAGAGAGGAGTGTGTGAAGGAGAATAAAATAAAACAAGCAAGAGAATTAAAAGAGGAGACAGATAGCAAAATAAGTGTGCTGCTAGATACAACACCAAAGTATACAGTGACAAGTCACAATGAAGGATGTTGAAGTAGAAAAAACAACCTGGCAGATGATTATGGCTGGCTGGTCACAGAATTAAAAAGGATGAACCAGCCACTCTGCCTCACACTAAAACCACCGGCGTAAAAGTTTAGGCCAGAGTCCACACAAGAACACAAAATTTTAAGACTCTTGTCGCACTCTGTTCATCATCAGCTAAAATAGAGAGCAGATCAGTAGCAAGTTCTGCTTCAGCCCTCACAGCATTATATGAAATACATTCAGTTAAAATGTGGTGCACAGTTATCTGTAGGCTGCAAGCATTATGACGGAGGAGAAAACCGTGTGTGAAGGGGCAGTGTCTGATGCAGAGGCCTGTCAGGGGACACTTCATTCCGCCTCAGTGGCCAGCAGGAGGACTGCCACAGTCGGACAGTTGACTTCATCAACTGCAGCTTATTCACCGTCATTGCCAACCGTTGGCAATTCCTTAACTGTACCGATCACTGTGAGACGTTGAGTGGTCTGTGTGAATGGGGCTTAGTTTGTCGATAGGGTTGCTTGTTACTAAAGCACTCCAAGCCATACAACAAATCAAACTTCAAAAAAGAGAAGTTCTTGGTCAAGTTAATAGCAGTACATTCTCCAAGGTTCTTCTACCAAAATAAAGTCGTTGTTAGATGAGAACGGATTTTTATTGATTCTTCCATCACACTACAGCACTGTATACATCTGGTCTAAAGCTCCTGGCAACCTAACTTACAAGAATGTAAGTCTACGACTTTCAGCAGCTTACAACTGCCATCAACTGCCCCTTGCGGTCAGTAGCGGCATGTTTAAATACATAGATTTTGGCACCCAAGTCGCGAATACGTCACGTTCACAAATTCTGTTTCAAATAAATTGACTACAAATTTTGAAGAAATTTATACAGTTCGATTTAGTCGTTAGCAAGTAATATAACCGGTTACAAAAGTTGGTACAAAAAGGTTACAATTCATGCAATAAATTAATTATTCAAAGATAAGTGATGCGTATTTCGCTACACGGGCTCTAGGTGATACAATAACCTTCAAGCTGTAATTTCATGTAAGCAAACGAGTCCGCACCTGACGTCTTATGATTGATGTTCAAATTCAAGATATTACCCAAATTTTAAGGTAACGACAATTTACAAGTGAAAAATGTTCATAAAGGTGTATGGTTTGTCAAAACTTAATACATGATAATTCTAATGTTTTGTAAATAGTTCGAAACTGATATAATCGTTAGACAAACTGTTAGGTTAATAAAATTTACAATATACTCGTTAAAAAAAATTTAGTAGTGACTGTTTTATCGTGAAGTATTTTTTTTCTTTTTTTTTTCTCAGGATCTTTAATATTTCGTATGAAACGTCACAACTGCCACACCATAGAGAAAATGTCCTGCAGGAGAATAGCACACTGTGTGATATCACGGCCTCTGCAGGCCTCCTTGGCACACCAATCAGCCTGTTCATTGTCCCGAATTCCCGCACACCCTGGTACTCAACAGTATGACACTTGCTTCCTCTGCTGATGGAGGGAGTGAAGTTGGTCACAAATGAGCAGCATCATCTTCCCAGCTGGATACAGGTTTTGCAATGATTGCAGTGTGCTAACGGAATCGGAGCATACAAGAAACTGTGTGCTCTGAACTCGTCGTATATGGTCCACCGCCCGTAAGATCGCGCGGAACTCCACTGAAAAAACAGAATAGGAATTGGGGAAGTGAATCCAATTCTCATGTCTGGGAAACACAATGGAACAGCTGACAGACTCCCTTTGCTTCAAACCAACAGTGTAAATCCACTGTATAACCAAGATGTCTATCTAGTATGTTAAAAAACACAGACTGGTATATAAAATCAGGAATACAATCTTTCCTAAAATTCAACAATTCTAAACACAATTTGGGCCTCTGGACTAGCCAAGAGGGAAAGCTAAAAAAAAAATGTTCAAATGTTTCTAAATCTATCGGACCAAACTGCATGGTCATCAGTCCGTAGCTTACAAACTACTTAAACTAAGGTAAACTAACCTAAGGACAACATACACACCCATGCCCCAGGGAGGACTCGAACCTCCACAGCGAGCAACTGCGTGCTACGCAGTGAGATGCTTTAGACCGCTCGGCTACTCCACCGTGGCAGAGGGAATGCAACTCCAACCTTGATGTAGAACATTAAAATCAGTCACACGCATTTCCAAAAGGCAATCCTTCCCCCGAATTGAAAAAGGTCTTGGTACTTGTTGCAGAGTACAAAACAGCCTTTGCAGAGGAGATCAGACAGTAGTATGGCAGGCACATGTGTCTGTTGTCAATCGTGTTTGATATGCCCGGCTCACCATGAGTAACTGTTGTCTGTTGGACAGAGCGAGCTCAGCAGCCTCAGCACAGAGCCTCCGTATGCTGCTTGTTCTAAATTCCCCAATGACCAGCCAGATGCCTTCATGATGCACCATGTCCAGCATCTTCAGATAAGTTGGTCTGGCAGATCCATAAACTGTGCACCCATAATTGATGCAAGACCACCCAAAGGATCTATAAAACTTAAGCAGACAGGTCCTATCTGCCTCCCGTTAATAGTGGCCAAGACATTTTAAGAGACTCGGGGCCTTGAGGCACCATTTCTTGAGGTCTTTTAGGTGTGGCAACCATGTAAGTTTCGAGTCGAAAGTGATGCCCAGAAATCTTACTGTCTTTAAATTGCACAACAGTATCCATAATTCTCAGTTCAGGTAAGTTTAAAATAGAATGGGAGCGGTTAAGAAGAACACATACCAATTTCTCAGTGGAAAATTTAAAGCCACTTTTCTGCGCCCACTCAGTCAACCACTATATAGCGAGCTGCAACTGACATCGTGTTGTTGCTGCTGCAAAGGCTTGAGGAAGACTAAAACAACAGAAGTCATAGGCAAACAATGAAAATGGGACAGGACTTTTAATGACAGATTTAATACTGTTAATAGCAATTGCAAAGACTGTTACACTTAAAAAGCTGCCCTGAGGGACACTGTTCTCTTGTTCAAAACAATCAGAAAAGACGCCACAGACTCGGTATCTAAAACAGCGAGGAGAAAGGCAGGACTGGATAAAAAGGCAACCACAAAAACGCCCATTCGTGGAGCTGCCTGAGAATAAGATGCCGCCAAGTAGTGTCAAAGGCCTTCTCAAGAAAAAAAAAAAAAAAAAAAAAAAATTCCCAGAAGCTGATGCCGGTGCAGGAAAGCCTGCTGTATAGTCACTTCCAGGAAGGCCAGGTTATTAAAGGTGGAACGATATTTCCTGAACCCACACTGAAAGTGACTAAGGAGCTGCCTGGATTTCAAAATCCACATGAGGTAGTGGTTGACCATCCACTCTAAGGTCTTTCCCCATACAACTAGTGAGGGCAATAATACGGTCAAACTACTCAAGTTTGTGCGGTTCTTTTCAGGTTTTAAATTGCTCCTCGCCATGAGTCGAGATACTGAACTGATGCCAAAATAACATTAAACAGTGAAAAGGAGAGTTTCTTTGTTGCATCTTATGAGGTGCTGTAACATGCTATAGTGGTTTCTGTCATGACCTGGTGAAGTGTCACAAGCTGTAGATAAGAAAGAGTTCAGCTTGAGCCAAAGTGCCTTTTTCTGCAGCCACTCTATGGTGTAGGAAAGCTGGATCCTGACTGGCAGTGGCAGTAACAGTAGCAAAAGAGGCAGCCACGGTCTGGGCAATGTCTCATGTGTGTCTTGCCACACGGAAGGCTGCAAGGTTCTCTGTAGTTGGCCGGCACTCGAACCTACGCAGAGCTGCCGCCTCGTCCTTACAATAGACCAGCATTCTTTGGTCCACCAAGGGATAGGCCACCAGTTAAATTGTCCTCAGGCTTGAGTGACTGACGCTTCAGCAGCTCTGTGGATTGTTTGGGTAATGTGTTCCACCCACTAGTGGATGATAACATAATGTTCAAAATTGGCAACGAAACTAAAATGTGTCCAATGTGCCTACCAAAGCACCCAGTGTGGTGGGTGGCTGGTGGGCACTACTGTGTGGCAAGTGAATCCATGTTGGGAAATGGTCACTGCCGTGAAAGTCATTAACCACTTCCCATCAAGTAGTGTGGGAAAGGGCAGGTAAGTTAAGTGAGAGGTCGAATGCAGAGAACGGCCCCGGGCAGTGCAAAAATGGGTGCTCTGCCCTGTATTCAGCAAGGATGTGCTAGAGGACAGGAGGAGCCTCTTAATTGCTCTACCTCTTGGGCTAGTAGTTGTAGACCCCAAAGCACATTGCGTGCATTACACAGGATGAGTGGGTGGGGGAGATGTGTAGTATCGTCACAGAGAGCCTCTACAGTGTGTTCATCATGTGGGGGCAAGTATAGGGAACAGACAGTCAACCGATGACATACAGACACAGGGACCACAACTACAAGGAGGCTGGTTGTAAGAGAGGCAGGCGAGGAGTAGTAAGCAGTGCTCACATAAATAGTGACTCCTCCTTTAGCTGTCTCCACTAAGGTCGTCCTTGTGGTAGAGAACATAGATACATAACTCAGGGGTGTACGCTGGTTTGAAATTAGTCTCTTGTAGACAGATACATATGGATATACCCTGAGTTGTTGTTTTAAGGGGGGCTAAACATCTAGGTCATCAGTCCCCTGTTCCTAGATAAGAGCTCACTGTCAGAGGCTAAAAATAGACAATGTGAATGGAGTGAATGGAGACTCACAAAAGGGACCAACTGCCAATGAACAGTTTGGTGACAACACAAAAGAAAGACACGTAGGTAAAAAACCAAGTCTGGAACTAAGTTAAGAAACTGGACAGTGGAATATCATGGCTGGCTGATCACAGAGATAAAACAGGATGAGCCAGCCATGCTGCACACATTAAAAAAAAATCCCTAGGCATTTTACATAAGAGCCTTTAAAGGTCTTTTAAAAGTGCTGGATAGGTGGGCACCTGAGATATCAGGCTATAGCACTCATGACTACACGGAATTGTAAAAACCAGCGGCGCGAATAAAACATAAAATGGAATTAGCCATGGGGGCAATGTCACCTACAACTAAGGGTAGCGCATCTGGTAGGTTAAAAGACTGCCGCAAGTTGGCTAAAACTGGACAGTCCATCAGAAGATGGACTATTGTCATTGCTGCTCCACACCAACACAGAGGTGGGGCCTCACGGCAAAGGAGATAGCCGTGGGTCAGCCATGTATACCCAATATGGAGGTGGCAGAGGACGACCAACTCTCAATTTATGGGCGACAGTGAAGATTTCCATAGAGCCGTGGATGGCTTCACTTTTCGAAGCTTATTCGTTGCACTCGCGGTAGACCATACAGCACTCCAAGCCTCACGTCCCTTACGGTGCAATGCCAACTTCAGGTCCAATTCCGTGGTGAAGGTGGCGCAGTGGTGGCCTGCTTGGCCAACCGATTGACATGTTCATTTCCCGGTACGCCGATGTGGCCAGGGGTCCAAAGAAAAACCACAGAATGGCCATTTTTGCCAAGTGAGAAAACGGTATCTTGAATTGACTGCACTAATGGGTGGTGAGGGAAGCACTGGTCGATTGCCTGCAAGCCACTCATGGAGTCACTACAGATGACAAATGACCCCCTGGGGCAGGTTCAGAGATGTTCTAGACCCTTTAGGATGGCGATCAGCTCTGTGGTAAAGACACTGCTTCACGGGGTAGTGAATGCTGTTCGACACGGTCACCATAGAGACATGCATACCCAGCACGACCATTTGCTAGGGAACCGTCAGTATAAATGGCTTCAATGTCACAGAACGAATCGAGGAGTTCCAGGAACTGGCGACGGAGTTGTGTTGGAGAGACAGAGTCCTTCGATACATGGGACAGATCCAGACAAAGCTGCAAACTAGGGATGGACCAAGGATGGGTTTGAAAGGCATATTGGAAAGTGGCAGGGAGTGGATGGGATTCAAGGGACTAAAGGAGAGAATGGCCTGGGCCGTCGTGGAGGGATAGGGAGTGTAACGTCTGGAAAAAGGTACCAACTCAAACATGAAAATAAAGCAGCGCGAGGAAGTTCTGTATGAATAAGGGGATTAGATCCCACAAGCCCCAGTCGTGCAGTGTAGACAGTATATGGTGGCACCAGCTGGTGTCGTACTTTCGCAGGTCAAAGACGACAGCAATCAGATGTTCACGGAGAGTACAGGCAGTATGGATGGCCGACTCCAGTTACACGAGATTGTCGATAGCAGAGTGGCCATGACGGAACTCACCTTGCTATGGGGTCAAGAGTCCCCGATCCTCGAGGATCCACATAAGCCTCAGACTCACTATGCGTTCAAGAAGCTTGCAAGGAATGTTGGTGAGGCTGATCAGTTGGTAATTATCAGCCACCTACGGATCTGCCCGAGGCTTCATCACCGGGATGATGATGCTCTACCGCCATTGAGAAGGGAAAACACCCTCAATCCAGAGACAATTGAGTTGGGTGAGAAGCTGGTGCTTAGAGTCCACTGATAGGTATTGCAGGAATTGACTGTGATGCGATCAGGTCCAGGGGAGGTATCTGGGCATGCAGCAAGGGCACTTGCAAACTCCCACATAGTAAAAGGGACTTGTATGTTTCCCGGCATCACATTCGAAAAGATATCTGATTTCGCTTCATGTGCTCTTTGAGGGCAAGGAAATCTGCACCATAAGCAGCAGTCGCTAAGGTGCGAGCATAGTGGTTTGTCGAGTGCTCAGCTATGGTGAGAGGATCAGTACAAATTGTACCCTGAATGCTGAGACACGGGATTCCTACTGGTAGGCGGTGCCAGAAGAGGTGTGGAACTTGCGACCATACTCGTGAAGTAGATGCGTGGGAACCAATGGAGGCAATCTACCACTACCTCCCAGGAGGCCCCCTTGCTTTGCTGGATCAGTAGCGTGCCCATGCCCGGAGATGCTTGTAGGCAATAAGATTACCCACAGAAGGGTGGTGTCAGGTGGCGCAGGAGTGCTCGCTGACATTCCCGGATGGCCTCAGTTATCTCTGGTGTCCACCAGAGCACCGACTTATGGTGGAGTGATCCGAGTGATGTGGGAACAGTTTTCTTAGCAGCAGAAATGATGGCCTCTGTGACCTGTTGAACAGTGGCATCAACAGCAGCCGAAAGGGGAGAGGTAATCGCAGCAGCTATGGAATAAGCTGCCCAGTCAGCTCTATGGAGGGACCAGCAAGGCAGATGGTCAGCAGGCGGACACTGTGGGAGTGACAGGAAGATGGGAAATTGTTCGCTGCCGCACTGTTCATCGTGGACCCTCCAGGTGAGATGTGGAAGCAGGCTTGGACTGCAGACAGACACATCTATGGCCAAATATGTTCCATGAGCTACGCTAAAATGTGTAGGAGCACCAGTGTAGAGGAGGCAGATATTCAGCTGCATCAGTAAAGTCTGAACGTCTCTACCCTGTGTGCCATCCCACAGAGTGTGGTGGGTGTTGAAATCCTCCAAAAGAAGAAAGGGTGGGAGAAGTTGGGCGACCAAGGCAGCGAGGTCGACAGGAGAGACATCCTCATCTGGTGGAAAGTAGACTGAACATATAGTAAAATCTTGCACTGCCCAGAACCGAACAGCAACTGCCTATAGAGATGTTTGAAGAGGCTGGCAGTGCTTGGGATAGAGGCTAGGATGTAGACGCAGACACCATCAGAAACTCTGTCGTAGGCAGAATTATTTTTAAAATAGCCCCGGTAGCCTCGAAGGGCAGGGGTCCGCATTGCTGGAAACCAGGTTTCCTGGAGAGCAATGCAGAGAGCAGGTTTTAAGCTTAAAAGTTGTCATAACTCAGCCACATGGGGGAAAAAAGCCACCGCAATCCCACTGAAGGATTATTTTTTCTCCATGCTGTATCACCGTGATGAAGGAAAGAAGCAGATTATTCCATTGGAATGTCTGCTACCATCTGCTCTATCCATAGAACCAAAGACCATATGGTCTGGTGACTCAGTTAGCACGAGATCCTCTGTGACTTTGCAGCACCATCTTGACTTTCTGAGGCAATGAATTGCCCTCGAAAGCCAAGATGAAGGCACCGGTGGTGACCCTGTTGTCCTTCGGACCCCTATGGACTTGCTGAATGAAATGTACTCCCCGCCATTCTAGGTTGTCACGCAATTCGTTATCTGACTGCAGCAACAGGTCTTTATGGAATATTATTCCCTGTACCATATTTAAGGTCTTGTGTGGTGTGTTGGTAATGGAAATATCACCCAGCTTGTCACAGGAAAGAAATGCCCGTGACTGGGACAGGGATGATGTCGTTTTTAAGACTGGCCCAGAGCGCATCTTTGACATTCCTTCCACCTCACCAAATTTGTCCTCCAAGTTTAAAAAATAAATAAATAAGACGGCTTTGTCATCTTAAATTCTCCATCAGTGAGACTACATCTCAGATAGATTCCTCCCATGGTGTGGCCAGGGAAGGGATCATTTGGGGATCATACTCTTAGGCATTGTATTCGCCTCTACCTCTCTTAGAGATGGTGGTTGTCCGTCCGCCAATGTTTTGTGCTTGTATCATGGTGTTTCTACGAGCAGCTAGGAATCTAAAGGTCCACGCAGGCACAGCCCTGCTTTCCTGGGTAAGCCAAATAAAACAGAGGTGTGTCAGGTTCCCCACAGGTTGTCCACAAAGCAAAGATCCCCGGGCTCTGAAACGTAAAACGTACCACCGTCTCACCGTATGATGGTCGTTGAAGCATGCAGTGTGGCGGACTATTGACGCTACACAGTCCACAACTCAGGACCCCGGGTTCACCAAGTCTGTACTCAGCAAATTAATGCTGAGCCCCTGAGGGTATCCTGAGTAAGCAGGCGTAATTTCTCCATGTGAGTTTTGTACCCTTGTAGGTTCCACTGTATAATGGAAGCCAACTTAGCGGTGTGGTTCACCTCTGTCTACCCCCTTGTCATTCCGCTGCTTTGGGGACACGGCAGTGGGAACAGGTTCAGTTGAGGGACTTATTGGTGCCCTTTGTCTGATCCATCCGGCATGACCAATGTCAAGAGGTCTGTCAGCTTTTGGGTGGATCACTTCATTTTCTCCTTTTTTTGACCAACCTTGGATTTTGGGAAATTTGGCAATGCTGCTTTAACAAAACTCTTGCGAGTCTCTTCACATAACTGTCTTGAGGGCTTGCTCTCTTTTTCTATTTTACTTGTGGTAGCAACATGGTGTTCTACAGAAGGGAGGCTGGGTTGTGGGACTTCTGTGATGTACGCTGCTGACTGGCAACTGCATTTACATGTACAGATGAGGGGAATGATGACCAAGTAGTTTAGTCCCCTCTAAACAACAACAACAACAACAACATGTACAGATGTACCCTGCTCAACTGTCCCTGTGTGAGTGCTAACAGTAACTTTTTGAACTCACTACTTTATGCACAGGCAAATGACTTGACGAAGCTCGGTGGCTGAGTTGCCTTAAATTATTTTTTTGCTTCAGAATATGAAATATGTTTGGTGACTTATTTCCTGTATATTTTTCTCTTCATTGAAGGAATGGGAGTCCCTGCTCCACACAGTATGGGCTTGGGAACAATTAACACACATGCATTGAAATCCCAATTCATGAGCTAAAACACCACATCTTCCATACCTAGACTGACCACTGCGGCCCACAGTTGTGTGCCCATATCATTGATACTTTCGCATTGCATGGGATTTGGGACACATGGCCTAACTTTAAGGTGCAGAAAACCTACTGCAATGTACTCAGGGAGCTTTAGCAAATTGAATGTGAGAATAAATGATGTTGATTTTTGTAATTCACTGTCAATCCTTTTCATCACATTTTGTACATCAGTCACCCGTGCACTCTCCCATTCCTGTTACAGTTCTTTGGTGTCCATATCGATGATGTCTCAACACGTAACATCTCTCTTGACTCTATTTAATTCAGCGTGCAGTTCACTGGCGATGGTATATTCCCTGAGTAGCTTGGCTCTCAACAACTGATTAATCTGTGTAGCCTTCATCATCTCAAGCAGAAGTGTATCGTTATGCAGCCTCTTGATTGATTTAAGTTGCCTAGCAAGACCCTCCAGAGCTTTGTCAATGTAAAACGAAGACACCTTCTCAAAAGAACCATCAACATGTGTCATCACTACAAAAACATGATTCACCACATATAGTCCATTACTGCTGCCTGTGACATTCAGAGATTGCCCAGATGGACTAGCCGCATGACGTCTCTTAGGCCTTCGAGTGTTGGTACAGTCCAATGAACAACCCGAACCATTGGGAGGAGAAACACACACTTTCTTCATGGTGTTCTCCAGACAGACTGGATGTCCAGGCAAGCCTGATACAACTCAGGTGCAGCTGGTTCCCCAGAAGTTGCCTGCTAGCGACTGTTCTGCCTCAACAACCATGCATCTTATCAGCGTGCAGCATTGAGGTGTTTTGGAGAGGTTTGTACCATCCTCACAATCTGGACAATGATGGCAAGGTCCCCATTTTGCACAACACACAACATTTCACTGCTGTGCCACATGGTGGTCATGGAAGTGTGTCCAGAGATTACGGTGTCTTGAGGACTCAGGGCATTTACCAGTCCCCAGCTTAGGGACCCCAGGTTCTCTAAGCCTGTACTCAGTAAAGAAATGCTATGCCCTCTGAGAGGCAAAGGTAATTACATAGATAGTAATCCAGTGCTTGTCTGCTGAGCAATGCAGTTCTGATGATAGATTATGGCACACCAGGTTTATATGAATTGGTATCCCAATTGCATCATGTTATTTGAATGGATTTTCCTTAAAATAGCTGATAGTTGTTGGTCAGAGGGGCTCTTTAGTTTACTTACTATGAGTACTTCCTTATCGTAATAGGGCTTTAAAATCCCTGACCCCAAGTAGAGACTGTCCCCTTGCCAGTGCTATGTAGCAGACTCCGATCAATGCTTGGATTTTTACCTGCCCCATATCACTTCTTTTACCTCTGACAATGTTTTTTGATGGGAAAAATGTCAATTTGTGCTTCGGGTTGGATATGTAGTTTGAATGGAGGAAGGCAACAGCATACCACCTTGAACAGGATTGTGCCTAGTAAAGTACTGTGCTGTTCAATCTCCTTTTATGTTACTACTGGAATAACTTTGGCATGAAAAAGAAATGGCAATAAGAAGAAACCCTGTGGAAATTGAGTGTGTTTAGTTCTCAATTGGATTGTTTCCAATAGCTTAATACAGAGCTTCTTCCTATTGTCAACCTGTGTTTCCTATTACAGAGATATGATTCGAAACATTTTTTTACTTTTTCTTTTCATTGAAATATTCTAACTTTGTTGAAATATTACTGTTATTTAAACAGCTTTCACAGATTACAAAATATACAAGTAACCTGTAAGCTGTATACTAAATTAAGCACATTCTCACTACGAGTACGTAGCCGTCCAATTTTTCAACCAATTAAAAATCCAAACTGCAACTATGAAAAATATTACCTATTTATAGTAAGATAGTAACAAAGCTGACTGTATATTATCTTCTCTATAACTTTCAATAATATTGGACAGTGTGGAAATATGACAATATTTATCTCCTTTCTTTCACGAAAGTTTAACTTCAATTTATTCTAAGAAGGAAGGTAGATAGATAGATTTGGTTTTAATGTCCCATTGACAGCATGGTCATTACAGATGGTTCAGTAAATTCAACCATTTGGGAAATATCCCACAGATTAATGACTGCCCATGAAAATAACTTCATGCGTTAATGAACTCACAAGGAAACGGCCCAATAAGACATGTCAAAACCTTCCCTGAAATATTTTACACAGGAAGAAGACAACGAAAGAAATGCACTGTCAAAATTTTAGATGCTAAGTGGCTCTGCAAATATTAAAACAATAAATAAGTAAATAAAATAAGAAATAAAAACCTTAAAATTGCCAAATTCATAGTGTGCCAGGCTGTGGTAGAAATGTACACCCATACCGGCACTGTAGCAACTGCACATGCGCAACTAGGCACACATACACAGCCGAGTTCGACAGTACATTTGTAAACAGGAAACAGAAAACAACCCGATCATAATTTTTAAAGGACGTTCAGGCTATCAATCGTTGATAATGTACCTCACACTGCACTACATAGTTCTATTCTCTCGATTAGCCACTCAACTAACATCTCTTAAAATTTATCATTTGCTGTTTACAGTATTGGTAAGTACTGACAAGAAAGATAAAACTGAATTAATATTTATTGTACTTTTGTAAGGCTTGTCTACTAATACTATCTTTTTTCAGTTTCACAGTAAATATGAAGAATGTGGTTTACAGCCAAAATCATCTACTTCTCCTGAGGGCCTAGATTATTGTGTGTCATTTTTCTTTGACATACATTCGAATGATATTGACATTTCATTTGAAAGTGTGGAAATGTTAGAAGAAATAGGAAACAAGTGAGACGATTCCACAAATTGTGGTTCGGACGACGTCAGTTGTGATGTACTGCAACAACTTTCAGTGACAAAGAAAAGGAAGTAAAATATTGGTTAAACAAATGAGGGAAAAATGATTTAAGTTAAGCAGTGGGAAAAGGTATTTCTGGTTCATAAAATGTGAGTACGAACTTTATAAATGTAAGAAACAATTACACAAAGTATGTGCCAAATGGGAACTCGAAAACATCTGGAGGGGGGAAAAAACAGTCCAAAAGATTTAGAACTGCATGTGAGAGGCAATTCACCATCACCAATGGAGATCTACTAGATTGGGCCATCCAAATTGCATACGGTATGAACAATGCTCATTTCCAAGCTTTGGTGACCTGGCTACACAGGTTCAAGAAATCGTACAGAATAGGAAGTCACAAAAATACCAAGTTTATGTCATGTATAAATGTGTACAGTAGCTGCTAGTGATAGACAATGTTATAGAGAAATTCATAGTTGACAAAGACAAAACTTGCTGTTACCCTGCAACTTCTATTTATAATGCTCATCAGTCAGGTTTAGTGAAAAAACAGCAAACAGACAGCACTTCATCATTTCAGTGTGAAAAAAGACGAAGTCGACTGTCCAGTCAGTGAATACAATGTCACATTCATATACGATAATGCCAAAGTATGAGTGGTTTACTGTTTCTGCAGTTGTGAATCTGTTTTCAAGAACCTCAAGACAGATTAGGACCAATAATAAAAAAATGACTGTTTGGTTGCAAAAATCTTGTAATTGATGTATCAAAATCTGTAAAAATTGTAAAGAATAATATTAAACATTTTGTTCAAAACATATTGCTACCAGTTGCAGAATCTAATTCACTGCTTTTGTTGGATTGATGGTCTAGACATAATGATGCCTCCGTTTTTGTGTAGGACAGTGAAAAATCTGAAATGTAATGTGGATTCTGCCTGGAACTACTAGTATGATTAAACCTCTCGATAAGAACTTTTTCGACAGTGGAAAGAATTTTCAGGAAATTATCAGACAACCTAATTTCCGATAGCTCTTTCTCATATCAGGTTTAGGAACAATTTTCTTACGCTCCAATAATTTGTGCATTACCAGTTTTCTTCGCCACGCTTTATGAATTTGATCAAGTGTAACTGGTATGCAGCACAGTATGCAGAAAAATGTCCAGTACCATTTCTGACTCCATCCCGGTTCTGTTTAAATAAAACTAGTGGCTACTGCAAAGTGCCTGAATGCCTCAATTTTTCTATCTTCTGGTGTTCCTGGGGCAACAAAAATGTTTTCATCATTCAACAGGCAATTTGCATTTTTGTGGTGACTACATGGAATAAATAAAGAACTGTTTCACTGATAGTCAAATGTACAACATTCAAAAATTATTTTAAACAATGGCCAACAAGAATTATTGTAAAATTTGGTACTGCAAGACATATTTCATTTCAACAAATTACGAGTACTCATCGATGGAATTCGTTCTTTGCTTCCATTCTCACCATTCTAAACCAGGCTTTAGGTGTTTAAAATTGGTGTCTGTGAACTCTGGATACTTCTGCTACGCAGCGCTGCGTGAGAGATTCGCTGAGTTGCGTGGTCGATGGGCAGGGCTGTACAAACCATTGTTATAAGCTGTTCTATGTGTGGTAAATATGCGTAACTTCAATATAAAAATAAATAAATAACTAAAAATATATATACTTGCAGTGCTTCTTAGCAGCTAAAATTTTGGCAATGCATTTCTGTCATCTTCTTCCTGTGTTAAAAATTTCAGGGTAGGTTCTTATTGGACTGTTCCCTTGCCAGACAAACAGTCTTTAAATGACTTTGTCAGTATTTTTTAATAACTATTAGAATTTTTATTTTAAACATTTCATGGCCAACAGTGCTTTTACTAGTAAAGTGAGGGTTATATTCATGTTACTGAAGTATCCTCAGTTCCTTAATTAGCCCTCTGCAGGATTTTATTAAGTTAATACCGCAAATAATTCATATTGCATGTTTTTGGGATTGGAAAACTTTAGTTTGGTCCAATGAGTTACCCCAAAAATAATCCCACAAGAAATTTTGGAATGAAAGTATGCACAATACACTAGCTTCTTTATTTTTTGTCTCCTATGCCTGACAACATTTACATAGCAAAATAGGGACTTGTTTAAGCACTTTAGTAGTTCTGTAGAATGCTCCTACTACACATAAGTTGTAATGTGAAGAATTTTACAGTGTCAACTTCTTCTATCTCCTCATCATACTTTATATATATATACACATAGGAAACCTTTAGAGCTCCTAAACTGCATGTAGTGTGTTTTCTCAAGACAAGATTTAGTGACAGAGAATTGACTAGGAACCATTTATTAATGTCCATGAAAATTTCATTAGCTGAGCTTTCTAAGGCTATACTTGATTTATTATTACTGCAATGTTTGTGTCATATGCAAATACAACAAACTTGTCATCCAGTAATGTTGCTGATGAAATGTCATTTATATACACAAGACAAAGCATGGGCCCTAATGTGGAACATTACTTCAGTATATTTCAGCCATTCAGGAAATGTTCCACTGATAAAGATAGGTTACACAGGTAACTTAAAATACCACTAAACTCAGTGGCACACTTTTTAATCAAATTTGTTGATAGATTATCATAGCCACTGTAATTTTTTGATTTTATGGATCTTATGTTAGACTTTACTTCTAGTGATGGTGTGTCACTCGTTTGGGCATAGTTCTTTATAGTGACAGGTGTGAGATATTTCACTGCAGCATTTACTGACGCTGTTAACCCCACTCTACCGTAATAATTATGAATTGCTGATTAAAATTTCAGCAACACTGTACACATCTGTAACCCATGTGTCATCTACTCTCAGTGCTATGTGCTCATCTTCATCTCTGGTTCTATCAGTCTCTTCCTTCGCTATATCCCATATTGTATTTATTTCGTTATCTGATGTGACACTCCTATTCTGATGACACATTTGCTTTAATGTCCAAATTACTGTCTTCAATATTTTGCAGTATATTTTGTATTAATTAAAAGCATTTACACCTGAAATGTTTCCGACTAATATAGTTATTTTTGTCTTACATGAGACCTTTATTCCTTGAGCAATCCATGGTCTCTTTATAGACTTTAGTCTAATCTGAGTTAGTTTTAGTGGAAAGCTGTTTCCAAATAAGTTAAGGATATTATTTACGAAAGTATTGTACCTCTCATTCATGCTATGAGCACTGTAAACAACACTCCATTTCATGTGGACAGATCACTGACTTATATACTGTGTCTTGTTAGTCAGTAGATACAAATGAACCAGCCAGAAACAAAAGTTTGTAACTCAGTATTTAGTAGCCTCAACTTAATTCTGCTCCTGGGTGTTTTATGAAATCAACTGACAGAATACAGCCCAACATGCACATACTGATGCAGTATATACTTTTCGATGGTCCCAAATCTAGAAGCCGATCAGGATGAAATTTTATGTTTTCAACTATACAAGGTAGTTTGAAAGGCAGTAGATGCTTTTCCTGTCACGGGGGATAAAGAGCAGCAGCCATAACAAAGAAAATAATACCGCATCAAGTTAGGCACTACATTCAACAAGGCCGGCCAGCTCGCATTTTGGGACTCCAATCTATCGGGGCATTATTTTCACCTGTAGTAAGAGTAATCCTGGAAGACAGTATCAAATTTTCAACTACCAATCAACTGTTTTCCCAGGTAATACTGCTGGAGCTGCTGAGTCTAACAATATTTCAACTTTTGCACAAAGGTCAATGTGATCTCTTACGAACCAAGTAGCTTGTCGAGCACTATGTATACTAGTCAGGCATAGACAGACAAACTGAACACCTCCTCTATCACTGCCACGAGTGCAGGGAACAGTAGATTCTGACAGATGTTCTCACCCTGGCCCACACCTTCTCAATTGTGGAAGTGGGCGCATGTTGACTTCACGGAACAATTCCTGGACATTGCCTAGTTGATTGTACTGGACACTTGCTCTAATTTCCCAGAAGTCTTACACTATCGAACGACATGCACCAAGGCAAAGGTTTCAGCACTCGATAGAATTTTTGCCATCTAAGCACTTTCACTAATGTTGGGCCTACAGCTTCCATCACAGATCTTCAGTGAATTCTGCCCCAAGAATAGGGCTCTGTCTACCTTTCCACCCTTAGTAAATGGGAAGGTGAAATGGCTTGCACAAATTTTTTAAACTCAAGTGAAGAAGTATGTAACACTCTTATGAAATGGCTGCTAACCTTTTTTCAGAGTCCATGTAGGTCGAGAACATTAGGGAAGAACAGTCCAGTTGCACTACTCCTTGGCTGCCAGCCTCACACACTTTGATTCACGCAGCTGGCCCTTATGAAAGCAGCAGTTACACCAATGCCATGTTTCCAAGCGAGTGGGGGCTTTGAGCTCCAGAATAAGTGTATCCTATTGGCTGTGCTGCAGTGAGGATGTTGTGTTATTTTTCACTAGCCGAGTAGTGACCTGTTCCAAAACCAGCTCTGTCTGTTATATGGGAGGCATTCATCTCTGCTCCCAGTGATAAACATCTGGTTGTGTGTGTGTGTGTGTGTGTGTGTGTGTGTGTGTGTGTGTGTGAGGGGGGGGGGGGCACCTCACAACTATATCAAAAGACAAAAGAGATAGATTGACTGGCCAATACTTCCCTTAGTTTTGTACTGCTGATAGTAACACAAAAAACACAAATGGACAACAAAATAGCTAGCTTTCGGAACTGTGTTCCTTCATCAGGAAAGAGAAAAAAGAAGAAAAAGGGAACCGGAAACAGAAGGGAAAACTTATTTCCTCAAGACCTACGTCATGAGGTGGTGATGGGTGATGTGTGGAATTCAGAGACACTGTTTGTATAAGCATGGCAGAAACAGAGAAATGTACTGGCATATTCTTTACATTAAACAAAGCCAATCAAGATGAGGCTACAATAACAAAGTAACACACCAGATACGCAAATAAAATCTACGAATTTGCACATATTTTCCAGAAGAATAAGGCTTTGTCTATGCTAGAGAGAAGCTGGAGCTCAACTATGAACACAAGTGCTGACATGAACATGAGCTCTGAGAAGTACTTATAATTTTATAGCAAACCAAAAGCGTGGATATCATAGTATATTCGATAGTTTTGTGTGTTGTGTATGAAATGCAAAGGTGTAAAAACTTTCTATATGAACATCTTTAAATCCAAATGGCATAGTGTGCAATCTGTTAGCACGATAACTGTATTGCATGATATTTGAGTGAGCAATTTTCTAACACAGACAATCTGGGTGTTTATTTATCATAAGCAGACTGTGTGTGTGTGTGTGTGTGTGTGTGTGTGTGTGTGTGTGTGTGTTTGTGTGCACACCTGCAACTTATTTGAAAATATTCCTTCATCTTTTGTAAATTTGCAAAGACCTACTGTCATAAATTTAACTAGCCAATGTAACCTGGTGATGTGTGCATTGCAGCTAGTTTTCCCATACAGTTTTTCTTTGGCCAAAGAATACTGTCCAATTTTCTCCAGTGCTGATGCGGACTGGTTTGCTGAATGAAAAAATGCAGTGAAAGTTCCCCTCAGTAGGACAGTTGCAGACAGCTCGGTTACAGACCACGTTTGATTTCAGGAAGAGAGGACCATTATTTGATAGTAAGGATACATCAGTACCACTGCAGAACTGCACGCCAACTGGCATCTAACTTCACAGCATCCACTGAAAAAGCTGTATCGAGCCAAGTGTACTGAGGCCTTTTGCAGACTGGCCTTTATTGTCAGAACCCACTGTATGCATACACCTGATGTGTCTTCAGAAAAGGGAGCGTCTCAAGTGGATTTGTTAACATTCCACCTTATTGGTTGAACAGTGGGCCAAAGTTCTTTTCATATATGAGTCCCAGTTCATTATAGAGAGTGATTCATGACAGATTCGCATCTTGAGGGAATATGGAACACTATTTCATGACACAAACATTGTGGAAATAGACCAATATCAAGAAGACTCCCTAAGCGTGGAGCCTGGGATTGAGAAGATCTGTGTAAAACCTCATTGTGAAATTGTATGGGTGAATCAGCAATGTTTGACCGCCATCAGGTATTGTAATGATATACAAGGACCTAGTATGAAGGTGATGAGACATGCTGTGAACCCAGACTTTGTATTGATAAACAATAATACTAAATGTCTTACAGTATGGGTGGTCAATGTTCTCTTGGAAACTGATATACTGCACGAACAATGTGGTCTGCTCGCTCTCCCAATTTGAACCACATAAAGCATCTGGGACGCAGTAGGGAGATGAGTTGCATCAGATCAGCATCCACCAACCAGTCACTTAGACTTGTGATCAGTTGTGTGGGGAAGAATGGGCTCCATTGCCACACCTTGAATCAATAACAGCATTTGCAGTATGCCCTGTTGTTGTCAGTCTGATTGCTGCCAGAGTTGCTCACATCCCATACTGAGCACACTAACCAGTATTTGGAATGTGTGTGCAAATCTGATAGTTGCACAAATTATACATTATTACCTACTGCTACACATGTTGCAGTCATTTCCATTCTGCATTCTTTACATTGTTTCTAAATGAGACAAATTACATTTAACAATGTTAATTTCAGGTTGGAACATAATAAATATTATGAAAAGGACAGATTGCAGCTCACTGTAAAAACGAGACTTGTGTTGTTATCAACCAGTTGTGTGCATGAATTGTGGCTATGTGATTGTATGAACATGTGCATGTTCTTTAAATGAGTAACACTTTGGCTGTAAGCCAAGTAGTAGTAGTAGTTGTTGTTGTCAGTATTTTATAGGGGACTAAACTACTGGATCATTAGTCCCCTGTTCCTTGCGTAGATGTTACACTGTAAGGCAAAGAAAAGAAAAGAAAATTTGGCATTGTACAAAGAGAAGGAAAACCTACAAGCGGTGCAGATCGACAAATATTTCACTGACAACACAAATGAGGAAAACACAAAACTAATAAATAGAGTGTTTAATGAAACTAAAATTTTACAGCAGAATACTGTGGCTGGCTGATCACTGGGATGATAAAGGATGAGCCAGCCACACTGTACACACTAAAAACCTCTAGTCACTCTACAAAATGTCTGACAACCTGAAAGTGCTAGTTGGAGTTATGCGAACTGGAAAATCAGGCAAAAGCACCCGACATTAAATGGAATGATAAAAACCAGCTGCGTGAATAAAACGTAAAGCAGAGTTAGCCATAAAGGCATCATTGGCTAAAACTGAAGAGAGTGTGCCTGGGAGATTAAAATACTGTCTCAAGGGGGGCTAAAATGGGCCAGTCCATCAGTATATGGACCACTGTCAACACAGCACCACAGCGACACTTGGGCGGGGTATGACGGCAAAGTAGATAGCCACGGGTCAACACCACGTATACCCAATGCGGAGGTGGCACAGGACGAACTAAGCCTGACACTTTGTCCTCAAATAAGATTTCCATGTGGCTGTGGACATCACGTCCAGCTTGTTTGGCACACTCAAAGTAAACCATTCGAAGCTCCAAGCTATACACACTTTCTTATGTAGCACCAACCGAAGATCCCTTTGCACGAGACCAATGGCTAGAGGCCGTGATGTAGTGGCCTGCTTAGCCAGTCGATCAACATGATCATTCCCTGAAATGCCAATGCGAGCAGGGTCCAGACAAAGATAACAAAATGGCCAGACCTGCTGAGGGGGGAGACAGTGTCTTCAACTGCATGTACTTACGGATGTTAAAAAAACATTGGTGAAGTGCTTGCAAGGCAATCAGGGAGTCACTACAGATGACAAATGAATCCCCACAGTAGGCTTGGAGATGTTCAAGGGCTTGAGCAAAAGCAAGCAGCTCTGTGGTAAAGACACTACTCCCACAGAGCAAGGAATATAGCTCGATATAGTCACCATGGATATAGGCATACCCACTGAGACCATTTACTACGGAACTGTTGGTGTAAATAGCTTCTGCACCTTTGAACGAATTGAGCAGTGCCAGGAACTGGCGAGGGGGATGTGTTGATAAAACTGTGTCTTTCGAGACATGTGACAATCCAGACAAAGCTGCAAGCGAGGAATGTACCAAAGAAGGGATTGGACAGGATTTGAGGGACAAAAGAAGGAAATGAACATGGACCAGAACTGGATATCACGATCTGGACTGTCGTGTAGGGAAAGAGTGCAGCAGTTGCAAAAAGGAGGCTGTGATTCAGGCAGTGAGGTGAGGCTTGAACAAGTTTTCCAGCAGAAATGCAGGGTAGGCTCTCCAACCCAGTTGTACAGTGTAGCGAGGATGTGGTGGTGGCAGGTGGTATCATATGCCTTCCGCAGATCAAAACAGACTGCAACAAGTTGCTGTATGGATGGCAGGATCCAGTGACACTAGATTGTGACTTGTGGAGTAGCCCTGATGGAAATCCCCCTGTTGGGGGGCCAGGAGACTTGTATCTTCAAGTATCCACATAAGCCAGCGACTCACCATGTGTCTGAGGAGCTTACTCAGAACGTTGGTGAGGCTGATCGGGCAGTTACTTCGACCGCCAGTGGATCTGTGCCAGGTTTCATCACTGGGACAATGATACTATCCCACCATTGGGATGATTGAACAGGGTGAGCAGTTAACACTGGAAGACCTCAGAAAGACGATGAAACAAATGGCTATGGATACGATCCAGTCCTGGAGAGGTATTGGGGCATGTAGCAAGGGCATCTTGGAATTTCCACTCACTAAACAGTACATTGTATGACTCCTGGGGATGTGTGCAAAATAGTATTGGCTTCCGCTCGATTCGCTCTTTGAGGGTGATGAAGGCTGCACTGTAAGCTGTGGACTCAGAGCTGCATGCATAACACTCTGCCACGTGCTCGGCAACAGAAATTGGGTCTGTACAGAGTGTATCCTGTATGTGGAGACAGGGGACACCCAAAAAGACACCGAACTTGGGACCACACCTGAGATGGGAAGGCGCGAAACCCAACGGAGGAAACATACCTCTCCCAAAAATCCTACTTACTCTATCGAATGAGGAGTCGAGCTTGGGCCAGGAGCCTTTTTAAGGCAATCAGGCACTCTGCCGAAGGGCGGCACCGGTGGTGTGGGAGCACCCGCTGATGATTCCGGACGGCTTCAGCGATCTCTGGTGTCGACCAAGGCACGGACTTCCGCTGAAGTGAGCCAGTGGTTGTCAGAACAGTTGTCTCAGTAGAGAAAACTATGGTCCAAGTGACTGGCTGAATAGCCATATAGAGGTCAGCTGGAAGCAGAGTGGTTACCACAGCAACTGAGGTGTAAGCCAGCCGATCAGTCTTCTAGAGAGACCATCAGGACAGGCAGCCTACAGGTTGAGACTGTGGGAGCGAAAGAAGGATAGGGAAATGGTTGCTGCCACAAAGGTCGTTATTAACCCTCCACATGAGATGTGGGATAAGGCTCAGGCTACAAACAGAAAGGTCTAAGGCTGACTACGTGCCATGTGCCATGATAAAATGTGTAGGAACACTAGAGTTTAGAAGAGAAATGTATTTCTGTGCTCACAGGGTTTCAACATCCCTACCGTGGTGCATTGTCTTCATTCCACCCCACAAAGGATGATGGAAATTAAGGGCTTCCAAAAGGAGAAATGGTGGGGGAAGTTGTGCGACAATGGCAACAAGGTCAAAGGGTGAGACAACTTCATCCGGAGGAAGGTAGATGGAACAAATGGTAAATTCCTGCATAGCTCGAATGCGAACAACAACTGCTTCAAGAGTTACGTGGAAAGACATTGCAGCACTGGGGATGGTGGTGAGAACATATGCACAGACACCTCCAGATACCTTGTCATAGTCAGTGCGATTCCTATAGTATCCCTGATAGCCATGAAGGGCTGGGGTCCACTGAGCAGGAAATCAAGTTTTCTGTAGGGCCAAACACTGTGCAGGGAAGTGGCAAAACAATTGTTGCAGCTTAGACAGACAGTTGAAAAAATTCCCCCAACTCCACTGGAGAATTTCGATGTTTCTATGTTGAAAAGTCATGGATGTCAGTCCAAATTATCATCTGGTGCCAAAGGTTGGGAGACAACGTTGTCTAGAACCATTGGTTTTAGGGATCCAGTGATGGCGAGATCCTTGGGGGAAGTGAAGATCTCCACCTCATCTTCAGAGGCAGATGTCTTGACAGGATGTGGCTTTGGAGCCACTTAATGTTCTCTTGTATTCTTTTTCTTGGTCTTTTTAGCCTCTCACTGCCGTTTGGGTTTCATAGGCTTGGAGGGCTTCTCAGGAGTGGTTTCAGGGTCCAATGCAGATCGGAAAGCCCTTCAAGCAGGAGCTTGCAGATCGGAAAGCCCTTCGAGCAGGAGCTTGCAGATCCTGCAGCCTCTGGCTGGGATCCTCCAGTCCACTCCATGGAAGCCTGAGAAGCGAGTGTCCCAAGGGACCCCTTCCTGGCGAGAGGAGCTGGGAAAGTTTATTGCTTCTCCAGCTGCAGAATGGGGACTAGTGTCTCTGATGGTAGAGCTGAAGTTGCTCCCACAAGCAGTGTCAGGGGAGCAACAGAGAAATGGTGCCCCCCACTGATCAAGGGGGTCAATAGAATGTTGATGGTCTTTAGGGGCCACTGAAGATGGTAACAATCGTTCAGTTGTCATCACCGAGGAGATAGGAGATGACGAGACAAAAACAGATGATGTCGCCATACTAACAGTGTGGAGCCGCTCGTATTTTTTTTTTTTTTTCCTCTCCTCACTGTTAGTCAACCAATCCAGGGTCTTTATCTCCGTGATTTTGCTTTCTTTGTGCAAAATAGTACAGTCCGGCAAAGCAAGGTGAGTGGTGGTGCCCACAATTCACACAGATGGGAGGAGAGGTACAAGGAGCATGTGGATGTGATGGACGCTTGCATTCCCTGCATGTGGAGCTGGAAGTGTATCAGAATGAAATATGCCCAAACTTCAAGCACCTAAAACATTGTGTAGGGGGAGGGACATACAGTTTTACATTGCACCAGTAAATCATGACCTTGACCTTCTCAGGCAGTGTGTCGCCTTCAAAGGCCAGGATGAAACCCTAAAATCACTGTAAATTGGCACATAACTCATTATCGGACTGTGATAAAAGATCTCGATGGTGCAAAATAGACCCTTGACCATATTTAGATTCTTATGTGGGCTAAAACTGACAGAAACATCACCAAGTTTGTCACAGGCTAGAAATGCCTTTGACTGAGCTGAGGATGATCTTTGAATCAAGAGAGACCTATTCCGTATTTTCGGAAAATATGCCACCTCGCCAAACCTGTTTTCGAGGTTCTCCACAAAGAACTGTGGCTTACTGTACATAAAGGATTCTCTGTCAGAACATCCACATACAACCTATTGGGGCAAGTATGGCTCAGATCTTTGGAGGCCCTGCGTTGCTCCCACAGTGTACCCAGGGAAGGGAAGGACTTAGCGTTGTATGATGTCACATTAAATTCAGATTTTTCCCCTTTTAGAGACAGTGGTTGTACGTCCACCAACATACCCCGACTTACTTCTCTTCATTGGGGGTCATCCGCCCCAATCCCACCCACTTCGGCCTGGGATTCTCCTCATGGGTGTCATCCAGCTACAGCAAAGGTCACCTGGTGGGAAGATTGTTGCCAGGAGTCCTGATGCCCCACAGAGGTATGCATCTACTCATTGACATGCACGAGCAATTCTAAACTCTGGCATCAGCAGTGCGATCCGTGTGTTGTCAATGGGCTACAACTAAGAGAGTACACGATGACCCCACCACAATGGACTGGCTACAATACTGGATTTTGGGTCCTGTATGGATCGTAATGAAGGAGAGTGCATGGGTGTCAGTGCACAATGGACATAATACATGCAGAGAAGAAAGTGTCTTGCCTGATGACTGGATAGAAGCTGCGGTCACTAGTCCATTCCCTAATGGGTGCCTAAGGTGTTATTGCTCAGTAAATACACAGTACACCACATAAGGTGTCCTTCCCCAATGGCTTGCACTTTGGAAGAATTTTGAAAACTGAAGGTCAAACCCACATAGGGGTCCATAGACGTATGGCCGAAACATGTGAAGATTCATTTAGTTGCCTCTTACGACAGGCAAGAATACCTCAATTGCCTTTTTTTACCCCCCAAACCTGCAGCGGTGAAGCTAAGTTGTGTGCTTGTGACTGTCTTTTCATCACGCCTGTCTGTGGCTCAATTTCTATCACTTGTTTATACTGTTTTGTAGCAAATAATCACAACATTCCAAAATTTCCATTTGTTGCTTTAATTTTGGACACCAGTGTACTTAGTGTGAACTAATAAGTTTCATATTGAGTGTTTAATTAAATCAAATTTGACCTCATAGAAGTAAACCACTACTGATCTTTACAACTGAGTTGCAACCAGATTTTATGTATCTTCACATTCTTTGGAACACTCATAAACAATTTTTCAGGAGTTTTTATTGATTTCTTTGTATAACATGGTACTATATACAATTTTAAAACCATTTTTTTCAAAACAAATTAAAAAACTATATATCACTGTAAATGAGCTTTGCGAATTAGGATAGGGGTGCTGTCTAGTGAAGTCAGACGCTTCACATAACTGAAATGGAGTGTTATTTTTGGTTGTTTGCTTAAGGGGGACAATAATGCGAAGGTCATCAGTCTCGCATTCCATCACTAGGCAGTACAAGGAAAGGCAGATCAGTGAAAAAAACCCAGAGGTTAAAACAGATCACAAATAACACTGGTCCAGGGCTCGAAGGCTACTCAGGGAGTCGCTGCAGATAAGGAAAGACTCACCTGACCAGAACTGGATGTACTCTAGGGCTCAGGAAATTGCCACCAGCACTGCAGTATGTACACTGCATCCGTGCGGCAGACAATGTTTTTCAATATGGTCACCATGAAAGTATGCAAAGCCTACACGGCCCCAACCAGTGAACCCTGTAATGACAGTAAAGAACTGACGGCAGAGAGTCTCAGTGGGAACTGAGTCTTTGGGTCCGTGTGCCAAGTCCAAATGGAAATGTGGCCTTGGCAGGCACCACTGAGGTGTACGAGAATGGGCCCGAAAATGAGATGGAAGAGGGTAAGACTTGAGTTCTGACAGAAGAGACTGGACTCTAAATGCAATCATATGACCTGACGATACTTCGGGTAGCCTGGCAAGCTATGCACACAAGCTGAATAGGCTGCGAACGGTTGCTGGTGGCGGACGCCTAAAGGTGGGACTCCAGCCTCCGCAATAAACTGTTCAAGGGGCTGGTATGGAAGGCACCTGTCGCAATATGAACCCCACAGAGGTAAATGGGATCCAGCAACTTCAGTGCTGAGGGTGATGCGGAACCATAAGCCACACTCCAATAATCGAGTGGTGACAGAATAAGAGCCTTGTAGCAATGCAGAAGTGTATTACGGTCTGCACATGTACAATATCACATTTTCGGACTCAGTTTAAAATACTATTAACACTATTAGTAAAACACGTTTAAGAAATAGTATGTTGATTTAAACTTAACTTTGGCTGTCTCTTTATGTAACATTCAACTTGAATACTTTCGTAAATAATAACTACAAACACTAAAAATGCATTATGCATAGTTATGGAATATGCTGATCCTATAAATATGCATACTGATATAAAAACAACAAAACTACATGTTAAAACTATTGCACAACATTATTACATATTTGCCTTTTGTTTAAATACATTAGGGCAGACCATGTTTTATATATCACTGGACCCTAAAGCAAATACTTATTATTATTCCAACACTCAATTTATTAAGCCATTTGGTACTAATGAACTACAGCCAAAATTAACAAAATTACGACGACTTTATACAAATCTGTATTTATAAAAAATTAAACAACAAATTGAAATACACTAAAATTACGAGTCTCAATAATAATACACCTACACAATATTGTCAAAATATATATGTGTGCACTTCAAAATCACCAATACAGTAAATAAATTGAGTAAATTTAACACGAGTCAAAACATGACTTTTAGTTTGCGCATTACATTAAATACAAATTTCATGAAACATGTACACAAACTGAACTAATAGTTTTAACATAAATGGATATTTTAATTTAAACATTTTGACATATTTAATGCATTAATGTGTTGTTTATTTGAGAACTGCAAAACATTGTCATTAATCTTATTAGGCAGTAGTGTTGTAGAGAGGCAATGTTACGACACACTGTATCTGGATGAGGGACTATAAACAGCTCTGTACTCTGCTGTTGGATGTTTTGAACATTATAATGTTGCACAACTATAAACCGAAATAAATTTGTTTCTGTCACAATGGAACTATCATCAAGAATGTCTTCATTTAATAGTGAACATGAAACATGAATCATTTAGTGAATGTAGAAAACAGCTCCACAACGTAAATGGACGTCGCCAAGAGGATAAGAAAATAAGTATATTTTCCTACTTGAAGAATATTGTTGACTACATGGCTGTTACAAAATACATTTCTCTGTAATTAAGGGATAAATTTTGAGCAGCTTCAGCCATCCAGCAAAAGGTAGACAGGTTATAAGGGAATACTGATGACCCAACTGCTGTCACTAAGCTGTTAATGGCCACTAAAAACAACAGTACGCTCAAAACAGAGCCCTGAGGAATCCCCTTCTACTGGACATGAGAGGAGCCATATGGGATGCACCAACTTGAACATGAAAGGAACAGACAGCTAAGAAGATTTGGATAAAAAGTGGGAGTGAGCCCCAATGGTTAAAATGTGGTGTCACCAGGTCATGTCATATGCCTCTGACAAGTAAAGAAAGCCGGCAACCAGGTGCTGACATAGAGAAAAGGCTGTCTGGATGGCAATCTCAAGATTGACCAGGTTATCCAAGGCCAAGGCCCCTGCCGGAAATCACCTTGGCGTGGAGCCAGCAGGCCCCGAGATTCAAGCAGGCAAGACGAGTGCTGGTTCACCGTGAGTTCTAGCAGTTTACAGAGGACATTTGTATGGCTGATGGGCCAATAACTATCAACATCTAGCGAGTCTTTACCCAGCGTAATCACTGGAACGATGGTACTTTCATGCCACTGTGACAGGAAGACTCCATCACTCCAGATGCGATTAAACAAGGCTAGAACATGTCTCTTAAAATCGTCAGGGTCAAACATCTGATTGTGGATTCTGTCTGGCCCTGGGGTGGTGTCAGGGTAGTGGGCAAGGGCACTGATAAACGGAGCATTATACATCTAGGGTGTTGTGTGGTAAATGAAAGGTGTTTGTGTTCCATCCACTGTTTTAATGTACGAAAGTCAGGTTGATAATTTTGGGATGCAGCAGCGCGAGCATAGTGCTCGGCAAAAGCCTCAGTGATGGCGCGTGATCTGTACAAACAGCCTCATGTAAAGAGATCCCAGAAATTACTGCTTGGATCTGGTAGCCATACAGGGCCGGATCTTCTTCCGGACTTGGGAAGGGGTGGTACACCACCCTATAGTTGAGACATACCTCTCCGTACATTCCTGTTTGTGTCTCTGTATTACCTGGCAAGCAAGAGCCCGGAGTCGTTTAAATGTGATTAGATTGTCTAGCGATGGGTGGCGCTTATGATGCTGAAGAGCATGCCTGTGGTCGTGGATGGCTTCCACAACCTCTGATGACCACCAAGGCACTGTCTTTCACCGGGGGCATCCTGATGAACAGGTCATTGCGTGCTCTGCAGCAAATAAAATCTTTTGAGTGACACTCTCAACCACACCGTCGATAGTGTCGTCTGGGAGAGGTCCAAGAGTAGAATTTCATAATAAATCATTTATAATAGTAACAGTGTACAGAGTACCAAATGTGACTTTAATTTGTTCATAAATCACTTTGAAGCTCTCTTGGCTTATTTGCTAACAAGAAAAAAAGAATTAGTGTTGGCTGGTGATTTTAATGTAGACTTCCTTGAAAACCCTTCCAGTAAGAAATTATTGCAGTCAGTAGCATTGTCATTCAACCTAAATCATACTGTTAATTTCCCAGCTAGGATTGCTAAGGGCTCAAAGACTGCCATTGATAATGTCTTTATAGAAATGTCAAATGATCAATATTATATTATAAAACCAATAATAAGCAGCCTTTCAGACCATGACATGCAGTTACTTTTACTAGATATTAATACTAATCAGAATATAAAATCTATCAAATCTGAATGTTCAAATGTCTGTAAATCTATCGGACCAAACTGCGTGGTCATCAGTCCGTAGCTTACAAACTACTTAAACCTAGTTAAACTAACCTAAGGACAAACACACACACCCATGCCCCAGGGAGGACTCGAACCTCCATGGCGAGCAACTGTGCGCTCCGCAGCGAGGCGCTTTAGACCGCGCGGCTACTCGACCGCAGCTATCAAATCTGAGTTTAAGAGAGTAGTCAGTAAGGGAAAATAGATCATTTTAGAAAACTGCTCAAAGACATGGATTGGAGTGATGTCTACAGTGCTAATAGTATGGATGAGAAATACAACACTTTCATAAATTTTGATGTCCTCAACTTATTTGAAAACTGCTTTCCCCCAAAACTAACACGGATTAGACCAAAGTCTATAGAGAAACCATGGATTACTCAAGACTTCTGTAAGACAAAAAGGAAACTATACCTATCAATTAGAAACAGTTCAGATATAAATGCTTTAGATCATTACAAAACATACTGCAAGATATTGAAGACAGTAATACTGACATCAAATCAAATGAAATATAAGAATAGGATAGTTCTATCAGACAAGAGAATAAAGGCAATATGGGATATAGTAAAGGAAGAAACTTGTAGAATCAGATACGAAGAGGAGCACATAGCATTACGAGTAGATGAGACATCGGTAACAGATGTGGGCACTGTTGCTACAATTTTCAACAAGCATTTAACTATTACCGAAATTATGAGATTATCAGGGTCAGTAACTGCTGCAATGGAATGACTCATGCCTGTGACAACAAATAACTTCAGTAGTATGAGTATGATACTCACAACAGCACTACAAGTAATGTCCACCATAAAATTCTTAAAATAAAAAAATTCCAGTGTCTATGATAATATATCAACAAATTTGATTAAAAAGTGTGCTTCTGAGCTTAGTGATATTTTAAGTTACTTGTGTAACCAGTCTTTTATCAGTGGAACATTTCCTGAATGGTTGAAATATGCTGGTTAAGCCATTACATAAGAAAGGAGATAAAGAAATTCCATCAAATTTCACTTTTGCCTGCATTCTCACAGTTTTAGAAAAGATAATATACAGTCATCTTCTTAAACACCTTACCACTTATAAACTATTATCCATGTCACAATTTGGGTTTCTAAAGGGTTCTGATATTGAGAAGGCTATCTACACATACAGTGAGAATGTACTTAATTCATTAGACAATAGGAAACAAAGGTGTCCATAGGAAAGAGAGGTGTACTGAACTATCGGGCCTCATCAAATTGGGAACTAATAACATGTGGGGTCCCCCAAAGGCTCTATCTTAGGCCCCCTGCTTTTTCTTGGATATATCAATGACCTTTCACCATCAACATTATCGGATGCCAAGTTTGTTTTATTTACATATGACAAAAATATTGCAATAAATAGTAAATCAAATATAGCCTTAGAAGGATCAGCTAATGAAATTTTCATGGACATTAATAAATGGTTCTAAGCCAATTCTCTGTCGCTAAACCTTGAAACAACACACTATATGCAGTTTAGGACTTGTAAAAAAAGGTTTTCTGCCAGTATATGCCTAAGAGTATGACAACAAGGAAATAGAAGAAGTTGAAAGTGTCAAATTCTTAGGATTACAGCTGGATAATAAATTTAACTGGGAGGGGCAAGAACTGCTGAAGCGCCTAAACAAGTCCCTGTTTGTTATGTGAATGTTGTCAGATAAAGGGGATATACAAATAAAAAAAGCTAGCATATTATGGATACTTTCACTCCATTATGTCATATGGGATTATTTTCTTGGGTAACTCATCATGCCAAGCAAAAGTTTTCAGTGCACAAAAACATGCGTTACGGATCATTTGTGCTGTCAACTCAAGAACACCATGTAGATGGCTATTTAAATATAATATTCACAAATATGAGTACTGTGTTCAGTTAGACTTCAGTACAAGTTTTGTGCAGTAATGTGATCATTATATATCAATGTTGTAAAAAATTGTTAAAAGTTGTAATATGCATCTAATATATTAGCATGTAGTAACAAGTTTTATGTCCTTTAAAATGTAAATATTCTTAAGATAATTGTTTTTCCTGACCAATTCCACATCCACAAAGGCAATTACATTTGGGATCTGGGGAAGGTACATTAACACATATGCTCTCTTTTTGTAAGTATATATTGTGTATTTTGTTCTGACATGTTCTACATCCAAGAGGATACCCTCAATTTGGATCTACCCGAATGAAAAGTACATCTAATCTAATCTATGGTGTGGCGGACTGTTGGCGCAACACAGTCCACAGCTCGGGTCCCCGGGTTCACCAAGCCCATACTCAGAAAATTAATGCTGAGGGTGAATGGAGTGTTGCTGTGGGCTTCAATTTCATTTCCATAAATAAAAAGAATCTGAAATACATTAGGAGAAAAACTTGGCATGATAATAAGATGACATAATAAACCATTTAAGATGATTTCCAGAAGATAGAATAAATGAAAAATACTTACATTAATAAAACAGATATTTGGTTGAAGTCCCTTATTCTACAAGGAGGCATACAATAAAGTTTACAGAGAAAACACTTTACTATCATTTAAAGTTGATATTAATCAGAAGTTACTGCATTATTATGGGGGAAAAACCACAAATTATAACATCAGTTCAGTTATATATATAAGATTTTCTCCAAAGAGAAAGAAACATTCAATTTAAATAAACAAATAATAAATTTTTTGTTTTACTCATGCATCTGATAAGCTTACTTACAAATGATGGTGGTCATGGGTGTAGAATCCATGGCTGCATTTGGGCACTATAAAAAAATACAAAAACAGTATGAATAAACACATCCTGTTATAAGCAACATGCTTTATCACAAATATAAACAATAATGTGATTTAAGGCCCTGATGGTTGGTTGGCATCAAATCGGAAAATTTTTTAGAAATTAGGTTGCAGTTTCTGTTGGGAAATAAACCAATGGTAATTTCTATCTTGTACCTACACTACTGAATTTTGCTACTGCTAATCTTATTAGCAATGTTGAGCTTTACCAGGTAAGGTTGGTAAGGAATAAACTTTGCATATTTTTAGAGAGGACTTTTATAATTTAATATCCCATTTGATAAGGATAATAGCTCAATAGTCATACAAAAAAGAAAACAAATATGTTATCTCAAGAAAATTCAGAAAGTTAAACAACCATGCATGTTGACAAACGGAAAATCTAAAAAAAAAAAAAAGTAGGAAAGAATGATGCATGCTGTCCTTAAGAACTTTCCACCTGATACTGATAGTGAAACCTGAGTCCATTATACCATTTTACTATCCATCTGTAGTAAAAGGGTTGTGTAGAGTATGACTTCCCATTGCATCAGCAGCAACACACAAGTAACTACATATCAGCCTCTCACGGTAGTTCCCTAGGGTGTTGCGACCTCAGTTAGAGAAATGTGTGCACCACATACATACACTAATCAAAACAATCAGGGGATCAGGTGAGATATCACACACAATATACATATGGTAACATATTTTATTAAGATGATGGTTACAATTGTATTTTTGTGTGCGATACAGTACGATATTTTGCTGTATGAAATCTTTACTTTAGCTATACATCATTTACATCTACATATGTACTCCGCAATCCCCTGTAAGGTGTGTGGCAGAGCGTACACTGGACCACTACTAGGCATTTCCTTTCCTGTTCCACTCCCAAATAGTATGAGGGAAAAAAGAATGTCTATATGCCTCTGTACGAACCCTAATTTCTGTTATCTCATCTTTGTGATCTCTACGAGAAATGTAAGTAGGCGGCAGCAAGATCGTTCTGCAGTCAGCTTCAAATTCCAGCCCTCTAAATTTCCTTAATGGAATTTCTCAAAAACAATGACGTCTTTCCTCCAGCGATTCCCACACACGACCACTGTCTCTAGCCACTATGGTCACAGCAACTGGAGACAGTGGTCATACTTGTGTGACTGTGTGGTCACAACAGGCAGAGACAGTGGTCATATTTTTTGCAAGATGAATTTGCATTTGAGTGTGGGGGAGGGGGGGGGAATTTTTTTTAATAGTACTTTTGGTTGAAAGCTTAAATGCTTAACAGTCTATTCATGTCTATATCCTCTATATGGCAAGTAGCAATCTTTTTCATAATATTATTATTCCAGTCTGGACTTTCCATTGTTTGGTAATGCACTCTAAATTACACAGAACACTGTTCTGAACACAACATACACTTGCAACATAATGAAAACACCACAAAGCTTCCTTTCGTGGGCAAATACAGAAGTGCAACCTTCATACGTGCCTAGCACCTGTATTCATACTAAAGCATGGATTTTAAATATTTGTTCAACTTCAAAATCCATGTTCCTTTCTGCTGATTTAAAGGTGAACTGACCTTTGCAAATTGTGTACTTAGTGCAATTTGTGAAAATGAGGTACAGTTTGCATTGGCCAACCAATCATCAAACTCAAACAATGCTTCAAGGTACACAAGCAGAATTAAATGGTCCTTAAAATCAGAAAATCTGCAGCAGTAGCACATTGCATCACTAAAGAATGGACATTCAGTTACAACAGGATAAAATTACTGTTGGGCAGAGGCTATACTATAAAAGAGTCTGTGAAAATTAAACAAACTGAGACAAAAGATTCTAATTGTGATATCTTCATTTCTCCCAGCATATGGAATATTCAAACAACTTATGGGTATGCAGCCAGGTACAAAAATCGACTTCAGCTGATATTTTGGCAGGAGAACACCACGCCATTCTCAAAGCAATACTGCAGCGAGGAAGCAATGTGCAATGGCATTTAAAATCTCAGTTTTCAATGATGACAGGAAAGACAACACACATGGAGCAAGTAAGTTAGCAAGCGAGCAAACAGCACCATCACAAGACCGACGATGAAAACCATCAGAAATATTGACAGTAAACATTAGCTTCAAATGGGTGAAGTGGCATTAATTTCGTGCCTTTGTTTCTTGACAAGTGAGATTGTAGGATTCCATGCAGAAGTTAAGCAATAACCTTCATACCTACTCATAAGGTTATCTGTTAGTTTTATTCCAATAGCTTTCTTGATAACATGCTCCAAATATCTGGAAGTGTATGCAAAGTTTTTGTTTTGTTATATCCCATAGATTGGCCGATGTCTAGGCAGTGTTTGCCAACAGCAGATTTGTTTGGTTGTTGTAAGCATGTGTGAAGTTGATGTTCAATACACAGGTCCCCAACAGTTCCAATGATTTGACCAATATCTAACATGCCACAGCTGAACGGGAACACGCAGATAGAGTTGTGATGGGAAGCCCCTTGTAACCAATCATTGCGAATTTATTCCCGGAGAACTCTGAAGAGCATTCATTGGAAACAGTTATAATGAAACATGCTCCCCCCCCCCCCCCCCGTCCTTTCCAGATATGTAGATGATACTTTTGTTGTTTGGCCTCATGGTAGTGATTATTTTTTGGTACATTTAAATTCAATCAACCCAACATCTGTTTTCCCATGGATGTGTAAAACAATGGTTTACTTTCCCTTCCTTGATGCGTTGCTCAGGAGGAAGGTAGATGGTATGTTGGGACATGCTGTTTATAGGTCAACAATTCAGACCAATTTGTATCTGCAGACTGATAGCTGTCACCACCTACCTCAGCATAAAGTGCACAGGGCTCATGTCATTTCAGAAACCGAAAAGTTCGTCAATTGAGCTGTCCCATCTGGAGATAACTTTTCACCAGAATGGTTTAGAGTGGATGGCAGATTAAAAGAGAGTTCTGCTATCGACCTAATGGGCAATGGGCTAGTGATGATAGCCCAGAGGTGCCACCCAAGTCAATGGCCTCTCTGCCATAAGCTGGCAGCATTTCCAACAAGATTGGCTGTATCTTGTGTAAATATGATGTGAAATGTGTTTTACAACTATCAACTAAAATTAAGGCCCTGTTAGGGTCTGTAAAGGATGATCTTGATTTGCACAAGGCAGCTGCCTATTGTATTTAGTGCAGCTGTGGCATGTCATAAACTGGTCAAATAATTGGGACTTTTGAGGAACAGTGTATTGAACATAAACATCACACATTTACAACCACCTAACAAATCTACTGTTGCCGAACACTGCCTAGACACTGGTCAATCTATGGAATATAACAAAATGAAAATTTTGCATGCACTTTCAGCCTTTTGGATTTATTAACCAGGAAGCGTTTGAAATAATACTAACAGATAACATTATGAAGAGGGATGGAGGTTTTTGCTTGAATTCTGCATGGAATCCTGCTCTCTAACTTATCAAAAAGCAGAGGGACCAAATTAATACCACTTCACTTGTTGAAAACTGATGTTTACTGTTGATGTTTCTGGCAGTTTTCAACTTTGGTCTTGTGGTGGCAATGTTTGCTTGCTTGCTTGCTTTGTGTTTGTTCTTTCTCCCGTCATCATTGAAAATCAAGGTTTTAAACGTCATTGCACATTGCTTCCTTGCTTCAGTATTGCTTGAGAATGGCAGGATGTTGTTCTGCTGAAAAATTGACCAACGTCAATTTTTAGTACCTGGTTGCATACCTGTAAGTTGTTTGAGGATTCAAATTATTGAGCAACATTTGAAAAGTCACCCTAGCTGCCACAAGCCAATGTTGGGCACAGCAGCAGACAGTATAAGAAATGGATCAGGTAATGTGAATTGCAAAGCCTTATAACCAGTCATCTTTTAATATGACCTGAGGATAACTTTCACTTCTGGTGACTGAAAAGGGAATAAAAAGATATGTTATCCTAAACAGGCATGCCATGCATTTCTTTGCCTTGGGTCACCTGATGATGACCACGATGCTATTTACGATATGTTGACCATTTTCACAGTGGTAGGAAGTATGTTTTATCCCAAAATTATGGCTGGTGAGAGGGAGACAGCATTGGCTGCTTACTACAGAACTGGAACAGATGCCATTAACAATGTGTGCAGCAATACTTCTTACATAGGGGCGGCTTAATGATAGCAGTATCCCCAAGGTAAAGGAATATTATCCAATTAGTGTCGACTCTGCTTTTGGAAGCATTGGTAAAATCATCAAGTTACAGTGCATAAATCATTGTGCCATTTTGACCATTTTAGCTGACTGGACACTTGGGTATTACTGTGGAATATAAAAGTAGACTGTTAGTTGAAACAATATATATAATTGCAAGGAAATTATTAAACTTGCAATATTAAAAGTTATATACTTTTACACTTGAATCCTATTCAATAATTAGAATTGGCATTATTTTACGAAGTGATTCCACAAGTCTGCTTTGACCCACATGTCATCAAATTGTTGGAAAATCCATATACAGGATAATATCTTAATACTTATGTATTGTAGATAATAAATAATCTGTGGTTATCCTCATAAATTACAGATTACAACAACAGAATGTACCATCAACCACAGGTTTCAGCTCAAACATTTGTGCCGTCAGTGCTCACTTGCAAAGTAAAAGACCTATAAGAGTGAAGCTACAGATCACTTTTTAAACACAAAATCTTAACTTATAATATATTTCTGTTAGTGAACAAAATAACGTCTTTAACTCAGCCATCACATAATTACTCATGCCACCTACAAACACGCACATGGAAACATTTTCTTGCTGTTCTACATAGTAATACTTTTTTGAACACGGGTCGGTGTCAGTTTCATTTTCTGCAATCCTACTTGGGTCATTCCATGACAAATCACCAAATGGTGGAAGCTCGACAATCTTCAATTTTTTTCAAATATTACCAGAATGTTGTTAAAGGTCTTAAAGGATGTTATACAAAATTTTAGGCCGATATATAAAGTGGTTAAGGCTCCAGGGCCACTTTTAGGGAAGGGTGTCATGCGTGGCGCATGTGCCTGACAAACTTTTGGGCAAGTTTGCACTTTTATTTCTCAACAGCTAAGGTACTTCACATTTTCAAATCTGGGTTTCTAGATAAGTTTTATGTAGAGAATTGAAAAATAAATTTATCATGGGTAAAGATTAAGTCGTTCTACTTTAATTTTTTTTTCAAAGTCAGGCAAAAGTTTCGTGAACCAAAATTTAAGGCGACTTTAGCTGTCCCTTACTAAATGACTAATCCACTGCACACCTTGATATTCTGCCATTGTGTACAACTTCTGCCTGGTAAGCGAGTGTAATAATGGTAAAAATATGTCTTACTGTACTAAGATAGTTCACCCATCTTACTGAGAGTGTTACTGGTTTATAAATTGTGAACTGTTTTGTTTGTTTGTACAAGACAGCAGGATAATACAACTTATTTGCGATTGTCCCAGAGGTTGCCAACTAATGACTGTTTACCAAAATGACCATCACAAACATTAACATGTACAAACTTTTTTCTTTATGGAGGTTGTATCATGTAATCCAGACATTAAAGTCATTTGAAAATTATGATATTAGACCACTATCTCCAGTTCCCATAATTGTCAATGTTTCACGATCCCTTTAAACTGCAGCTACTGAAGCTAATTCCCCAAGAACAAGGATAAATCAGTCTTTGCCATAATAAAATACTTACAGGTCATTACAAATATACACATTATTCTATGAACATTACACTATTTTTGAACACAGTCCCCATACTGGTCCGATAGCAGCACTAAAATTTGAGATGCCCCTAAGGTAGAATTCATCCAGCTGACTGACTGCCATCTTGACTTTATCATTACTTGTGAATCACTATCATGCCAAGAACTACTTCATCTGTCTGAAAATGTGGAAATCACTAGGAGCAGGTCTGGACTGTATGATGGTTGGTCCAAATCTCCCACTGAAATGCCTAGAGCTTTTCGACAGTTCCGATTGCCACATGTGGTCTCGTATTGTTACAGAGCAGAATCACACAGTCCACATCGATAATCCCTTGGCATTTTTGCCCGATGGCAGCCCTCAGACGTGACAGTGAGAAAAGGTAGCTGTTGGCATTCAAGGTTGTACCTTGTGGCACAAAAACCAGCAGGAGTGGTCCACGGCTATTCTAGAGGGCCATTAACATTGCTTTAACATGTGGTGCTGAATGGAATTTTTGTCACAGGCAAACTCATGTATTTCCACACTGCTGTGCTCAGCTGCTTCGATTCCGGCATGAAATTTAGTATCTGCATTTCAGCAACTGTAATAATGCAGTTCAGGAAATCTTCCACATCTTTGGAGTATTGTTCCACATGATGAAGTGATTTGTTGTTGTTGTTGTTGTTGTTGTTTGGGGCTTAGAGGGGACTAAACTACACAGTTATCAGTCCCCTGTTCCTAGCGAAGACAAGACATCCAAGTAGGAAAAGGTAAAATATAGCTTAACACCCAGAAGAGAGGCGTAAGGGGCACACAGTGCCAATGAACTTGATACTCTCAACAGCACTGAAGAAGACAGGAATAAGAGAGACGAAGTGTTGAACTAAGCAAAAATAAAGCAGAGAACAGTGGCTGGCTGATCACAAACAAATACAAGAAGAGCCAGTCACACTGTACAGACTAAAAACTCTGAGGCAAAAAAACAGGGTAGAAGTAAGAAAAACATCAGAGTAAAAGGTGAGAGGTGGGGGCCTGAGACACCAGGCACAAGCCCACCACTAAATAGAATGATAAAATCCAACTGCGAGTATAAAACCTAAAACTCTGTCAGCCACTGAGGCATTGTCAGATAAAATCAATACAGGTGCAGTAGGTAGATTAAAAGATTGCCGCAAGGCGGCTAAAAGTGGACAGTCCATCAGGATGTGGACCACTGTCAACAAACTTCCACAACGGCAATTGGGTCCTCTTTATGTAAAAGACAGTCATGTGTCAACCACGTATGGCCAATATGTAAGCGACACAGGACAACAGAGTCCCTACGGGAAGGCCTAAAAGACGACTTCCAGATGGCCGTAGAGGACTTGATCACACACAGCTTGTTGGGAGTGCTCAGTGTTGCCCATTGCGTGTTCCAAGCCTTAAAAACCTTGTGGCGCAAATCCAATTGGATATCCTGTTTTGGGATAACAATATCCAGGGGAGGAGCAGTGGTGGCCAGCTTAGCCAGCCGATCGACACGCTCGTTCCCCGGGATGCCAATGTGGACGGGGGTCCAAATAAAGTCCACCGAACAGCCAGACTTTCCGAGTGAAGTGATGGCATTTTGAATGGATTGCACCAACGGATGGGAAGGGAAATACTGGGAAAGGGCTTGCAGGCCACTAAGGGAGTCGCTGCACGCGACATACGACTTCCGGGGGCATGATCAAGAGCACGAGATATGGCGATCAGTTCAGCTGTAAAAATACTACAGCCAGGTGGCAGTGAACGTTGTTCTGTGTGGTCGCCGTGAACAAAAGCGTAACTGGCTGTGCCATTTACCAGGGAGCCATCAGTGTAGAGGATTTCTGCATCACGGTGAGTAGCAAGGAGTGCAGGTGGACTGTCAAACGGGGGATGAACCAAGGAGGGATATGGGATGGGCAGGAAAAAGTGTCAGGGAGAGGTAGGGAATGAAGTGAGGAAAGGAGTGTACGAACCCGGATCGCGATTGGAAGACCTGATCTAGGTCGACGTGGTGGAAAAGGAGGGTTAACAGTTGGAAACAAAAGCCTGCAATTTGGATGGTGTGGTGTGGCATGGACTCTAGCAACATGACTAGAGAGAAGCTGCTGCCGGCAAAAGTGTAATGGAGGAATCTCTGCTTCGGCAAGAACACTTGGCATAGGGCTGGTGCAGAAGGCCCCAGTCGCCAGCCGGATACCACTATGGTGGATGGGATCAAGGATCCTCAAGGCGGATGGTGCTGCTGAGTCGTATACCAGGCACCCGTAGTCAAGCCTTGATTGTATCAAGGATTTGTACATCTGCAGAAGCGTGAAACAAGCAGCGCCCCAAACAGAATGGCTCAAGCAGCGGAGAATATTGAGATGTCATGAGCATTTTTGTCGCAGCTGACGCAGATGTGGCACCCAAGTCTGTTATCGAATACCGTTCCAAGAAACCGATGCGTCTCTTCGACGACGAGCAATTCACCACCCAGATATAACTTGGGATCCATGTGAACTGCCCGGCGGCGACAGTAGTGCATTACGTGGGTTTTCTGCGCTGAAAACTGGAAACAATGGGTATGATTCGGCTTTTCGGATGGCTCCCTGTAGCCGCCCGCTAATACTAGCAGAACTAAAATACAAACAAAGTCATCATCAAACAAGCTGGAACAGGCAGAGGATCCCACAGCTGTGGCAAGCCCGTTTATGACGATTAAAAACAGAGGCACACTGAGGACGCAGCCCTGTGGTACACCGTTCTCTTGGATGTGTGAGGAACTAAGCGTGGTACACACCCTAACCCTAAAAGAGCAGTGGGAGAGAAAATTCCCGATAAAGACCGGAAGTGGGCTCCGTAAGCCCCAGTCATACAATGTAGCCAGTATGTGGTGGCGCCAGATTGTGTCGTACGCTTTCCGAAGATCGAAAAATACAGCAACAAGGTGTTCACGTCGGGTAAAAGCTGTACGTATAGCTGACTCCAATGAAACAAGATTGTCAATTGTGGAGAGGCCCTGACGGAAACCCCCTTGTTGTGCATACAAGAGTCCCCAGTCTTTGAGGATCCACATAACCCACGACTCACCATACGTTAAACGAGCTTGCATAGAATGTTCGTGAGGCTGATCGGATGGTAACTGTCAGTCACCTGTGGGTCAGCGCCAGGTTTTATCACTGGGATGATGGTGTTTTCCCGCCATTGTGAGGGAAAAACACCTTCTGCCCAGAGACGGTTAAACAAGGTGAGCAGTTGGTTCTGAGCACCCACAGGAAGATGTCAAAGAAACTGGCTATGGATACGATCTGGTCCTGGATAATTATCGTGGCATGCAGCAAGGGCACATTGAAACTCCCACTCATTAAAGGGTGTATTGTACGGCTCCTGGCAATGCGTGTAAAATGACAGTGGCTTCCGCTCAACTCATTCTTTTATGGTGCAGAAGGCTTCGCTGTAAGCTTCAGTCGAACTGATGCCTGCAAAAAAATGTGCCATACACTCGGCGACAGCAAGCGGGTCAGAGCAGACAGTACCCTGTAAGCGAAGACAGGGGATTGCCGCTGGTGAGCGGTACCCAAAAAGACGTCAAACCTGGGTCCACACCCAAGAAGGTGAGGCACAAAATCCAATAGAGGTGATGTACCTCTCCCAACAATCTTGCTTGCTTTGTCGTATAAGCCGTCGAGCTTGGGCCCGGAGTCGTTTGAAAGCAATCAGGTGATCGATGGTGGGATGTCGCCGGTAGCGCTGAAGTGCCCTATGCCAATTCCGAATGGCTTCAACGATTTCTTGAGACCACCAAGGCACAGATTTGCCCGAGGGGACCCTGAGGTGGTTGGAACAGTGGCCTCAGCAGCAGAAACTATGGCAACAGTCACCTGTTGGACCGCCATATCCACATCGGCTGGCAGTTGGGCAGGAATGACAACAGCAGAGGTGTAATGCTGCCAATCAGCCCTATGGAGGGACCATCGAGGCAGGTGTTCCGCCTGTTGAGACTGTGGGAGCGACAAAAAGATAGGAAAATGGTCGCTCCCACAGAGGTCATCGTGAGCCCTCCAAGTGAGGTCTGGAAGAAGGATCGGGCTACAGACCGAGAGATCTATGGCTGAAAAAGTGCCATGCGCAAAACTGAAGTGTGTAGGGGAACCAGTATTTAGAAGGCAGATGTCTTGCTGAGCAAGAAGAGTTTCAACATCCCTACCACGTTGAGTCGTCTCTGTTCTGCCCCATAAAGGGTGATGGGCGTTAAAGTCCCCCAAAAGAAGAAACGGTGGGGGCAGCTGTACTACCAGAGCAGCAAGATCAGTGGGCAAAACATCCCTGTCTGGAGGAAGGTATATAGAACAGACAGTGAATTCTTGCATAGCCTGAAGGCGAACAGCAACAGTCTCAATAGGTGTGTGGAGAGGCACAGCAATACTGGGGACAGTGACAAGGGTGTATATACAGACACCGCCAGAGGCTCTGACACAGTCGGCACGGTTGTGGAAGTAGCCCCAACAGCCACGAAGGGCTGGGGTCCGCTGAGCAGGAAACCAGGTTTCCTGCAGAGCCATACACAGCACTGGGAAACGGCACAACAACTGCTGCAGCTCAGCTAAACGGTTGAAAAATCCTCCACAATTCCATTGGAGAATTTGATTCACTCCTTGCTGAAAAGCCATGATGTAAAACTAAAGATCGTCAGTCCAAAGATTTGCGGTCTGCTAGGCGTTGTGCATCTACATCATCTAGGACCATTGTCTCAAGTGTTTTAGTGAGGGCCAGATCCTCGAGAGACGCAAAGATCTGCACCTCATCTTCTGAAGCAGATGACGGAGGAATTGACTTTGAAGTCACCGAGAACACTTTCTTCTTAGGCATTTTCTTAGCCTCTCGCTGCCCTTTCGGTCTTAAGGGCTGGGAGGACTTGTCGCAAGTGGTTTCTGGGCACCATGTCGATCGGGAAACCCGTCGACTGGGGGAAAGTGGCTCCTGCAGCCTGTGGCTAGGATACTCCAATCCACTCGTGGAAGCCTCAGAAGAGGGTGCCACAAGGGACACCTTCCGGGCGAGAGGAGCCGGGGAAGACTGTTGCTTCCCTGGCTGGGGGGTGGGGACTGGAGTCCTCGATGGTTGGGTGGGTAAGGCTCCCACAGGTTTTGGGGGAGCAATGGACGAAGATAGTCCCCTACCCATCGAGGGGGCAGTAGAAGGCAGTTGGCCCGTAGGGCCCACAGACGGGGAGGTCACTGGTAACATCGATTGCAATGAAACTGGAGCTGCTGTGACTGCAGCAAAAGATGTCATCATCTTTACAGGATGGAGCTGCTCATATTTTTTACGTCCCTCAGAGAAAGTGAGCCGGTCCAGGGTCTTTATTTCCATGATTTTTCTTTCCCGATGAAGAACAGTACAGGTCGGCGAGCATGGCGGATGATGTTGCCCACAGTTTACACAAACGGGAGGTGGGGTACATGGGGTGTCCGGGTATGATGGCCGCCCACATTCCCTGCAGTTCAGGGTGGAAGTACATCGGGACGACATAGGCCCGAACTTCCAGCACCGGAAGCACCGCATAGGGGGAGGGACATATGGCTTTACATCACACCGGTATATCATTATCTTGACCTTCTCAGGCAGTGTATCACCTTCGAAGACCAAGATAAAAGCACCAGTGGCAAGCCTGTTTTCCTTAGGTCCCCTGTACACTCGACGGATGAAATAAACGCCTCGACCGTGCAGGCTTGCTCGCAACTCTTCATCGGTCTGGGACAACAGATCTCTATGGTAGATTATACCCTGGACCATGTTTAAGGACTTGTGGAGCGTGACAGTCACCGGGATCTCGCCCAGCTTATCGCAGGCAAGTAATGCATGTGATTGGGCTGGGGGCGCCATCTGTATCAGTGTAGCCCCACTTTTCATCTTGGAAAACGACTCCACTTCTCCAAACTTGTCTTCTAGATGTTCAACAAAGAACTGTGGCTTAGTGGACATAAAAGGCTCTCCATCAGAACGGGCACACACCAGATATTGTGGCGAGTATGGTTTGGATCAGTGAATTCCTCTACGTTCCTCCCAAGAGGTGCCAAGGGAAGGGAACGTCTTAGTATCGTAAGCAGTTGCATCAAATTTCGTTTTACCACACTTTGAGATGCAGGTTTGCGTGTGGTGATGCTATTATTTGCTCGTTTCATTCTGGTCCCACGAGCAGCTAGGGAACTAAAAAGGTCCACCTAGGCAGAGCCCCACTTGCCTGGGTAAGCCTTATACAACTGAGGTGCGGCAGGTTCGTCAGAGGTTGCTCGCTAGCGGCTGTTCAACCTCAACAGCCATGCATCTCCTCGGCACGTAGCACACCTTGAGATTGAGGTTTTTTTTATAGAGGTTTGTACCGTTCTCGCGACCCGGGCGATTAATCCAAGATCCCCGGGCTCTGAAACGTACAACGTTCCACCGCCGCGCCGAACAATGGTCGTTGAAGCACGCACAGAGCTTATGGACCGTTGGCGCGACGCAGCCCACGGCTCAGGACCCCGGGTTCGCCAAGCCCGTACTCATCAAATTAATGCTGAGCCCCTGAGGGGTGATGAAGTGAAGATGTGATTCACTTGCCTTTCATCATGTAATCCAACTGCTTAGGCACCTACAGTCACAAAAGCTTCCAGTACCCTACAAAACTGTGACCAAGTCTTAAGCACTCCCATTTAACAACTGACAGCAGTACTGTGATATACAATAACAGGAGGTAAGGTTGCTGTCTATGTGGTGAGCATAGAAGTTATGTTCGATTCATCAGTGTGTGTGTTTTTAGAAAAAACTGTGAAGAGTTAAACTTTTAGCAGTATTCAGTAAATGTCTACTACATGCAATATGGATAAAGTTTAGGCTACGCCTCAATGGGCATTAAAATTGATAAATAATATATCTGAATTAAAATTGGGACTAGATAAACAAGCAAATAATATACCTGAATTACTTTCAGTACTGGATAAACAAGCAGAAAGGAATGAAGAACAGGCTAAAGATTTCAATAGTAAATTTGACAAAATGTATTCAAAACTTGAGAAGCATGTAAAATAGTGTCAAGATAACTATTTTAGTTTAAAAGAGGATTTTAATAATTCAAAGCGGTAACTACTTTCCAAAGACAAAATTGTAGAAATTTCGACCCAAGCAGTTAAAGATAAAATGGAACTGGAAACGAATCTTCTTAAAGAGGAGATTCTAGTCCAAATCCAAGAAAATAACACTTCCGTGAATAACTTTAAGGACTAAATTTCTTTAAAATTCCAACATTTACATCAAGTTTTGAAGTCAACAGAAAAAAAGAACGGAAATATTAGAATTCGGTTCTACATCTGAAATATCACAAGTTATTCAAAGGGTTATAGAAACCGAAAGCAAAATAGATATTTTAAAGAAATTTCAAAATTTTGTTGATTCAAATGTACCAGTTTAAATGAAGTGTCAAACTGGGAGCAGAGGGTAGAAGACATATTAAGTAAAAAGATAAGGGAAAGAACAAAGCTTTCAAGTGAATGAAGAAAAAAGCCTTGATTCAGAAATGACATCCCAACAGTTAGAGAAGCTTTGGACTGAATTAGAAAAACACTAGGTGCAGTTGAAATCTAAAAATCAGAATCAAATATTCGACCTACCCCTAAATCTGAATGCGGGTAACTTAAATTTTGCCTCGGGAGTAAATTTGTCTTAACAGCTACCAAAGTTCAGATTATGACAAAACCTTTATATATGCCATTTTAAAAATTATACTGATGTAATATACAAATTTATGTTCAATTATGCTTTAGATGACAGACATTCAAAATTTGTAGTTCTGATCTGCCCCCAGGACCAGAATTAAATCTGGGGTGGTCCCCATTAGATACACAATTGGTGTCTACATGTATTGCAACCCAGTAAACAAAGACCCAAATGAAAATTTGACAGTTAATTTCGCACACACAATACCAACTAAAAATGGTTGTTACAAGGGAATGAACTTTGTGAACCAATAAATAGAAAACCAATTACTTCAGGATTAATTTTTAACTTACCTGTACAAATATTTATTGACAGTGGCAGTGAAATTTCAATATTTTCACAAGAAATCTATGAAATCTTCCATAGACTTGAACTTTTAGCCATTTGGCCTGTGTCAGTGTTAACATCATCGAGATTACTGGCTTTAAAAGCCATCCAGTCAAATGAGAAATGAGAATTCCTATAAAATTAAACAACATAATATGTAAACCTACGTTGTTAGTTATAATTAACACTGATTTGCTGTTGGAGATTGAGTGTTTATACAAACATAATATAAACTAGGGTTGTATCCGAGTGGTTCGGCCAAATCCATTATTCGCCGAATCTAGCACACTGGCTTCTGATTTGAGATTCGGTGCATAATGACCGAATACTACCGAAGTATCCAAAGTGTTATCTGCAAACCTTTAGTTACGAATGTTGTACTTTACTTACGCTTTCATTTGCGTTATTTACTTTATTTTCCATAGATCCGTTGAAATATGGGATGTCATAAAACAAAACTACCGCACTTTGAATAGTTCTGATAAATGGCGCTAGGAACCACCACAAGTAACTTTTCCCATCTAATATAAGCAGTGCTACACAGACTTGCTTAACAGGCAGAAATATAAATACAGGTGCCAAAACTTTTGCACTTGTAAAAATAATTTGAAAAAAGGAAGACGAGTCTAATTTCATTTTTATTTTCGACTATTGAAATTTAATACACCATCCAACAAAGGAAATAGAACTTTAGTATTGCTCAACTTCAAATTTAGCAGCCTTTCAACTATAAGTAGCAACAAAAATAAATTTCTTTACATAAATACCAACAATACATAAGGCTTTAGGATTCTTGCATGAGTTACCTCATTCTGATTTCCTGTATTGTTTTGTCGAATTTTGTGTGCTGGGGTATGTAAACTGTAATAAAGTATGTACTAGGTTTTCAAGAAGAAAGTTATTTATTATGTGGAAAAAAAGTTCTAATCGTGTGCCATCCAGGCGGGATGACGTCAATTCAGCAACCACTTGACGTATGTTTCATTAACTCGTGTAAGGTAAAGTTAAACACATGTACACTGACTGCCTTTTGAAAAGTGACAGACAACTGACACCAACGCGTGTAAAATGCACAAGTGTGCCAATGGAATGATGATACGTGGAAGTAGGTTCAAAATCAGATTGTGTAACAGGCATTTAAAAATGTTTGATGTTGAATGCACTAGATTGTACGAGGGATGATGCTCTGTAGTGCAAAAGAACTGTTACTCAGAATTACCGTACCGGTATCTAATTGCTATTATAAACAGTTCGCAAAATTTGTATTATAAGCCTAAAAAAATTGTTTTACATTTCTGCATTTAGTTTCATACAATAGACGTACATTTGAAGTCTTATCTGAAAGCTAGTACGTAAAGCCAACTGGCAAGCATGTGTTACGTCAATATACCAGACGCTACAACCACTGCCTTCGTACTACAACTTACATGTTTTTCTATTAGGGGTAAGGGATTGTTCCTATGAATCGTGATTCGTAAATTCTACACTCTTCGACATAAGAATAATACAAATGTAAATACTACACCAGGAAATCTTCCGTGTTAGCTGTTACCACATTTAAATTCCGTCCGCCTAACAAACCTGAAAGACAATGGCGAATGTGGGAGAATATACGTATCACGTTAATGTAAAATATTATTCTTATGCTGAATAGTAATAGAAATGAAGCATGGAAACTGACTTCTAGTACTGATTTTCAAATCTTCTACGAATAAAACTTCTGTGCATACAAGTTACGTGATCTTAAATGTTTTAAAGAATAAATAAATGTACAAAATATTCTTGCTTAACCCTCCGGATTGTGCAATCTGCATGTTAAGTGCTTTTCACTGTTCTGAAATGTCGTCGTGGCAATAACATATACACACACGTTGAATAAACGTCGATTCCTTGTGTCTGAATGCCCTGTCTGTCACTCATGGAATGCCGATATGTCAATATAATATTATTTAACATTTACAAATCCTATTTTTTAAGAATCTATTTTTTTTTTAACTTTCACAATAGCTACTCATCTTTTCAGGTTTTATTTTTGACTCTTCCAATTTGAAAAAAGAAAAAAAAAATTATGTAATCCATCCTTTCTAGGACTTCATTCTGCAATTACTTATTATTTCATCAAAATGAAACAGTTTTTAATAGAGTTAAGAAAGTTTCTTATTACCTTTTGGAGCATCTAAACAACATATAAATCTAAATGTTTCATGCAAATTTCTTTTAAGGGTAGGTGCTATTAAAAAATACTTAGGATTTAAAATAAAAATCTGAATGAAATTTAAATTTCTTAAATTTTACTGTTAATATTGTCACTTGGGATCTACCCAAGTAGACTTTATCTTCATCACTGGCTGTGAGAGAGTAGTAATTCTTTTTAAACACATGTACTTGAGTTGACAGATTCTTTGGATGTGAAATTCGGAAGATTTGATTCGGGTTTGGAATTTGGCACATGTTTTATTTAAGATTCGGTATATGGATATGGTTTGGTAAAATTGGGGTTCGACCCATCCCTAATATAAACATTGATTTGAAAAATCAGACAATAACAGGGAATGTCAAGGATGTTACTTTTTGTGTACCTTTTAAAACAACTGAAAGTAAATCTGATTTGAAATCAATGCAACTTACTATCTCTGCACAAACAGTATTATTTATGAAATTAACTAATAAAGATACAGAAGACATAAATACATTTAAGGCTTTTGAATCCAAGTTATTAAAAGAAGATCAGAAAAAAACAATTATCAAAATTATTAAATGAGTTTAGAGAGGTATTTTCTGATAAAACAGGGGCTTAAGGTGGGTACATAAGTTCTTTTAAGATGAAAGATACAAAATCATTTTCCTGTAAGCCATACCCTACCCCACTTAGCTTACGTAAACAAGTACAGGAAGAAATATACAATATGATGGATACCGGAATTATAAAAAGAAGCAATTGTTTTTACAACAACCTGTTCATCATTGTTAAAAAATTATTGTGTCAGAGTAAGAATACCCTTTAGAGAAATCGACACTCTTTCACAGATTGACATTCGTCAGAGCCTCAGATTTTTGTCTTAATATTTCTTTCTCATTTTCTCTAAGACAGAACTATGACCCTTTTTCTATTCTTTTAACTATTATTGGTCAAATTCCACTATCAAATTTACTGAATACGACATGCAAACAGTAAGAATCAGTCTCCAGAATATGGTTTTGTGAGGGGGGAAAAATCATGACTGATAAAATACTCAGCAATTAACAGCATATGTCGTAAAATGGCTGATAGTAAAAGATATACACAGATTTGACATTACAATCTGACACTAACACTGATAAAATTTAATGATTCATTTCTTGTCTTTATATGGTTTGTACTTAGTCATAAGATATTCTTTTCATGTGACTTATAACAATTGAATCCTTTTGTTCTGTAAATAATACACAAGGATATTGTTGGTCTCTGAAAAGGGAGACGGACTTCATAAGAAGTCATTGAAATAATAGTAATTATTTTATTTTATTGGGTTGTTTTGTACATTTTATATATATTTCATTGATAAAATCTGGGGAAGGTTTTTTGGTTGGTTTGATGTTTTAGGGGGACAAAACTGCGGAGGTCATCAGTCCCGAAGGTTTTTTAACCAGTTTTATATAGATGGTTGTTTAGTTTGTAGTCCAGTGTGCTGCAAACTAATGGTAGGTTTTTCACTTTACACACACACACACACACACACACACACACACACACACGGATATGTTGAGTTCGCATTTACAGTCATAATTCCACAATTCAGTATGAGGAAAAAAAAGGGGGGGGGATGCAGTAAAGACTTTCTGATTTGCCATTGTATCTACAGCTTATCGTTTTGGATAAATGTGTATTTGTTAGCAACTGGTAAGTAGGTAAGAATTAGATTGCTAAGTGAAAGGTGTTATATTTAACCCTGCTTGCTTCTTGTACATTTTTTAAGTGGCATTTAACACAATTTTTCACCTCTTGCACTATTTTTAATGCCGATGTATCAAGTTGCAACATGGTTAGGGAACTGCAATAAACTGTAGGTCCCTCCATCACTGAATGGTCAGGTCTCTCTAAACAGTGCTAAGAAAACAAATATCAGCAATAACCCAATCTAAATCATTGCTGCAAATTTTTATTAAAAAAAAAAAAAATAAATAAATAAAAACTTAATTTTCATTTTGAGTGAAACACACGACATAATTGTGCAATATTCTGCAAATTTTATTTGTTACTAACCGGTTTTCGGCAGTTACGCCATCGTCAGGTAAACACTACAGAGGTATATTTATGCAGCTCAAAAGTTCACAGGTCAAATGTGTTAAGTTGTTGTACATATAGTACGTATACAGAAATTTCTTAAATAATACTAGTGTTATAGGTATAATTACATCATTGAACTTGATGTAATTATACCTATAACACTAGTCTTCTTTAAGAAAATTTTGTATACATACTATCTGTACAACAACTTAAGATCTATGACCTGTGAACTTCTAAGTTGCATAACTATATCTCTGTAGTGTTTACCTGACGATGGCGTAACTGCCGAAAACCAGTAAGTAACAAATAAAATTTGCAGAATATTGCACAATTATCTCGTGTGTTTCACTCAAAATGAATCAAATATTCTGCCAAGAACCGACGGAACAGTCTGTAAATACAAACTTAATTTTTATTATTGCTATTTCTTTATAACCTGCATACGCACCTTTCATAGAACAATACTGAAAATATTTCATCATGTAAGGGATAATTTCAGTACACATTATTTCTTCAGACAAATTTGCAAATGATGGCAGGGTTTTTCGTATATTCCACAGCCTGCAAATATTATAAACAAACATAAAAATTATAATATTAAGACAAAATTAAATGTGAAAGTAATGAATTTTTAAACACACAATGTTATCACTTTCCAAGAAAGCACAGTAATAAAGTAAGATTAACATTAAATTAATCATCAGACTCCCACAAAGAAGCTTTGCACAGACAAAGATAGGAGACACAAGTGGTTGCCTTTATTGGGGTCACTTTCACATCCACATAGAAACATTAAGGGGAAACCACAAGAAATGATGTCAACCCTGCCTCCCAACCACCGCACGTTGGACCGCAGCCATCGCTCCCGCACCGTCACCTAAGCAGCGCTCGGGACGCAAACACGCAGGCTGAAACTTCATTGCCAGCATTTTCTTGTGGCTCTGGAGCTCTGCTCTCCACGGTCTCACGTGAACGGTGAGAGGCAGATAGCTAGCACAAGGCAGTGGCATCAGATATCTGCTAACGCGCACAGTTTATTTTGCCGACAAAAATCGGCACAGCGGCATGGCATGCGACGAAGGAGAGTAGTGCGAGCTGTAGGACTGAGTCGAGCAGACGTCTTCTACCTCCTCAGTTCCTATGCGTTATGCGGACCACGTGGGTCGAGCTGAATGCAAGCTCTCCACACATACACGCACGCGCGAGTTAGTGCTGTGCCGTCAGATCGGCGCGACTAGCGGTATTTATCGCACCGCACATGGACAACGTGCATTACCTGCGGACACACATCTGTCGCCCTCACTCATACGACCGGCCCCCGGCCTCGATCGCTGCGGAGTGTACACCCTCCGGGACCAGCAATCAAAGAACTATATATTTGTGCTGATTCAATGTATGTTTAACACAATAAATACTTCCATGCAATCAATGTTATTTTACATTTTTTTCATCACCACCGCCTACCTGTAGTTAGAAGTGTCGATAATAAACAAACACGCTTTTACTTTCCGATATCAGTGATTTCTCTGACTATTACTTTTAAGTACCTTCAATTCTTAGTTGTGAATTGTCATAGTTTACAATCATAGTTCACAAATCCACAATATGTATCCCCCCCACTCAAACTGCAACATCTGTGACTGCTACTTCTGCTACTTTCATAACTTCTGCGATTTCTGCTACTTCTGTGATTTAGACTGGTAGATACTAAATTGTGGTTAGTCACAAGAATCATCTAACAGAAATCGGCAAGTGTAGCCTATCTATCTGAAAGTTTCGGCCAGATTAACATTGTCAATGGAATGAAAGTGCTATGTCCTCGCCCACAAAATGCATAAACTGACTTATTTTCATGTTGTATAAGTCACTTACCAATTTAAAAGTCATGATAAAGAAATGTGAAATACACTGTGAGTGACAACTGAAAATTGTATTTCCCCATTAAAACCTTTCAATGCCACTAAATATTCTGCCAAATAACTACTGACAACAGCTTGCATTAAATTTTATTTATGGCAGAATCGGCCCAATGTACTAATTTTGGCAATGAAATTTTAATTTACTGACTGGACAATGGTAGGCATGTAGTTCTCGTTTTGCTGTTGTTGTGGTCTTCAGTCCAGAGCCTGGTTTGATGCAGCTCTCCATGCTACCCTGTCCTGTGCAAGTCTCTTCATCTGAGACTAAGTTCGGCAACCTAGATCCTTTAGAATCTGCTTACTGTATTTGTCCCTCGGTCTCCCTCTACAATTTTTACCCCACACACTTCCCTTTAATGACGACGATTCCTTGATGTATCAGAATGTGTCGCACCAATCTATTCCTTCTCTTAGCCAGAAACTCCTTTTCTCCCCAATTCTGTTAAGCTCCTCCTCATTAGTTATGTGAGCTACCCATCTAATTTTCATCATTCGTCTGTAGCACCACATTTCAAAAGCTATCATCTTTTTGTCTGAACTCCTTATTGTGCACGTTTCACTCCCATACAGTGCTACATTCCCGACAAATGCTTTCAGAAAGGCTTTCCTAACATTTAAATTAATATTGGATGTCAACAGATTTTGCTTCTTCAGAAACGCTTTTCTTCACATAGCCATTCTGCTTTTATTTTGCTACCCAAATAACGAAACTCATCTACTACTTTTATGTTCTCATTACCTAATCTAATTCCTTCAGCATCTCCTGACTTTGTGATGCTACATTCCATTATCCTTGTTTTACTCTCGTTGATGTTAATCTTATACCCTCTTTTCAAGACACTGTCCATTCCATTCAATTGCTCTTCCAGATCCTTTGTGTTTGTGGTCTCTGACAGAATTACTTTGTGTATCTCCACATAGTAACATAGGCTGTACTAACAAAACTTATTTCTAGATACATTGTTCATCAAAGAATGCATACCATGCATATATCGGCAGCAATTATATCCTTGTGCTACTGACCTATTCTGTGTTTAGTTTCATGTTCATCATGTGATTACTTTAAGAAATATAAATATCAAAAGTTTATATTTTTTCATGCCCCTTTTTTACTTCAAATTATCTATCATTGTTATTCCACATTAAATAATTAAATATACTACTTTTTGCAGTTAAAGCCATGGTCTTTCTAATGAGCACAGTTTAGAAAGTTTTAAATGACCCCCTTTTTTTTTCCTTTTTTGTAAAATAAGGATGAAAATGGCACATTTTAAGCCTTTTTTTTTTTTACAACATCTTCAAATTTGTACTTAATTTATTCAGTATTGCAAAGTGATACATTGATGAATCTTTATATTCAAGAACCTTGCATTATTAGGTTACTACATGCAAAGTTTCATATTTTTAGTTTCTTTGCTGCCTGAGATACACAAAGCCGAAATCAGAAATTTTCTTGGGTGATTTTTTTTTTTACCCCTTCAATCAACTATGTATATATTTTTCTAAGAAAGACTCATAAAATCATTTTCATTATTATTCTTAAAACAATGCAGCTAGGATTGAATAAAAGGGCCAAATTTAATTTACGGTTGCTATGCGTGAAATTGTGCATGGGACTAAACAAGTGACTATACCTCCAGCAGTACGTGCAAATTTTACATATAATTTCAACAAAATCCACGATAGTCAAGTAGAAAATTGTTCTGAAATTGGGTTACATGAAAAGGAATGATCCTATAGCTTATTTCTTTAACCTTCAAAACATGTTGGCCTTGTAACATTAAAAGATCATCTGTAGCTGTGTTCATGGGGAAACTTCAAATTTACATTGCTATATTGCTGAACAGCATTAAAGTTCATTTACTTAACATGACTTGGCAGTTTTCTTGTTACAATTTGGAAAATGGTGGGAAATAGATATCAGCCACTGTAGAGTACATTATGAATTACTTTGTACTAGCAGTGTCTGTGAAGCTAAGAGAAAGCTAGTAATAAACAATAACCACATGGCAGTAATGCATTCTTTAAATCTGTACTTGCACACAGTTTTATTTATTTATTTTTATACTTTTTATTTTAGTAATATGTTTATTATTTATTTTGACCATCATAGAGATTCTGTACTGTCAGTTTACACATTCTGCTGCATGAATGACTTTTGTTTTAAATTATGAACTCGTGTAAGGGAGCCAAAGTTACAATTATCAACTGGAAAAGAAAAATGTGTGTTAATATGATCTTGTACACATTGTAAACCTGGATCCATAATATTACAGCTTGACTGAAGAAAAACTGAATTAAAATGGCACATCCCGCCGATTAGGTGAAATTTCATACTGTAACTCAATTTACACATTAGCACACTGCAATAGTCCACGACGAATAAGTGGAACTGTACGGTAACAATACACCATCAAATGATACAATGATAAGATGGTGCAGACATTTCCAGTGTGATCAACAAAGTCTAAATGATGATGAAAGAAGTGTAAGAACCAGAGATAACAAGATGAGTGGACGCCTTACTTATCAAAATCAAGGCAATAATAGAAAAAGCAAAAAATCCATCCTGGACCATTTTTCAAAAACTTGCATGGAATTTTAGAACTGACAAATATCACTGTCCTCAGGGTTCCACGTACAATTGCTCACAGCCATTCAAATGCCCCGGCAACCAGAAACAGCAGCCACTGTGTATGGCCAGTCCAAATGACTTATTTAGCACCGAATCACCATGGCTGAGTGTATCACTAAGACAACTGAGATGAAAGAGCGAATCTGAAAATGTGGATTCAGCACTACTAAAACATCTGAAGAATTGACAATCTTCAGGCAAGATTTGTGTGTGCTGGGGGGCGGGAGGGGGGGGGGGTTACCTTTCCAGGCACCTACTACTGTGCTTTTCTAATGAGGTTACACAAGGCTGTAGAAAAAAAGCATCTCAGGAAATTGTGGAAGGGAATGTTTTTGCTCCTTGACAAACACAAAGCTCATTTTGCACTGCTTGTGATGCCTATCAAATTTTAGCTCACCTCACATATTCTCTTGAAACATTATAAACACAAAGCCTACTTGAGACACCAGCATGGAGTCTGTTGAGCTGGCTACCCATCCTTGTGATAAGTACTACGAGAAGATTACGTAATAAACACATCTTTGAGGATATGAATAACAGAAAACAAAACTAAACACTAAATAATTACAAAAAGTGATATAATAGCATGTATATATATTAAGCTACAATACTAAAATAGACCACAAGAAAGACACTCAAGTGCCCAAAACTGGTCGTCAAAAATAAATTATTACAAGCAACTGGTTGCTGCATTTTATGAATTAATTATATAATAATAATTGTTTAACAGATGAAAAGTATGAGTCGCCTTATTTGGGGATGTATCAATATCAAATTGCAGAGGTAATTTGTAAACTATTGCAGGCAAGCATCATCACAACAAATGTAAATAGTGACATTTAACTAAATTAGTAAACAATGGCAAATTACAAAATAGGGGGGGACATGTAACTCACATAGTTAATGAAATTATTTTGTGTGCAGACAGGCCAGTTTCACATTTTAATGGCTGCCATTTCTTTATGACATCATGACATGATGTCATTACTCCTCCAACAGCCAAGATAAAGCCACAATCTTCTGAGACTGGTTTCTCCTGCAAGAGATACACAGAAGCATGGCTAAATTAAGCAAGTTGAACAAGTTTTCTTTACATGCAAATGATCATGTAACTACCCCGTTCCTTTCAAATATCGAAATTATTAATTCATAAAACAATAAATCTTACAGAAAATATTATCCAGTCAACAAAGAGAGGGAAATCTGCAAATGGAATAGATTTACCTGATTTCTGACATCACATCACGTTGTAAGAAAAACTTTGTATTCATTCACAGTTGGAGAGATGCCAAGTTTAGAGAAAGATAAAGAGATTAAGATCATCCATGATAAAATATATATCAAATAGAAGTTTAAATGGACACACGGTCGTTTCACGGCATTTAAGCCATAAAGAAACGTTACTGTTTAAAAATAATTTGGCATACCACACTTTTTCATCAAAACGTTGTTTATTTGAATGATGATATGACAGTCTAAGTTGGAAAACAGATTCTTTACACAGTGATAACTTGTTTCAGGCTAACCTGAGCCCATTATAAGTCATCCAGTAGTCAAAAATTTTCAAAAAAGTATAAATGTCCAACACAGTGTCATTGACTACAGCTAACACCTAATTCTGTTGTTGTCAGAGGTGCTGCCGCAGGTGAAAGATGAAGTTTAAACCCTTGTGTGTAGGTGCCACCCAGCAACCAGAGTGGTGGTGGTGCTGCCAGGAGAGGGAATTGGTGCCCACCTTAGGGTAACCAACGTGCCCATATTTCCTGTGGTCTTCCACACAATAATGTTTTTAAATCCTCCCTTCTTCCTTAGTGACTGCCTGCATTTACCACATATTTTTTCAGTGATCTTGCAAAGTACTACCAATGAACCCAATTTCCTGATCAACAGCTCTCGTAAAGTTTTCATATAATAATTGATAAACATCTAGTTTATTCATTCGTGCTAGAGTGGAATGAAGACATGACAACTCAAGAAAATGTGAGGAGAGAAGAGAGAGTAAGACACCTACATGTCTTGAGAGGAGTTGCTGCTCTCTCGGTACTGGCAACACATGGATGCACAAACCGACCAGCAGCTATGGTATAAATAACACATTACGGTAAGAAGTATTTGACTACAGAGACTTTCATGTTTAAACACACTCATTGCAATCTTTATTTCTAAACTTACTCACCAAAAGTTTTCAGCACTTAGAAAGAGACAGTACTAATAGACTGCTTAAGATGCCAGCAATCAAAAATGGAGGACCTAGGGGAATGATATCAAGTGTTTATGTCAACTGTTGTTATTCTTAGCAGTCTTATTCAGTGCTACTGGTTGAAATCTGAGACATACTACATACAACAAACACCAGTAAGGGCTAAATGTACTGAGGAGCAGTAAATACTACATCCAGTTTGCTGATTAGGTCTTGGATTGCACTTCTTGAATTTACTGAACAAATTATTCTCTTACATAACTTTGCATTCTAAGCACTATTTCACAGTTTTTGGGGTTAACCCAAAATATAATACCTCAACGAACAAGAGTAAAACCGAGCAAAGAGTCTGTTTTATATTATGAATATAATTTTCACTGATTCCAAGAAAATTTAGTTGCACAGCTGAATTTTATTGTGAATAAACTCATGGCCAGATGTTGGTCATCTCCCTTAAAAATATGATCAAATGTTCGTCTCACCAGCCCATGTGTAGGCGTGCAAATTATCTTTATTGCACCAGACCTCGATGTTCTTTGGCCCTGGAGTATGGACACAGCTGCCATTTAGCCACATTCAGCACAGCCACAAATCAAAACAATGAACCCAGAGTGTCATCCCCAGTGTAAAACCTTGTATGCCGGCACATTATGGGAAGGGCGGAGGTGAGATCTAGGACAGAGATGGAGCAGCGTTCATAACTGGTATATGTGGAGAAGCTCTGTTGGGCTACTAGAACCAACAGTTATTGCCCAAAAGGCTTTTTGAAAGAAAGGGGTGGGGGTGGGGACAAAAAACGTTAACACCTCTTTGGCAGGAATTCTTACACATATTTTTGTTTCATCTGGGACTTAAAGGTGTGCACCATGCACTTCATTTTCCCCATCAGATTGGGGTTGAAAGGTAGGGTAGCACATGGGTTCCCAGAGGTAATGAGGAGAATGAAGTCCTGGCAGCTACTTGTTAACCATCCCTTTTGAATAAGATAGAGTATCTGCTGGAGGACAAGGTTGGCTGCTGCTGCTGCCGCCTTGGCTACTTTGGCACTAATGATTGAAAAATCACTGACAGCTTGGCAAGAGCCATCATACAAATGAAAAGACTAGCTGCTCCTAATCAAAGTCAGAGTGCAGGCTGAAAAGCAACCAGGGTAAGCATCTATGTTGTCATGGCAATCTGTGTGGCAAAAATGAGTGTAATGCTTATACTTTGGAAGTTGTGGAGTGACCGTCATCCAGAGCACACCTCTCCAGTGACAGCACATTTTCAGTTATAAGTGTAACCGGCTTCTCATTAGAAGCAACATATTTTGACTTTTCTGACTCGTTTCCCTTTAGTTTATTAAATTTATCATGTGCTCGCATTCATATTTGATTCATATTCATGTTAATTATCTGGTTAGTGTATTATTCCGCTGTGTGAATCGCACTGCAACAGTCTGTCTGCCTTTGCTTTGATACCGAGTTACTGTTTGTTTACTACTGTAAGTTCACATGTCAGCAGACAGCAGCTTCTCAGTAGAAGCGACTTATTTTGATTTTTCTCTGCATTTTTCTTTTCTTACATTTTTGTATGCTCGCGACTTAATTTACATTCAGATTCACATTAATAAACAGTTTAGTGTAACCTCCCACTCGTTTACTGTTGTTTTGAAAGTACTTATGGTTTGTAGTCCTTCTATTCAATTGTTCTTTGGGCTTAGTATGGCTAGGTATTGTGCCTGATGTTTGTGGATGCAGGATGAGTTCGTGACTGTTCGCTCCCAGCTTCAAGCGGTGTTGACTACGGTTGCAAAGCATGAGGCTGAGGTGGATAGGTGCTCCTGCCATCAGGGGTGTGGGGGGGGGGGGGGGTCACGGGTTTCTAACAGTTGCCCTGTGGGTCTGATGTGCCCACCGATCTGCCCACGACTTGGGGCAGTCCAGTCACTTCACATGTGAGTGTCACTGCCCCATCTGGATTGGGACGTCTCCTCAGCAAGTGGCGGACAGCGTAAGACATTCCAGGTGACATCGTAAGGCCTTCCTGGGTCGTATTACAAACAGGTTTGAAGCACTGTGGGAGATGGAAAGTATTCCTGAGCCAGATGGTGCCTCCAGTCCCGAGGTCACCTCTCGGTCAGCAAGATCCAGGAACTCTCAAAGGGTGGGATTGCTAGTAGGAAGCACCAACGTTAGGCAGATAATGGGGCCCCTTAGAGATTTGGCCACTAAGGAGGGGAATAAAGCCAATAAGCATCCCGAGGGGAGTTGTTCCAGATGTGGAACAAGTCCTTCCGGATGCCATGAAGGGAACAGGGTGCAGCCAACTGTGGGTGGTTGCTCATGTCAGTACCAAAAACCGTGTTTCACTTTGGATTGGAAGAGATTCTCTCTGGTTTTGAGTGCCTATCTGACGTGGTAAAGACTGCCAGTCTTGCTTGCGAGAGGGAGGGAGGCAGAGCTGACCATCTGCAGCATTGTTGATAGGACCGACTGCGGTCCTCTGGTACAGAGCTGAGTTGAGGGTGTGAATCAGAGGCTGAGGCAGTTCTGTGATCATGTAGATTCCTAAACTTGTATCAAAGGGTGGTGGGTTTTTGCGTTCCACTAAACAGTTCAGGAGTCCACTACATGCAGGAAGTGGCTACATGGGGAGGGGGGGCTGTGCGGCGTGGATTGGACGGTTTTTTAGGATAGAGAGCTTTGGGGAAAAACAAAATTGGCAGTTGCAAAGGGTGCAGGTGGATCACAGGAGAAATGTAGATCTAGGAACTATTGGCATAACAATTGTAAATTGTCGAAGCTGTGTTGGGAAAGTACTGGAACTCCAAGTGTTAATAGGAAGCACCAAAACACACATCATTATAGGCAGTAAAAATTGGCTTAAGCAAGAAATAAGTTCAGCTGATGTTTTGCAAAAGATCTAACTCTGTTCAGAAAGGGCAGATTAAACAAAAAGGTGGAGGCATGTTTGTTGCCGTTATATGTAGTCTTTTGTGTAGCGAAGATGAAGTTGGTAGTTCCTGTGAATATTATGGGTAGAGGTTGTACCTGAAAATCATAAGAAGTTAATAATTGGTTCCATTTATCAGCTTCCCGACTCTTGATGATACAACAGCAGAAAGGTTCAAAGAAAACCTGTGTCAAATTGCAAAAACGTACCCAACTCACACAATAATTTACCCTCAATCTGTTACCAAAATTATATTTTTAAATCAGGAAGTAGGCATAAAACATTCTGCGAAATTGTACTCAACGCATTCTCTGAGAATTACTTTGAACAATTAGTCCATGAGCCAACAACAATTGTAAATGGATGTCTGAACACACTTGATCTCTTAGCAACAAATAATCCTGAGTTCATAATGAACATCAAAATGGATACAGGTATTAGTGAACAAAGAGCTGCCGTAGCGAGACTGAACATCGAAAGTCCCAGAGTTACCAAAAATAGACAAAAAGTATATTTGTTCAGGAAAGCAGATAGAAATTCAATACATTGCTTCTTGAAAGACAGTTTCACTCCAAACACTAAACATAAGTGCAGACCAGATGTGGTTTGAATTCAAAGAAGCAATTGACAGTTTTATACCAAATAAATTATAAAAGAAGAAAGTGATTCCCTTAGTACACAAAACAGGTGAGGACACTGTTGCAAAAACAACGGGAAAGGCATGCTAAATTTAAATGAAGACAAAGGTTTGGCGATCCTACACAGTAGCTCGAAATTTTGCGTGGACTTCAATGCAAGATGCATACAATACTTTTCACAACGGAAGTCTTTCTCGAAATTTGACTGAAAACCCGAAGAGATTTTGGTCATATGTTAAATATACTAGGGGCTAAACACAAACAATAACCTCAATACATGATATTAATGGCGATCCTGCCACTGATAGTGCTACTAAAGCAGAGTTACTAAACACAGCTTTTCGAAACTCATTCACCAAAGAAGATGAAACCAATATTCCAGATTTCAAATTACGAACACAGACCAAAATGAGTAACATTGAAGTAAATATCCTCGGAGTAGTAAAGCAACTTAAATCACTTAACAAGAACAGGTCTTATGGTCCAGACTGTATACCCATTAGATTTCTATTCAATTATGCTGAAGCGATAGCTTCTTACTTCATAGCCATATACAATCTCTCGCCTAAAGAAGGATCTGTACTAGAAGACTGGAAAGTTGCACCTATATTCAAGAAAGGCAATAGGAGTAACCCACTAAACTACAGGCCTATTTCATTGACATCAATTTGCAGCAGGGTTTTGGAACAGATCCTGTATTCAAATATTATGAATTATCTCAAACAGAATGATCTACTGACCCAAGGTCAACACAGATTTAGAAAATATTGTTCATGTGAAAAACAACTAGCTCTTTATTCATATGAAGTGATGAGTGCTATCGACAAGGGATCTCAAATTGATTCCATATTTCTTGATTTGCAGAAGGCTTTTGACACCGTACCTCACAAATGGCTTTTAATCAAATTGCATGGTTATGGAATATCGTCCCAGATTTGTGACTGGATAGGGGATTTTTTGTCAGAGAGGACACAGTTTGTAGTAATCGATGGTAAGGCATCGACTAAAACAGAGGTGATATCCGGCATTCCACAGGGTAGTGTTACTGCTCCTCTGATGTTCCTTATTTACATAAATGATTTGGGAGGATATCTGAGGAGCTCTCTTAGGTTGTTTGCAGATGAAGCCGTCATTTATCGTCTAGTAAAGTCATCTGAAGATCAAAACCAACTGCAGAACAATCTAAAGATATCAGTATGGTGTAAAAAATGGGAATTGACTCTAAATAATGACAAGTGTGAAGTTGTCCACATGAGTAATAAAATAAATCCATTAAACTTTGTTTACAAGGTAAAGCAATCAAAAGTGAAGGCCATAAACTCCACTAAATACCTAGGAATTACTATTAATTCAGACTTAAACTGAAAAGAACACATATATAATGTCGTAGGAAAGGCGAGCCAGAGACTGCTTTTTATTGGCAGAACACTTAAAAGATGCAACAGAACTACAAAGAGACTGCAAAATAAACTACATTTGTCTGTCCTCATTTGGAGTATTGCTGCCCAGTGTTGGATCCTTATAAGTGGGTTTGATGGAAGCCATCGAAAGTGTCCAAAGAAGGGCAGCTCATTTTATATTGTCACAATACAGGGGAGACATCATCACAGAAATGATAAAGGATCTGGGATGGGAATCATTACAACAATGGCATTTATTGCTGCGGCATAGTCTACTTACAAAACTACAATCGCCTACATTCTCCTCTGAATGCGAAAATATATTGTTGCCTCCCACCTACATAGATAGAAATGATCATCAGAATAAAATATGAGAAATCAGAGCTCGAACGGAACGGTACATGAATAGTATAAAGATGGTTTGATGAACCCTCTGCCGGGCACTTAAATGTGATTTCCAGAGTATCCCATGTAGATGTAGAAAGAATCAAGGCCCACTGATGCAACCTGTAGGTTGCTTTATCAGGAATTAAAGCACTCAGGCAGAAGAATGAAATTAAGTGCTTTTCATTCAATATGGATTGGAATTTTGAGCCATACAGGAAATGTGAAATTTCGTGACTTCATACACAATCAAGGTGTATAGAAAAAGGAGGTACGACATTCCAGCTCCTAGTGAGCAAAAAACTCCCAGACACCCTTGCGCACCTAGACATCACTGAGAGGATGTGCTGTGTGTTCAGCATAGCATGGAAGTCATGGTGTACATCCAAGAAAAATAATTTGTTTAGTGGCAGTCATGAACAACGGTCACTTGTAATTGTGTTGTTACACAATGCATTAATACTACTCAAAGAACGACGAAGATTATTTACCCATTTTTTGGCCTGGATTATTACTTATGGTGTGAATGTGTCAGATGGAAAAGCAAGGACAAACTGAATGTGTAGTCTGTGTGGGTGCATTCAGCTCATTATCTGGCTGGTGTTTATGAACGGGATCTCAGAAATGAGGTTCTAGTGTTACCTTCAAGAAACAAGTTATCACAAACAGAATTCTCCTGCATAAAACATTCAAAACCAGCATGGAGAAAGCAAGGGTGTAAGTGAAAAAGCAAGAAGTCTGCACATATATAACATTCAAAACTCAAAAATAACATAATATAAATGAGATTCACATAATTGTAATTTTTTTCCATACATTACTATATTGCTCTATGACAATGAATGACTTGCTATATTGTCTTTAAAATTGTTACTCAGTTATAATAACTTTTCGTCCTGGATATAATAGTTCATGTGCAGCAAAAATATCCATTATTTAAATTGCAAAAATAGCATTCAACTTACAAAATCCACATTTATCCCATAATTCTCTTGCATTTAAATCCATAACAATTGCCTCACCTGAGTCACTAAGGTGGTAGCGAGGGGAAATATTCCTGATTGACATTATGCAGGTTGGAATATCTGTACCTCCATTTTCAATTTTGATTCTTACATTTTATCAAATTAAGTCGTAGTGATTTATGCCACTGAAATTCTCTCTTTTGTCTTGTTTATTTGATTTTTAATGAGAAATTAATGTTTTGCATAGTACTTAGTAAATAATTTTAGGATTAGAACTTCATAAACAATTTTATGAATAATAAAATTAAATTCACTCCTTATGAATCCCAAAGTCGTGCACAACACTGTGGAGAAAGAAATTTACAAGTACTAGCTTTGATGACTTACAAAATCAACTTAACTAAAGGTACAGATTCTGTTTATGAGCTCACTGAAGGAGTGAATTATGATTAGATATTAAAGAACTAAGCACCTATATTGAACTCAACTAAATGCAAAGAAATAAGTGGCACTAAAAAACATTTTGATGCAGGCTTCCAAATTAAATGAACAGTATTCCACTGTGTGTAAACAGTGTATTGTCAAAGTGTTTTACATAAGCATAACTGAGATACCTAATAAACAAGAATAAAAGGGTAAAGTGGAATTTAGCAAGGCACTTAGCACGTGTGAAACATTGGAAATGGGGAACAATGAGAGTAAAATCTGTAGTTATGGAAACAATTAAGCACTCATTCAATACTGTTCCCTATTACACAAGCGCTTTTTTGATTTGACAGGAGTTTCACAGTTTGTGTGTGGTTAGTTTATGAAAAAAAAATCTGAGATATTATAACATGAATACACCTCATACCACGCATTCAACATGAGCACCAAGTTTCCTGAGGCTCACACTCACCTCATCATAACCTAATATAGAGAGCAGATCACCACAAAGATTTGCCTCTATGCTCTCTGCATGCTATAAAGTACACTCTATTAAAATGTGGCGTACAATAATCTGCACGTCACAGGCATCACAGATCGGGGGTTCCTCTTGGCAGAATATGAAGCTGAGTGTAAATGGACAGTGCCTGATTCGGAGATTGGTAATGGCTACTTCATACCTCCTGAGAGGCAGGCAGAAGGCTCACCGCTCACCACGGACAAACAGTGGGCTTCAGCAACCTCAGTCTGTTATTTGTCACTGAAAGCCATCCCTCCTCCCCTGATTTCAGGGACTGCAGCCATAACAAAGAAGTGATATCCTGAAAGGGAAATGGCCACATTGTCACTTCAGTTGCTCTGCAAGTCTCTGTAGCAGCCCAATTGGCTTCTTCATTACTCTGAATTCCCACATGTCTCAGCACCCAGTTCTTCGTGTATTTGCTGCAGAAAAGTCTGAGATGGATATAGGTCTTGCAACAAATGTAGAGTGCTGAGAGAATCAAAGCAAAGAAGAAATTGTTTACCCTGTATGCAACATATCAGCTGTAGTGCCTTCTAGATCACATGTAGCTCTGCAAAGATAAAAAAAAGTTAAAAAACAGAATAATTATCGGGGAGACGAATCTTGACAACATAGTTCGGGAACACAATGGAACAGCCGCTGGAGCCCTTGCTTGGAGCCATCAGTGTACCCAACTGTAAAACTGTGTTGTTAGTTAAACAAAACAGAATGATAAGTAAAATCCAAAGTTTCATCTTCCCTGAAACTCATTACATCTAAAACAAGTCTGGGCCTCTGGAGAAGCCGAGGGGAAACCCTGCTCCAAAGACATAGTAAAATATTAAAACCAGCCACTCCCATTTCAAGAAGGCAACCCTCATGCGAATCCCATATGGCCTCGTCGAATGTCGCTAATTATGAAAGAGCCTTTCCATTTGAGGCTGACCAACGGTACGGTATGCTGGTGTGGAGGGGGTTGACAGCATTGTATATGCCTGGTAAATGATGAATAGCCGCTGCCTGATAGTGGCAGTTCTACAGCATCGGCACAGAGACTTGAACTGCCTCAGAGCCGCTCATCTGGTCCTGAAAGCAGAAAGGCATTTGTCATTTCACCAAGAGACTGGATGGCTTTTTGGGGGTCTGAATACCGTGGAATGGATACATCAGCGCCGTGTTGAATCGTTTCAGTAGTGATCCACCCATTCCTGGATGCTGTCACGGGGCTTAAATCCGGCAATTTGGTTGTAAAGAGTCTAGTCTGCCCTACCAAGCACTCATCGAGGCGGCTGTCTTTCAGGTTCTGCTCTGTCTGGAAGATGAAACCAAATTGGGAAGTGATCAATGCAGGTTTTCATCCACTTCCCATTGTGCAGAGTGGGCAAGGGCACAAAGGGAACAAAGCAGGGATCAACGGCATTGAACAACCATGTGGCAGTGCAGGGATGTGTGCTCTGCCCTGTAATTAATAAACGGGGACATGAAGCCAGGAGAAGCCTCTCAACTACTCTACCCCTGGGGCAGATAAATACAGAGCCACAAAGCACACTGTGTGCATTAAAATCACTACAGAGTATGCAATCCAGCACATTGTCTGGTAACAGAGGTTCACAACCATCACGTAATTGTTAAAAACTGCAATTACCACTTGTCACTTTTATTTATTGAGACTGCAATTTTATCATTTGTCATTTTCAAGCAAATATCTATATTTTGTATCTCACAGCTCAATGAAGAGGAGAAAACTTGCTCTCATCTGCAACACCTTTATTAACAAAATAAAATTGTATATTCCATGCACTTTTACAGGGTGAGCAGCAAGTCTGATAATAGATTAGGGAATTAATTCAAAAAAATTCCCTTCTGACATCCATGCAGTGTCTCACACAATGGTATGGTTCATGTCACAGAACTATGAGTATCCTATTAACTTTCTTACTGTACTTTCACAGAAATTTATTAGGCCTACAGGGATTCGGCAGTGGGGTGGGGGTCGGGGGTGGCTTCTAGCCTTAGGCCTCCACGTCAGTTAATCCACCCTTGCTAAATACCCTGTAGTATGAATAGCTTTTGGACTACCTTTTATTCATTTTCATATTTTACTTTAATCAAAATGGTAGCATGTCTTTCTCCTGATGTGTTTCTTTCTGAGTTATTTTCGTTGTGTAATCGCATATTCTTGTTTTCATTCATCTATCGTTGGCTTCCTTTTGAACAGAACACTTGGGGTTTTAAAAATAAAAACACTGGAGGGATATGTTTTGCAAGCACTGCTTATAAAGATGAAAAACAAGTCAATACAAAGCTGAGCAAGGATACACCCTCTTTAACTATGCTCTTATCTGCTTAAATAGGCCAGTTGGCAGTATGACTTCAGTTCGGCATGGTGGTTTGACTTGTCATGTGCACTTACGGTGTAATGATGGATAGCTCTGAAATTATAAATCTAATTTGGATTGTTTTCCGATAATTCAAACATATTTTCTTGAACAGATGGCCTTGTTCCTATCCTACTGTGCTATTTGGGTATGAGTGAGTTCCAGTAGAAACTAGATAATGATTGAAGCTTCCTGGGATCTTTGCCTTTCGTGGGCAAGCACTCTACTGTCTGAGCTATCCTGGCACGCTTCACGGTCCGTACTCTCAATTTTATTTCTGCCATTACCTCACCTCCTACTTTCCAAAGCGTGCCACGATAGCTCAGACAGTAGAGCGCTTGCCTGTAAAAGGCAAAAGTCCATGGTTCGAATCCCGCTTTCGGCACACAATTTTAATCTGCCAGGAAGTTTCAAATCAGCATACACTTCGCTGCATACTGAAGGTTTAATTCTGGATAATGATTGTTAAAATCAGACATGTTACTTTCTTTGTAAACTTATATTATTGCATAATAAGGAATCCTTAGAAAAAACTTCAAACTACTTACTGATTGCAATTCCTTTTGTTCAACCACACCCCTATTTTAAGGCCCACAGCTGATACAGTAAGTCTGATGAAATGTCTTTAATCAGTGAACTAGATAACAACAGGAAAAAAGGTCTAAAATGCATAAAGAGAAACGTTTTTGTTACATTTCTGTCTATTCATTCATTAATAACAGGATTTTAAAAACATCTGCTACCAAAGCTAAAAACAATTAATTAACTGTGGCAGGATGGGACTGAACTGTAAATGATATATTTTTGAAAGTTATGTAACTTGTTGATCAGTAGGGTTATTTGTTACTTAACCCTACAGTAGTCGCGCAACTTTTCATACTGTCCGTAGTCGTGCATGAACTGGCAGTCCGCTTGGCGTTAAATAATTTTAGTAGCAAGACTCGACACAGTAATGGAGAGTATGTAATTTACTGTGTTTGACTTTTAGCTTTTTATGTCAATACCTTTGACAGAGCTGTAAATTATGTCCAATTCCACTGAAATACTAAGTTTCATAATATGCTAAGCCCATTGCATTTCGTGAAAAATATATTGCAAATTTATATTGCAAACAGGATGAAATGCACACACTGGTTACTACAGTTCAGAGTTTGTACAATACAGTCTCATTCTTCCCTTTTTGAACTTTCAGTAGAAATGACATTTTCATGCTCCAAATACAGATAAAAATTTGCTTCATTTGCAATAACTGTGATAGTATGAATAACACCCTCTCTGCATGTTAGGATGCAGTAACCATCTTTCTGGGTCTTTCTGTGTCTGGGTGAAAAACTACAAAAAAGTGTCTTGCATATAACGGAATTCTTCTGTTGACTTCATCATATAGATTCATATCACATAAAAAAAAAAGAGAAGAAAACGTAAGTGAAATATATAAGATGAACCTAAAAAGACTATTTAACTAATAGAAAATAACTCTGAAATAACAGGAAACACCTTGAGGAAAACCTGTGATATGGAAATAATGGCTTACCAATGATGTGAATTGTATGTAACATCGATAGCCGTGCAGACTCTCAGTCCGCAACTGCTGAGCATTCCACCACTGCTCCTCTGATTCACGTGAAACAACGGAGTAATGTAATACTTCTATTTACAGGAAGGTACTGAATTTACGTAATTTTTAGGTGCACTGAGATGAGCATGAAAGTGAAAAATACTATTGTGGGGACTGTCAGTTCATGCGTGACTACTGAAGGGTTCAACAAGGCCATTTTTAAGTCGTTTCATTATTTTAAGAGAAATAAATTTCCCCAATTTGAATTATTTATGCCTATTTGAAGACAAAACAATTTTTTATTCTGTGGTCACACATTAATCCACATGTGCCTGTCTCTTGGTGATTATAATCAATACACTCCACAATTACTGCAAGAATTTCAACTAACTGACGAATGCCAGTATTACTCATGAATTTAGAACCACTAAAAAGCACAATAATACACTTTTACTTACCCACCATAATGATGACAATACATCAGATTCACTCATGTAATCAGCTGCATTAGCAATATCATGTATACTATGGAATATTTTGGCATAGTTGCAAAACATTAAATTTATAAACTGTCTGCGAAATTGAAAATATTTATCACATATTTCCACAGGCTTATGTTCAAGTTCTCCCTGATGTTCAGAACCATGTTTCACTTTATTATCCTTTCCAAGACCAACAGTTTCACCTGAAAATATGGGAAATAAAATGAATATTTATATATTTCCAACACTGTTGGTATAAGGATCAGTACCTCTAATTTTTTCATATTTATCAATGTAACCACCCAGGCGTATCTTTCATTTTTGATGAATTGAAAGGATACAGTTTGTTGGTTTAAGTATATCCCTGACGTGTGTGTGTGTGTGTGTGTGTGTGTGTGTGTGTGTGTGTGTGTTTAAAGAGTAATTTCATCGAAATGACAGACTACTTTAACATGGCAAAACTGTAGAAAAAAATACAATTCTGAACAACTCTGATTGCTAAATTCTGTGAAGGATTTCCAAAAAGAACCATTAAAGTAATGGGAGGCAACTGACATCAACAATCAGCATCTCTGTATAACAATTATGCAAGGTGTGGTGTACGTTGCAATTACATGGTAATATAATAAATTTATGTTCATGACTACAGCTTTTTAAGTATTCTGAATAAATCATTTTCAGCCTTAAGCTATAAACTATGCAACTTTATTATTCAACCAGTTTTGCTTATTTCAAGCAGCATCAGGAGGTAAACACATATATCAGAAAGACTGAAATTAATACTAAACCATTCATTACAGCATGTCAGAAATATAAATATTAAGTAGAGGCTTGTCAAGCACTCCACTTCTTCCTTTTTTCTTAATGTGTTTATATTTGTGACACACTGTATGTTTGGTATAGTATTATTTTGAGTCTTTCTGATACAAAACAAGAGAAACTGATTTACATCTATATCCATACTCTGCAAGCCAATTTACGATGTATGGCGGAGGTACTATGCATACCGTTGTCCCTTCCCCCTATCCACAGGAGAAATGATTGCATGTATGCCTCTGTGTGGGCCCTAATCTGTCTGACCTTATCCTTGTGGTCACTTCGTGAGATATAAGTAGAACGAAGCAGAATTTTGGTTGACTCTCATGAAACATACACTCTTGGAACTTTCACAGAAGTCCATACTGTGATAAAGAATGTGTCTCTTCTGACATCTGCCACTGGAGTTTCCTAATCATCTTTGGGATGCTTTTGCACTGAAATGAGCCCACAACAAAATGTGCTGCACTCTGTTGTATCTTCTCTATGTCTTTTATTAACCCTACCCAGTATGGATCCCACACTGCTGAGCGCTGGCCAAACGAGAGTTTTGTAACCTACTTCCATTGTTGACGGACTACACTTCCTAAGGATTCTTCCAATGAAGCTCACTCTGGCATCTGCCTTCAAATCACCCCTATATCTACTCCCAGATATTTTGTTTAAGTAACTGCTTCAAGTGTTTGTCCTGCTATTGCATAGTTATATAATAAAGGATCTTGTTTTCTATTAAAACACAGAACTTTAAAATTGTTTATACCGAGGCTCAACTGGCATTCCCTGCACCATGCATCAATATGCTGCAGAACCTCCTGCATTTGCTATCCTTTTCCAGTGTTACGACTTCTCAATAAACTACAGCATCGTCCGCAAAATGCCTCATTGAACTTCTGATGTTATCTATGAGGTCATTTATAAATAATGCTTTCCTGTAGCATGCCTGAGCTCAAGACTTCTCTTCATACACAATGACACGCTATTTTCCGTTAGCTAGAAACACCTCAATCTAGTCACATAGTTGGTCTGATATTTCATACACTCCCACTCTGTTCATCAGGTGACGGTGTAAAATAGTATTGAATGCCTTGCAAAAGTCAAGAAACACAGTTTCTACCTGGGATCCTGTATCTGCTGCCCTCTGGATCTCATGGATGAATAGCATGAGCTGTGTTTCCCATAATCACTGATTTTGGAAATCATGCTGATTTTTACAAAGGAGATTTCTGGTCTCCAGAAATGACACAGTACTCAAACATAAAATGTGTCTCAAAATTCTGCAACTGGTTGATGTACATTGTTGTAAACGGAAATGACTTGCACTTTCTTCCAATCCTTCAGAACACTTCACCACTTCGGTACACTGCTGCTAGAAGGGGGTCAAGATCCTTCTCATACTCCATGTAAAATCGAATTGGTATCCTATCAGGTCCAATGGTCTTTCCTCTGTTGAGTGATTTTTAATGTTTTTCTATCCATCTGACACATATTTCAGAATCTGCCATTTTGTCCTTCCTGAAATGGTTTAGAGGAGGTTGGATAATAAAAGTAGCATTATATGATGCTTAAGGCTTAAAATGATGTATTCAAATTACAAGGTAATACAGGATGCTTATAAATGAATATAGGGGTTTTACTGCTTTATAACGCTTATTATATAAAACTTGCATTTATAAATGAAATGTTGAACGAAAGAGCAACTGACAGGTTTGTTTGGCACCAGTGCACATCCACAGTGAACAATGTTTCCGCTGCAATCTGCTAGACAGTGGTTGTAGCAAAGATGGTGACTAGTGAATGGAAAGTGTTTCATGTTTTGCTGTTTGCAAAGACTGAATCTGTTGTTACTGTGCAACATGTGTTCTGGCTGAAGTTAGGTTGTGATCCTCCAAGTGATAACAACATTTGTATATGCTATCATCAGTTTTAAGATACCGGCTGCCTTTGTAAAGGGAAGAGTACGGGACCACCAAAAGTTAGTGAAGAGACTATTGAGCGAGTGAGATAGCAGTTCACTCGCAGTACAAAGAAATGAGTCTGGAAGGCTAGTTGTAAATTACAAGTTCCTGTGTCAACTATTTGGAAAGTTTTAAGAAAATGCGTACAACCACGTCCTTACTGTTTACAATTATTACAGGTTCTAAAGCTGACAGACAACAGATTACATCCCAAGTTCGCAAACTGCATGTTGCTACACAAAGATGATGATTTTTTGGATCATATTGTCTTCAGAGATAAATCGACCTTTTACCTTAGTGGACATGTTAACACTCACAATGTACGCATCTGGGGCTCAGGAAATTCTCACAAGATGGTACAAATGCAAAAGATTGAATTTATGGATGGATAGATTTTAAAGGGGATAAATGCAGTAAGATTCCCCTAAAGTGGGTTTGTTTTTTTTCCCTTATGCCATATCCCGAGAGAAAGTTTATGGGACTCTCTTTTTTGGTGAACCAACTGTAAGTAGTACTTCTTACCTTGAGACACTAGAGTAATGGCTCTTCCCTCAGTTGGTTGAAGATGAGCCAGAGAATTTAATTTTCCAGCAAGATGTTCCACCACCTCACTGGCATAGCAAAGTACACAACTGGTTGAATGTCACTGTACCCAAGTGCTAGATAGGCCACAAGGGGGCTTGCTTTGCATGGCCTCCACATTTACCCAACCTAATGCCATGCAATTTTTTCCTTTGGGGCTTCATCAAGGATTGTGTGTACGTGCCTCCACTACCAGCTGACCTCCCTGAATTAAGAATCTGAATTGAAGCAGCTGTTGTTACAATCACTGAAGGCACACTAATCAGTGTTTGGGAAGAACTCAGCAATAGACTTTGATGTGTACTGTGTGAAAAATGGTGCTCACATTGAACATTTATAGGGTTCTTGGTAAAACTGTTTGAGTTGCTCTTTCATTTGACATATAATTTGTAATTGTTAAGTGTAATATAATAAATATTATAAAGCGTTAAAACCCTGATATTCATTTATAAACACCCTGTACAATGATAATCTTGTTATGCACAAAGCATAAATTATGATGAAGGCCATTTCCTGTACCCAACTGCATCATGTAGAGTAAAGTGATACATTTAACTTATTTTTAACAAAGTGTCTTTCATTCATTTCACAACAAGAAATTGAGCTGCATTGTATGATGAATGACATAGAGGTTATCAAAAACAAGTGAAGAATTACACAGGATGTTTAATAATTATTCTTAAAGGCCTGTGTGGATTGTAAAGGGGACTTTGAACAGAAAGTCTTATAACGAACCCATGTCTTGATTAAAATAAGTTTAATGATAGGATCACAACCAAGTCTCCCACTTCACGATACATGCACAGAGTGGAAAAAAGGGCGGTTTCCCTGATGCTCTAAAATCCACTGCATAGTCAATGATATCAGGACTCATCACAGAATTCCTATCAAGATGATGAAAAACAATGTCTTGAAAGTAAAGAGTGTGACCTATCCATGAAAAACCACAGACAACCCTCCCAATTGTAAACATACCAGTTTCTTGGAGCCTTTGCTTGGTAGATGAAAATATTAAATAATGTCATAATTAGAAAAGTGACTGGTAACTCATCTTAGGTTGTGTGCATACAGTGAACCAGGAACTTTTAAATGATCTGATCTACAAACTTATTCCATACCCAAATGAATATTTTTGGACATGAGTACCTTTTTTAATAAAAGTCCCCTCTACAGCTCCTAGAAACCCACAATAAAACTCCTGAAACAACCGCTTAATGGTGTTACAACCAGTGGCGGCTGGTGAGATTTTGTAAGGTGGTGCCACAATAATAATAATAATAATAAAATGAAAATAAATCTTAAATACATGGTTATCAACTTCGTAAAGTACCCCACACATATTAAGATATTACAAAATGTTCTCAATTATTTTTATCTCATAATATCTGTCCCAAACAAAAAGTAAAGGGTAACAGAAATAAATAGTGCTCTTCTTACATACTACTTCAATTGCTAAGAGTGAAACAAGCAGCTGTCAGTTTCTGACAAAGGGGACTTATGGTGACCGTCATAATTACTACAGGCAAAACCAGACCACAATGCACATTTGTTTATGAATGCAAAATAAATAAAAAAGCACACCACTGGCTATCTGCAACTAACTCGTGATTGTCCGTCTTCACTTCCCATATCCATTGCACTGTTACCAATGTCTACATGTCAAGTAAAAATTATCGACACTGCACTTTTGCTTCCTGAAGAATAGTAGGAAGCAACTGTGTTCGATTCTTCAAAGGAAAGAGATTTCGGTTATACACATTGATGTAACAATGAAAAATACACAAATAATTTAACTAGCAGGTACAACAGCTCTTGCAGTTGTTTACATCCTTTACGCAAGCATAGTTTATCACGAGATTTCTGTTTCACATGTCAATGCACAACAGCTGTCTAAATTGATCACTTTGTTCAAGCAAGCACATACTGCGCAAATGAACTTAATTTTGAAAAATAAACATGTTTATTATCTTTTATACATGCGTACTTTCATCTGCCTCTCCTCCATTACTATCTTACCTATCGGTGGATGATCAGGATAGTGTGTGTCAACCAGTAATCACTTAATTTTAACTTCTTAACTTGTGACATTAAAAGAAAAATAGCAACAAAACCGTTTTAAGAAATGTATTGACACTCGAGAATTCACTGACACTGTAGTATTTTCTCTAGTGAAAACGTAAAATTGATCTGTTTCATCTGCAATAAATTGCAACAGGTTTTCTGACATGAATACTGGTATCAGAAAAAAATGAAAGGATACTTCAGTTAGTATCTAGTTGACTTTTGTGTCCTGCACTCGAGTAATCAAAGTCACAGTTTAAAGGCTGGAAATCTGTTTCTTTCCAGTTAAATGTGTCACTAAAGCATGCTTTTTTTCTGAACCATTTCACTATCACTTTCTGATTCCTCAGATTCAGAGAAACTCTTACTCTCTCCTCTGATAAAGGGCTGAGGCAGTGACGTAGTGCAGACTCTTGCCACCCGAGGCCAGCCCTCATTTTGCCACCCCCCCCCCCCACCGTATTTTTGCAATTGAGCAACAACAAAAATTAAGACTTTGGCAATACATACCAATATTACTTCAGTGTTTATCACAATAAAATAGGAATGCTGCAATTTATTTACCCTGAATATTTTTTTTAGTTTCTTCAATTTTTTACATTATGCTGAACAAATCCTATTTGAAGATTATTTATATGACTTATTTGTCTGAGGTGTCTGTAACAGCAAACAAAAACTTAATACATGTAAGATAGTTTAAATTAATAAGAAGCCTTACACTGAGAAGTAAATACTTTGCAACATAAAATTTACGAGTCCATAGGGCTTTCATAGCAAGAAGTTGTGATATTCTGATCAAAGTCAGGTGAATACTTTCACATGTATTAGGCGTATAATAAGGTCTTGTCAGTAGGACTCCAGTATCCATTACATGAAGTGCGTAAAGTCTGTGTGTGGACACACACACTCAATTTTGTAGGCTTACCAGTTTCAGGTTTTTAGCCCATTTTCAAATCAGCTAACTTTAATTCTACAACACACCCGTTGGCCACATAGTTCTTTTTTCTGGGTTGACAGTAGATCTTTCGTCGACAACCATGTGTTACTTCGTAGAGCTAGTAGTTTTGAAGGTTTTTCACTGAGAGAACAGATTTGTCTGTAACTAGGACAAAGAGGCAAAGTAGTTGTGATGAAATATCCTTGCCTACCGAATTAGGGCGAACCTTTAAGTATTTCAAGATCCACCAATACAAACTGACTTCATGGTTCCTTCGCCGATAGTGATGTAGCGAAGATTACTTTGCGTATCAAAGTAGAGCGCATCTCACTTCACATGGAGCCTAGGGACAAGGTCAATGGATGGTCTCGCAAATGTGCCTAAAACATGGGAAGGTGCATCACAACTTCAGTCCTACCTATTCCTCGATGCTGACGGATTACAGTGGTCAAAATAATTTAAATTGAAAGTTTACTCACAGTATCGAATTTCCAGCTCCTGTATTAGTTATAGATGTACTACCCAGAGCAGACATAAGAAAATTTGTGCCTAGCTGCGACTCGCGACCAGGATTTCCTGATTGGTCGCCTTGTAACATTCGGCAATCTGACCACATTCCCAAGACCGATCAAAATTTCTGTGTACCAAAGTGACCAGATATACGACAGACACTATGTTTGGGATTCATTCATCTCTAATGTCCTACGTATCATGCCAAATATAAATCAATGTAACAAATAAACATATGCTATTGATATAAAATTTAAGAACATTTGGTCTATAAGTATGAAGTGACATTAATTACTTGTAATCTCCTTTTGCTATATATATACAATTTGTTGTGGCCACTGAGACACAACCATTATTGTCTCATACCTGCAATCGGTCTCACCCCTTTGACCATACCACACACAAGAGATTTTGAAAGCAATTGTAATTATTATTCTGAATGTCTTTGGATCATGAAATTCTGTCATGAATTGCTATGATTAGGAGCGGTTTCACTGATTCACTAATATGGGCAAAACATGGAAAGAAATTAACTTAACTTGTTTTGAAAAGCTTTTATTCCAAACTAGGCTATCTTACACAATATAATGCATTTTAAATTGACATCAAGTGTTTCGTGTAAATGATTACGATCTGTATTTGTGAAAAAAAAAATCTGGAAACCTCTTACTTGTGTTTTAAGCAAACTGAGAAAATAACAGATATGACTTCGGTGAAGAATCCCTGAAAATCTATCCCTTTTACAGATTATTTTTGCCCAGGAATTAATATTATAGCGATATGATATAAAGATGATTGACTTATTTAGAAGTAGGAAATCTTTTTTGTAGCACAACGAAAATATTAGGCGAGGTTAAAAATATACCTGAATGCAACATAATAAACACACCTTTTATTTTCCTGACAAATCTGTGTATTTGTACTCTCCTTTATAGAGAGCATACTCGATATCGCCGAGTAAGACCCAGCTCAGCTGCTTCCTGCCGCGGCCGAGCACAGTGAGGCACTATGCTCCAATGCGCGAGGCCGTTCCCTGTCACGGGTTCGAATCCTGCCTCAGGAATGGATGTTTGTGCTGTCTTTAGTATAAGTTAGTTTATAGGTAGTTTGTAAGTTTAGGGACTGATGACACCGCAGTTAAGTCCCATAAGCTTGACAAACATTTAACATTTGAACCTGCCACCCCCAAATATGTGCTGCCTGGGGCAATGGCCCTCCCAGCAAGCCCCACACTACGCCACTGGGCCGAGGACTACACCTTCGAGATTCTGTTGAAGACTCATCACTGTCAGCAGCATCAGAAAACACACACTAGCACTCATAGTGAACATATCGAGGATCTCTTTACCGTCTAAAGTTTGTTTTGCTGACAATTAATAAATCTGTAGCATATTTGCAGCACTTGGCATATATGGTTGTGGCATATATATAATAATAACCGTTTGTTGTTTCCATTTTTTTGACAGTTCTAGTGATAAAAATCCATCTGGCACACCATTTAATATGACGACGAATTGTAAAGAGAGGATAAGGCAGGCAATTTTTCTCCCAAGCAAGAAGAAATTCTACTTACAAAGGGACGATTATTCCTAGCTTTAACTCGCATCATTCTTGGTTCTGACGGTACTAGGCATCGATGCTGCCTGGATATTGTTCCCATCTAGGGCAACCTGTGTTAATCAGGGTTCAACTGCAGAAGTTGTGTTGAGAGAAATGTTGGAATTATTACTCTCAAGTTCACATTCTCAAAATGACTAGTTCTTCATATTCACTTCTTTCCAAGGAAGATATTTTAGATCTTTTGCAGGAATGTCTAGGTGACAACGAAAGTGACAGTGATTGTGATAATGATTCTGATTCATATAGTTCACAATAAAAATAGTGAAAAATGTGCATTTTTATTTTATTTTATTTTTTTTTTTTTTTTTTGTGACTCAGCAGAAGGTTCGTGGTGAATGTGAAACAACAGTGACTCTGACTTTATATATTTTCCTTTTGACAATGAATGTGTGGTTTTATTTGGTGAATAAAGAACTCACAGACAGAAATAAGGACGTCGCTCAACTTCTGATGAGGAGGAACTCTAGAATGGAAACTTGTATATTGTCAACGAGTTTCCTGGAAACAAACATCAGAACTGAGTAGTGTGTTCAGACAACAGAAACAAAGAGCTGCAGGTGGGAAACGAACATGGGTGCAGAACCCAGCTCTCCAGCCTGAAAAGTATTTAAAAAATATATCATGCCATGTAATGTATTGTGCTGTAATGCTTCTGTAAATATATCTGAATGGGAGCAAACATTTTCTTTAACGTATGCCCTAACAGTTGATCAGTGGACTCACAGATCCTAAAAAAGCGATTCACACAGTACTATGCGGCGCGCTACGGCGAATTAAAAATAAGAGCACGCGTAGGTGCCCTGTGTATGCCTTAAGAGCACGAAGGGTATTGTATTGGTCTTGTGAAATCATACAGAGGTACATAGTGATATAGGACAAGTCATACAAGGTATATAGTAGATTTTGTGTACAATAAAATTATCTAAGCCACACATAAAAAACACATAAATGGCACTTACTAAAATACACATAAATTTATGTTTAAACACTCACTAAAGTACACATAGATGTATACATTTAAACCAATACATTTTTGATTTTATAATTTGGGTGTATATATATATATATATATATTGGCACTTCCTTCTGTCGCTGACACTTTTTACAGTGACTCACATAGTGCTTGATAGATTCGTAGAGACCTATCCAGTAATACCTGCGTCTGATTCTGTCTAGGGTCGTCACGAATCCCAGATGACCAGATATTGGAGCGTCGTGGAAATACTTGAAAATAGCTAGCTGGAGATGAGTTGGAATGTCCAGTAGCCTTTTGGGGCCCAGTGGATCATGTTGCTCTTATACAATGTTCCGTTTATAAGTTGGAACTCTCCATTGGTCAGTTCTCCTTTCTCCAAGGCCTCCATGGTTTTTAATAGTGCTGGATCTTCCCTATGTTCAGCTGTAACGTCACCTAATTCATTGAGGGTTGAAATTTCATTCATGCATTCCACTAATGGATTCCTCGAAAGGCAGTCAGCATCCTTGTGTTTGCGCATGTTCTTAAATACCACTGTGACATCGTACTCTTGGAGTCTTAGTGCCCATCTTGATAGTCGACCTGATGGATCCTTCAAGCTAGTCAGCCAACACAAAGAATGGTGGTCTGTCACAACGGTGAATGGTTTGCAGAATAAATGGCCAGAACTTGTTGATAGCCCAGATAACTTCGAAACATTCTTTTTCAGTTGTATAGTAGTTTATCTCGGACTTTGAGAGTACTCTTGACGCATAGGCTATCACCCTATCAGCACCTTCCTTGTACAAGCACTGCACCAATCCCATAACCACTGGTGTCTGTGTGAAGTTCAGTTTCCACATTCTTGTCGTACAAGGCTAGAACTGGTGCGGAAGTTAGCCTCCTTAAGTGCCAGGAGAGTACTTTCTTTTGTCTCATCCCAGTAAAACTTGGTGTCTCCCTGCAGAAGTTCTTGCAATGGTCGTGCCTTGTTACAAAATCCTTTTATGAAACATCAGTAGTATGAGCACAGCCCAAGAAAACTTCTCACAACACAAATGTGCAGAGTAGTTGGAAATTCTGTGACTGCCCTTACTGTATCTGGATCAGGACGGACACCATCTCTGTTGACTAGGTCACAGGATTTGTATCTATTTGGTGACGAAGAGGCAATTCTTTCAACTGAGGCGGAGTCCTGCAGTCTGAACACATTTCAACACAGTTGACAGGTGACTCAGGTGTTCTTCAGATGTTTTTGAGAAAATGACAATGTCATCTAAATAGCAAATACGTCTTCCACTTCAGGTGTTGAAGCAAGTTGTCCCTCATGCGTTCAAATGTGGCCGGAGCATTACATAATTCAAAAGGCATTACTTTGAATTCATAGAGGCCGTCAGGTGTAATAAAAGCCGTCTTCTCCCTGTCAGCTATGTCGACCTAGATTTGCCAGTAACCTGTCTGCATGTCCATAGTTGAGAAGTATGTAGCTTCCTTTCAAGCAGTCTAAGATGTCGTCAATGCACGGCAATGGGTAAACATCTTTCTTCGTGATTTTGTTCAGCTGCCGATAGTCAACACAGAATCACCACATACCATTCTTCTTCTTTACAAGGACCACCGGAGACGACCAAGGACTCTTCGAAGGTTGTATAATGTCATCGTGCAACATTATCTTCACTTCCTCAGGAATTATCCGTCTTTCAGCTGGTGACATTCTATACGAACGCTGACTAATTGATGGATGATCGCCAGTATTGATATGATGGCTTATTGTGCGCCATTTCGTCTGACTTTTCTCCTGCTGGGGTGTGAATGCACCCGAAAATTGGCATAGTTCCTTGGTCAGTCCGGGCCCTATTGGCAGTTCCACGGTTGTTTCCTCCAGCGTGTTGTCTGTACTAACAGCAGAGCATGGGTCTTCGTTGATGATGTTGCGCTCACCGTCCTGGATTAGTTCAGCTGTCCTGATACACATTCCTTTTCGGATACGTTGTGACTGCTTGTGACAATTAGTGATCCAAAACTTCTCCTCGACCACTGGTAATGATTATGATAGCCTTTGTTGCATCTTTTCAATACCCTGGCACTTTTTGATGAACTCTTCCAGCCTAGCAACATCTAATCAGAAGAGCTTGGTACATGTCTTCTGCAATACCCTTCATCAGGTGCGTGATTTTGTCGACCTTAGTTATATTCGGGTTAACTATGTTACATAGGACTAAAACATTCTGTATGTACTACTGTGTCGGCTCACCATGTCGTTGGGCCTGCAGATTTCTCGCTGGCAGTCTCCAAACGTCTTCTGAAGTTCCGTCTGGAACATTTCCCAGTCATTCAACTTCTCTCCATTGTTTTCAAGCCATTGCTGGGCTGTTTGGTCCAGGTAGAAATAAAGGTTGGCCAAGCACATTGTATGATCCCACCTGTTATACTTGGCGACTCGGTCGAACACTTTTAGTCATTTGTTGGGGTCCTATCCAGCGTCTCTAGATAACACCAATGGGTGTCTGATGTGCAGCTGGCTTACTGCAGTTTTGTGTCCATGGTTCCTCTGATGATACGGACTTTTGGAAGGATGTACTCAGTATATCCCTTGTATTCCGGTTCTAGTCCGTGGATGTGACGGCTCCGCTTCTGCGTTGCCTAATCGGAGCCAAGGTGATGCAGCTGTTTCATAGGATTTACCCGGCACCTCCACCAAAAAATGTAGCGTTGAAATGGAAGCAGGCTTGACTTCGAAGGCAAGGTTGTCAACTAAACACAGCACTTATAATGAAATCATGTTTATTGCGAACTGAAACATACACGCAGCACTGACTGTCTCTCGGGCAGAGTGCTCTGCTATTTATACATAGACAGAATGTACCAGAAATTAGAAGAATAGTTAACATAAGAAAATTTAGAACATTCTGGAAATGATAAATACAAAGAAATAAAGTTTTGCCAGTGGATGGGATTGAACCGGCGACCTTCATCACTGCAATTGGTGACGCTATCCCTTGCGCCACGCCGGCATTTGGTTAACTTGGGGCCTTGCGGCAATCTGGAGAGCATTATCTTATAAACTTGTTTAATTTCGCTAACTCTGAAAAAGCCAAAACTGATATAAGTTTTTTGTAGTTACTTAAGCTGACAATCAAGAGACGGAAATTAAGTTTCCTCTGCAGTAATTTCCTTTTTAAATAGGTTTGTCAGTTTTGCATTTATTAATAATAAGCATCAATATGTTTCTTCATAATCATATCTCTTTGCTTCTGAAATTTCTCTGTACTTTTGTGTGCATAGAGTAAGTAGTTTACGTGAGAAGTTCTCTCGATCTATTATTTTACTCATTTATCACTTCCAAAAAATGACCGTACAACACCTTATTTTATATTAATCTTCCCACTAGTTCCATAGCAGAGTGTATTCACTTTAGTTTCTCTTCGTTTGGTTATATGTACCAGTAAAATAGTAAAAGATGGATCCTGTGATTTTTACAGAATGTGACTCAACCAATTCATTATTGGATATTGGTTTGTGTTTTGACCCTAATTATCAAATCAATGACAATCTGCATTTGAAGTTACTGAGAAATCCTTGGAGACCTAACGAAACACACAGATTTAAAAATGACTAAGTCCTGATGCTAAACTTTCCTTTCGATTTGAATGTCTTACAACCTATCCACGGTTGTCCTACTCAGCTGCAGTAAAGGACCACTGTGTCGAATATGTGAGTTGTTTTGATCTCCAGTACAGCGCGGATGACAAGGACAGTTCATCATTTCCCCTTGCCTCATGTACCAAAAGTTTCATGAAGCTGCACTATCTCATATGAGAAGTAAGTTGCATTGTGATGCTGTGGCTTCATCAAAATTTTTGAACAGGTTGTGGACAGAAAGGGACAGAGTATTCATGAATCCTTAAATAAAGCTTATCACAATAAGTTGAACAAAACCCTGTGAAACTTTGTTCTATTATATCAACAATTTTATTTTGTGTGCAGCATGATATGCCACTCCGTGGGTAAGTTGATGATGGTTCGGTTTTCACAGATCTTCATTTTCGAGCTGAGTCTAGAGATGAGATTTTGAAAACTCATTTAGAGTCGGGAAGGATAAACGCATCATATATCTCTCATTAAATTCAAAATGAACTGATTCAGACTTGTTCCAATGTTCTAAAAAGCTAAATAATTGAGGAAATGAAGCAGGCATCTGCTTTTTCTGTGTTAGCAGATGAGTCTGCTGATATTAGTAGTATAGAACAATTATCGATTGGAGTCCGCTATTTGTGTTGTGACGAAGGTACCAAAAAGCCAATAATCTGAAGAATTTTTGGGATATGCCCCAGTCCAACAACTGAACCCAAAAACCATTTCTAAAACTATTATTCAGTTTCTAGAAGAGGGTAATCTGGATCTGAACGAACTTGTTGGTCAAGGGTACGATGGTTGTCCTGCAATGGCTGGTCACATAGGTGGTGTCCAGAAAATGGCCTTTTCTATTAGTAGCCTTGCCTCTTCTAAAGAAGATCTAAATCATATTTACTCCACAACATTTAGAAAATGATTATTGAAAATATTTTCACTTTCCGACCTTTTTTTTAGTACACTTTTCATTCAGTTGTATGACTATAAAGTCTTCCTGTGCTCTTGGTTGCCCTGGTCCCCTTTCAGTAATATTCCAGATTGTTTTAATTTTATTATCTGAGGTACCAATATCAGACATGATACACATGCTTCTCGACTTTTTAATAACTTTTCTTAGTATTGCACAATAGTTTTTATAACACTGGACAATTTCTGGGTCAGTACTTACTCTTGCTGTTAGATACAATTTCTTTTTCTTTTTCTTTATTTTTTTTTTTTAACATGCTTTCTTAGAATTATGTTTATTTTGTTTAGAAAACAATTTTCAAATACCCTTAAAAATGTATCATGAAATAAGTTATATTTCAAATCTGCATTGGGTTCCTTATACACCTCATCCAAGTCAAGCTGCTGTAGGTTTTCCCTAAAGTTAGAAATATGGATATTGTTAATTGAGCACACTACTTTCAAAGTCTGATTTGATTTACTGCATGGAGCTATGTCATGTACTGTCACTAGCTGTGCACCATTGTTTGAAAGACCACTCTCGACAGGTTAAGCATTTATGTTCTTAAACTTATTGTGGTCTTTAAAAACGTTATCTATCAATCTGCTGTTGTTATTTGTTATCCGAGTAGGAAAATCAATAATGGAGCTCACATTGAAAGAACTGAGTAATACTACAAGGTCATTCTTCCTATTACACTCATCCATCCTCTGTCAGGGAATCAACATTGAAATCCCTAAAAGTGATAATTTGCTTTCCCCTGTCTGACGGCACAACAATGAATCCAAGTTTTCTAGAAAAATCTGAAAATTCCCTAAGGGGGACCTATACACTGTTACAATTATGAAAGTGCCCTCATTTAGTTTAAGTTCAGTGACACATGCTTCTATATCTTGGTCTACACAAAACGTTTTTGTTTCTAAATTTCTCACATTGTGGAAACTTTTGACATATATGGCAACTCCTCCTCTCACCATATTATCTCTCTTAATACGTGCAGTTCATTTGTACCAATTGATATTTACCTTTTCCATATCAGTGACAGTGTTATGTTCAGACAGGCATAATATATCTATTACATTCTCAGTTTATATATCTTCTAAACAAACCAAAAGCTCATCAACTTTATTTTTTAATCCACCAATATTTTGATGAAATATACTAACATTATTTTTTACTTTATTTTTGTGAGTATCCTGGATTTTTTTTTTAACATCTTTAGTACCTGCCTGTCTGAGTTTCTCACTAGACACTGATCTTAACCTAAAAAAAGTGTTTCCACCATGAGTTGCAGTTCCTCGCTCCTTTAAATTTCCTGCTATTAGCCCAGCCAGTTTACCCTTTCCTTTCCTGTTGAGATATAGGCCATGTCTAGTATAATCCCACCTACAGAATCAACAGGAACCACACCAATGTGTGACCCTGCACCAGATCCAAGCAGCCATTTTAACTCCAAATTAACTCCCCTGACAGAAGAGTTCAAATGAGGTCGATCATGGCGCTCCAGATCCAACACCAATCCCATACTGGTACGGCTCGATGCTGACGCAATCTTTGCCAGGTCACATACTATGATGTACCCCAGAATTCTGTCAACACTATTGCCTGGCCCACCTACAATAACCACGGTGTCTTCCTTAGTAAAGTCTTTACATAGTTAACCTAGATCCTCTGTCACCTGCCCCAGACCAGCACTCGGCTTGAAAAAACTTGTGACCTGGTATTCTGATCCTAATTCATTCTGCAGAAGTTGGCCCACAGCTCTAGGATGTGAACTATCTAGTAACAAAACTTCCTTTTTCTTTGCAGACTTCCCTACATTCTTATTCAATTTGCTACTGAAAGTTTGTTGTGCCCTGTCTACATCTACTTCAGTCTGAGGCTCATAAGTCTCTAACTGACGCAACAGGTCAAACCTATTTTGTACATTAATAACAAAGCTGTCTGAAGAAGTACTTGGCCTGTTCCTTATGCCTGTTGCCACTTCCCACCCCTGTTTACCCTTCTTCCCCTTAACCTGTCCAGTTCACACCTAGTCTCATGTAACTCAGCCTGAAGGGCAGCAATTTTCCCCTCCTGTTCCACAATCTTCCTATCTCTACTACACAGTTTACAAAACCACTGATGAGACTCGCTCACATGCCCGATTCCCGTGCCACTACATTCACCTCAATGAAAGAAGTTACTAAATTCATCGCACCAGACCCCAGAGCTAACAATTCTACAGCACATAGGGCACTTTACACTCATGGTACAAATTGATTTTAGTGGTAGCAAGACAATTAAGTTACCAGAAAACAATGAAAACACATATACGAAAAATTAGACCTGCTTGCGACTACGTACATTGTGGTTGTTCAGAAATTTTTTACTAGAATTACTAAGCGATGGTGATAATATACAGATATAAAGGGGCAGCAAACATATTTAGGACACTAATATGACTGCAAACTATCAGTAACTGCACTTAAAATTGCAGTGTAAAGTTTAATATGCAAGCTCAAAAGTGCAGCTTTGAAGCAAGTATGTAAACAAAACGAACTTTTCTTGATTACTGTGAAAGTACTTGAGTAAAACAAAAACCTTTAATAGTATGCTTGAAGAACACATTAATGGACATATTAGATTAGTGAAAATTATTAAAAACAGTTCATTACTTCTTAAATTACTTATCTTATATGAGAGCTGTGACTCAAGGCATCCGGTCAGCAGGCGCAGGGCTACCAGAGAAGCCGGGATGTTGTACATAGGTTGATAATTGTCCGTCATACAGTAAAGTAGTAATATATCGAGTGCCTTTGGTGTGGAAGATTTTGCCACTGAGGGTTCGGTTTCCTCAGTGTTACCCAACTGCTTCGAAATCTTCTAAGAGGAACCTTATCACACCTTGTGACAAACAACACTCATACACTGCAAATGACGACATCTGGCGGCAGAGTACTGGACTAGCAAAGGGTGACATTATTCTTTATCATTTATACTACATTATAACTTAATATTTAGAAGTGTATTGTGTTGTAGTGCCTTGTGGACTCAGATAAATGAGTGAGTAAGTAAGTAAGTAAAGTAGTAGTGCTTGTGTTTGGAACTTGCAAATACGACACCCACTCTACTGTTTGTCCTTCCATCAGCTTCAACACTACAGTCGGAGGAGAAAATGTTGACAATGTTTGAAGACTATCACTGGTACTTAACAAGTGGCATAGGCACTGTGTGACATGTTGTCCATTTACAACAGCTCTGTCCATACTTTAGTAACCTGTACCTGGGTACAAACAGGAAAGTGTATACCACGATCTAGACCAACATGCCAATACTGGCTGAGTAAACAAAGGAAAAAACAACAGACTGATCTACGAACATAAATAAACTCCTGCAGATTGTCAACAGCACAGCAATAGAGTCGTCACAAGTTTCCTAAAATTAAATTCCTTGACAATTCCCCGATTCCAAGACAGAGGTTTAACATTTTTCCCTGGCAAATTTTGAGATCTGAAGGACAAATAAACAGGGAAGTAGTAAAAAATGTAAGGGCTTCTGTATTTCTTACAATATTAATAACTGTAATAGCTCACTGTAGTCTCATTTACTAGATTATTATCTGAAGTAAACAGCTAAGATCTGTAAATAAAATCTGTTTTTAGCTAACTCTTTTCTGTGTTTTCTTAACTTTGAATTAACAGCAAGTTTCTGGTCCTTCTCCATAGCCAGATGGGTCACAAGAACTCGCACACCTCAACTATTTTTTATGGGGTAGTATGAAGACAGTAGTGTATGTCAGTCCTATGATGTCAGTGAAAGACTTTAATGCTCAAGCCCAGAGAGAGAATGAAATACTTTAAAGACTACCACACACATTGGCTCATCTATGAGAGCCTCAGCACTGCTGACATAGGCTCTTCAGTAACATAGGAGGTATACAGTTTGAAGCCACTTTGTTATGTAGAAGCACAATGTGCTATTCATGTTGGGTTTATTGATGTAATATGGAACACATACCCAACGCAGACTTCGACATTTTCCAGCATGCAATTCGTGCGTTCCCGGATATGGGTTTCTTCTTGGAAACCAATCAGTGTGTGTCGCACACAACATAAAACACATATTGAGTAAAATACTTACGTTTTGCATACAGTACCCTAGCTACGGCATGAAATATTCCAGAGTCTTCTTTAAGCTCTAAGTCAGCATTTCTGTCACTTAGTTTTCTTCCCAAATGTTTCTCAAATTTCAAAAGACCTTTGCGCGGAGCAACAAATTTCGACTCTGTATAACAGAAAGGATCATCATTTCATATTCCTTTATTAAAAAAATTATTGTCAGCAACATCACTTTACATGTACACAAGAGAGATTTCTTGCTACAACAAATGTGCACTCACCAGGTACATAAAATTTTAATTCAGAAATGGCTTTACGAATATTTCCACAAGATACTTCTGTTATGTGGGTAACAATAGAAGCATACTTTTCACATGGTAAGCCTTTCAGTAGTAGTATTCTATTCAGAGCCTTTTTGATAGATACATCTGTTAATCTTTTGAATCTGCAATATGATCAGTCACAGGTAATTAGTTTTAACACCTCACTGACATGAAAGAAATACCTCTTTGCAACTTGTCTTTAGAGTAACTAACACTAAAACTTACTGATGAATGTATGTATCCTGCAGTTAGAAAAAAAATTATAGAATAAATTAACTTGTGTGACAAGTGATATATTATCAGCTCTTAACGTGGAAATGCAGCATACAAGGCAAAGTCTCATAGTATATACTGTACTAAGAAAAAGTGCAACCAAGACAGGACAGTATTCTTTGAGCAGGAAGTTAAAATGGCTGAGAACAATGTATAGCACAAATGTCCACAAAGTGGTGTTAATAAGTTCTGAAACTAGAGATACACAATTAAAAAATTAAAACTATACAAAGTTGTCTACAGCAATAAAATAGTTGTAGGGTGATATTATCTCTAACTGTAATATTTGCTTCTTAGCAAAGAGACACGTTCTCTATCCAATGATTCAAGACCTCAATGGATAGGTCAGTCTCATTCCTCAGAAAGAGCTGTCCAATTTTTGTTTGGAAGAGTCCTAGGAGTGACTGACAGGCTGCAGTTTGTCACTCTGAAATCATACATACGCCTCACTTAATTCAGATCAACAGAAGTTTCTACTCTGCCTTTGTGGGTATACATCTTGATTTGCAAAAATGTTTATCAATAAGGGCAGTTCAGCCTGAACAGATACCACACTTTCAGAGATTGATTCAAGTCTGAATCAACCATATCTGTAACAAGATGTGCATGTGATTTCAGTGCCTCATCAATGTGCCTCCAAGTGTTAACAATTTTTGATCAGCAATTCCTGGATTATGTAATGATTTATTAACAACCAGCTGATCAAACAGTGTTCAGTTACCCATAGTGAGTACAAGCTTTGGCAGTCTACAATTGGGCTATCTTTGTTCTGTGAGATGCACTCCAGTGACCACTTCCTCTTCTACTCTTCTAGATACAAATCAATGAACCCCTCCAACTATTCACTAGGGAATGGGAGCATATTTGTGAGGTTTAATAGCAGAGAATGAACCCATTGCAGTGTTGATGTGTCTGTCCTATGATTTAAAGCTTCTGAAAAATGAGGTTCTCAACAAGTCAACCACACAGAAAAAAGAAGGAAACTTAGGGTTTTAATGACCCTTTGACAGTGTGGTCATTAGAGATAGAGCTTAAGCTCGCATTTTTGGGGAAGGATGTTGGAGGCAATCGACCGTGCCCTTTGAAAGGAACCATCCCGGCATTTGCCTGGAGTGATTTAGGGAAATCATCAACTACACATTGTGATGTAACATGTTTTACATCACTTATTCCAGATAAGGCACAAGATATTCGCTTTTATTTATGGGGGGATTTATTTAAAAGGTTGGAAGAGATACTGTGGGAGAAATTTCTTTCTGCAGGAACACTTGACTTCAAAGTGTCTGACCAAGTCTAAGACTACACACTGCTGCGAAGAACCTTAACACATTCTCTGCAGCTGACGCTTATAAGTGTTTCCGCGATCAACATGCCGGAGCTGCCGACGCTTATCAGCGTTTCCGCGATCAACACGCCAGAGCTGCCGACGCTTATAAGCGGCGCACTAGCTGAGTACTCAGTATTGTTACTTTGGCTGTGCACTCGTGCTAGTACAGGTCACCAAAAAACATCACGTAACATTTTCTTGTCTGCAATTGGGTGGTTTCGTCTTTAGTGGTTTGCAATAAAAACATCGCCTATACACCTTGCAAATTTGTTATATGGGATTAGGTTTCCATAGCACCACATTGCAGACGAGACGTGTTTCTTTTTCTCCATTTGATAAACCTTTTGGTGTTTTCAGCACTTTCTCAATGAAGCGGATTTACCGCTTGTTTGAATTTAATTTTCTTCCCAGTTTGCAACAAAATCAATAAGTCAGAGGCGTTGTTCGAATTGTTTGCAATAAATGCATATGACGCTTATAAGTCAGAGAGCTTGCAGCATTTATCACATAATCGACATGCAGCTTAGCACTACCTCTTTTGCAGACGTTATATTCGCTTTCAATATTACAGGTTTTGCAGGGGTCTGATTTCAGCTCTCGGTGCACATGTGCTTACAGCATCCACCTAGAGCGTTAGTGTCCTGCACTGGTGGCCGCAGCGAATGTGTTAAATCAGGGAAGTGTTTTAAATGGAGTATTCCATAAATAATGGTGTTCCTTTGTTTTTTAAGTTAGAAAGTTTTTGATTATTCATACTTCTTGATTGTAGACTAAATGTGAAAAGTCAGATAATACTTCTATTACATTTTAAATACAATAAAAATGTTCTAGATTCATCATAAAGACGTGGTAGCCCTTATTTTCTCCCACGGTCAACATCTACAGGAGCACCTATAAAGGGTTACGCTTCATTTGTCGACCAAAAGACAGGCCCGAACTGCAACAAGAGGATTTAAAATCATTCTGTATCATTGAGAGATTATGTTACGGCACGAGACTACAACCAGAAGTTTCATGTTATCTAGATATCGTGAAACAGAAATCGGCGACTGTGAATTAATTACAAGTAGGAAACAGTGAAGAAATTTCTAAAGAGAAAGATAAATATTATTGAAGTCGACATTTGTCTTTAACATTTTGGTTACTGAACATGACTAACTGTTCTCCAAAGCCAATTATGGAGAAACAAACAGTATAGAAGTGATATTACTGATCACTAATACGACTAATCTCATATCAATCACTCAAAGAGAAGCACATAAATGACTGAAGGGAATAACAAGACCACTAAACGAGCCGAGATGACGCATGGTTACTACATTTCTGAACGATAAGACGTCTGGCTGCCACATCAACTAATTACAGCAACGGCACGAGTTGCAGATCGCCGTCTACCATGGTGAGCATATTTATTTCTTCTTTCTATTATTTGAAAGTGTAAACTGTTGTTAGTTAAATAGTGTGGAACTAAAACAGATTACTCATGTGATGAATTCCTGTTCAAACATGTCAGAAGCTCAAATTTAGAATGGAGCAGCAACAGATTGAGTCAATAACAACCGTGTTATTACAAAAACTGAATGAAAGTTTAGAGGTAAGGCTTGAGGCTCAAAATCATAATTTGAGTAAGCAAATTTCCAATTTAAAGAAAGAACGAAATGATAGATTTAATGCAAAGGAAAAGAAGTTTGATGAACACTCAGTAGAATTAAAATATAATTTCTGTAGTAAGTTAAAAGAACAAAGCATTAGGCTACATATAATTAAATGTCAGGAATCGAATAGAAATCTTATTGATGAGCTTCCTGCATTAAACCAGGGTTTAATTACAAGGGAAGAAATAGTTGATATTTCCACTAGAATTGTTAAAGAAAAATTAGAGTTTGAAAAGAACCTCATCAACAGTGAGATTTTGGACCAACTTCAACAGAATAAAGATTCCATGTCAGATTAAAAGAAGAAATGAACAACAATTACGAAAAATTTGGCTCTGATTTAATATCTACTCAGCAGGAGTTAAATAGTTTGGAAATTACTACTAAAACCAAATTTTCACAATTGTCACAGAGAATCAGGGACAGTGAACAGAAATTAGAGTCATTAGAAACGTTACCAATTTTTAATGAGGTGAATTTGAATACACACGAGTTATTGAAGTGGGAACAGAGGGTTGAAGATATAATTACCAAAAACCTGAAGGAACAAATCAGAGAAATCACAAGGATTAGAGTATAAGAGTGTACATTTTGGAGTAAATACAAGCCAGTTTGATAGATTATGGGCAGAATTACAGAAAACTAAAATAAATTCTAGATCACAAACACAAATACCTAATATACCCCTTAGTTCTAATGTAGACAGATATAATTTTACTCCTTGTCTTAATTTGTCTAAACAATTTTCAAAGTATAAACCTGATGAGGATGTACACCCTAATCATTTTCTTAGAACATTTTCCAGAACTTTGACCTGGAATTGGGAGGACTCTAAGAAGATTGATTTTACTTCAGGCTATTTAGTGGGCAAGGCAGCAGAGTGGGGAACAGCTTAATCAAGGCAAAATTCTTAGGTAAGCCAATAGATGAGGAATTCTTAGTGAATGTGCTAGTTAGATTACCCATTTATGCACAGCGTGCGATTTGGTGTAGCGGTTGGAAAAACATTATAGAACTGTTAACAGCAGCAGAGGGAGTAGATACTCTTAACAGATAGAGTGTGGAGAATATTTATAATGGAACTAAGTTACAAACTATAGACAAAACCACACCTAAAGACGTGTATTTATTTAAAATACATAATAAGGACAATGGTTATTGAAAGAGAAAGAAACTTGTATTCTGACTAACGAAAAGCCAATAATTATTGCCTCTATATTTACCTGTACAGATTGTCATTAATAGTGGGAATGAAATTTCAATCATTTCCCAGGAACTGCATGAAACGATGATGATGATGATGATGATGATGATGATGACGATGAACGGAGGGCGCTCAACGACGAGGTTTTCAGCGCCCGGGCATAATGAGTTGAGGCGAGTATCAGGTCAGGGATGTTCTTTTCAAGATGAGGGAAACACAATATAAAATGCATAATTCAACAACTGGAGATAAAACCTGGGTACAGCATGAATCAAGATAAGTAACTCAAAAGCCACCATCATACTCTGTGTAAAACATAGAACTTGGATGAAGTAGTTAAAATGACAGGATGAAAGCTGACTGCCTGCAAGAAGAAAAGATAGCAACCTACCAATCTAAAATACACTAACACCTCCAGCCTAAAAGCTTAGGCCAGAGTCCAGAAATTTCACAAAAGTGTAAAAGTTTGAACACACTCGCCTCGTCATTGCCTAAAATATGTGGCAAATCTGCACCAAGATCTGCCTCTGTTCTCTGTGCCTGGTATAAGGTACCCTACATTAAGATGTGGCGGACAGTTATCTGTACACCACAGGCCTCACACATCGGGGGGCTCCTCTCGTCATAGGAGGAATCCGTGGGTAAACGGACAGTGACTGATTTGCAGGCGGGTAATGGCGACCTCATCCCTCCTGAGGGGCCGGCAGGAGGATCGCCACGGACGGGTAGTGGGCTTCAGCAACCACAGCTTGTTATCCGTTACTGACAGCCATTCCTCCTCCCACTACTGCAGAGACCGCAACCGCACCAAGGAAGTGGCATCTTGCAGAGGAAGAGGGCACCGTGCCACTACGCTGTCTCAACAGGCCTCTTTGGCGGCCCGATCGGCTTCCTTGTTTCCCGGAATTCCAATATGTCCCGGCACCCAACAAAATATGATCTCTTTCCCCCAACGTTGGAGAAGGGTCAGTGCATCCTGTATATCTTGCAATAACATCACAACTGGATAGAGCTGACGTAAGGCTTGCAGCGCACTAACAGAGTCAGAACAGAGAAGAAACCATTTACGCCAATCACTTCTGATCTGCTCCAGTGCTTTCAGAATCGCATAAAGCTCTGCTGAGAAAACAGAATAATTCTCAGGAAACCAAATCCGGATGACATGGTCGGGGAATACGACGGAGCAGCCGACAGTATTATCCTGTTTCGAACCGTCAGTGTACACTACTGTATAAGTGTGATGCATGTCTAAAATATTAAAAAACAATGACCAAAAGGTAAAATCTGACGTTTCACCTTTCTTAAAGTCATGAGATCTAAAACAAGACGAGGCTTTCGGAGAAGCCAAGGTGGAAGCCTTTCCCAACCTCGACGTAAAACACTAAGATCTGCCATTCCCATCTCTAAAAGGCAATCCTATGTGTGGATCCCAAAAGGCCTTGTAGCCCAGTGCTGATTATGAAAAAGCCTTTCCAACGGAGGATCAGCTAAGGTGTGATAGGCAGATGTGAAAGGTGTGGACAGCGTTTTGTACGCCTGGCACACCATGAGCAGCCGTCGCCTGATATTTAACGGTGGCTCAGCAGCCTCAGCACAGAGACTTGGTATGGGGCTTGTTCTGAATGTCCCAGTAGCCACCCAAATCCCTGTATGGTGAACTGCGTCCAGCATCTTCAAATACAATGGCCGTGCAGACCCATAAATCATGCATCCATAATCAAGCCGTGATCGCACAAAAGCTCTATAAAATCAGAGCAGGCAAGTCCTGTCTGTTCCCCATGACGTACGGCTAATACATTTTAAAATGCTTAGTGCTTTGAGGCACCGTCTTTTCAAATCTTTCAGGTGTGGCAGCCATGAAAGTTTCATGTCAAATATGAGGCCCAGAAACCTCACCGTATATTTAAAATGTAAAATGGCATCCCTCAGTCACAGTTCAAGAGAATTAAAAATGGAACAATTACGGTTAAAAAGTACACAGACAGACTTCTCAGTTGAAAACTTAAAGCCAATCTTTTCTGCCCATTCATCCAAATGGCAAAGTGTGAGCTGCAATTGACATGTTGTTGTTGCTAGGTTGGATGAAGAACAAAAGAGGGAGAAGTCATCAACAAATAAGGAACACTTAACAGGACATTTAACAACGAACATAATACTGTTAATAGCTATGGCAAACAAAGTCACACTTAAAACATTGCCCTGAGGGACTCCGTTCTCCAGTTCAAAACGATCAGAAAGAGTGTCACTGATTCTGTATCTAAACCAGCGTGAAGAAAGAAAGGACTTGATGAAACCCCAATCGTGGAGCTGTCTGAGAATAATATGCCGCCAGGTAGTGTCTTAGGCCTTCTCAATGTCAAAAAATATAGCCTTTGTGGGAAAGCCTGTTGTATCACCGTCTCCACCAAGGCCAGGTTATCAGAGGTGGAACGATATCTCTTGAAACCACACTGGAAGTGGCTAAGGAGAAGCCTGGATTCTAACATCCAGACGAGGCAGCGGCTGACCATCCGCTCCAAGGTCTTTCCCACACAGCTAGTAAAGGCAACACTACGATAACTACTCGGACCTGTAGAGTCCTTTCCAGGCTTTAAAAGAGGAATCATAATTGCTTCACGCCAGGAATCAGGGAAATGGCCCGACTGCCAAATTTTATTAAAAAGGGCAAGGAGAATTTCTTTATTTCGGTCAGTAAGGTGCTGTAGCATGCTGTAATGGATCCTGTCATAACCAGGGCATGTGTCACGAGTTGAAAGGAGCGCAGAATTGAGTTCCCACATGGAAAATGGGCAATTGTATTCTTCATCAATGGTGGACTTAAAATCCAAACTACCTTTCTCCATAGACAGTCTGTGGTGTCTGAAAGCTGGATTCTGACTGGCAGTAGAAGTGACTGTGGCGAAATGTTCTGCCATAGTCTGCACAATCACTCGTGGGTTCGTCTGTAGGGTGGCATTTCCCATTACAGCAGCAATTGGATGCCTTCCTCCTCTCCCGGATATTCTCCTAATGGTCTCCAATACCTGTGAACTTGTAGTGGAACGAGTAATGGTATTGAGGAACTGCTGCCATGGACATTTATTGCTCTCAAGAATCGTTTGTCGACACCTTGCCCTCGCCATCCGAAGGGCTGCGAGATTCTCTGCACTTGTCCGGCTTTTGAACCTATGCAGAGCTACTCGCTGCAACGTATTGCAAGGCAGTAGTTGTCACTGCACCATGGGACGGGGTGCCTTCTCAGCTGACCTGAAGACTGCGGAATAGAAGCAGCAGCGGCGTGGTGGATCATTTTGGTGACACAGTTCACCCAGTCTGCCATAAAGGGTCCAGTCTGCCCTACTAAGAGGTTGCCTAACGGGCTCCAGTCCATAAGGCTTGGTGATCCATATTGGGAAGTGACCACTTCCATGAAGGTCAGTGTCCACGTCCCATTGAATCATAGGGGCAAGGGCTGGAGAGCAAAGTGTGAGGTCTATAGCAGAGAACAACCCTTACACAGTACAGAAGTGTGTGGGCTGTCCGGTTTTAAGTAAATGGACAGAGGACGTCAGAAGAAGCCTCTCAATTGCTCAATCCCAGGGGCAGGTAGTTTCAGACCCCCAAAGCACATTATGTGCATTAAAATCACCACAAAGGATGAAAGGGTGGCAGAGCTGCGTAATAAGGTCATGAATGGCGTCTTCATCAAATGTGTCATGTGGGGGCAGATACACGGCACAGACAGTCAATCGATGATGCATATGAACACACACTGCAAAAGCTTGTAACGGGGTTTGAATGGGGAGGAAAGACGAGTGGCAGGATGTGTCTACAGATACAGCCACTCCGCCTTTAGCTCTCTCACCACTAAGGTCGCCCTTTCTATATACGTCATAGCCACATCTCTCAGGATTGGATGACAGCTTAAAATTCGTCTCTTGTAGACATATACACAATGGCCTGCCCTGAGTTAATATGCGAAGTTCCTCCACATGGGTCCTAAAGCTTTGCACGTTCCACTGTAGTATGGGAGCCATCTTCACGGAGGCTATATCTTCTTCACACTCTCTTTTCCGTTTAGGAGGGGAGACTGAGCAGATTGGAGGTTCAGTCTGGGGGCGTGATGTTTGCCCCTGGGGGACATCCAGCTCCATAAGCTCTGGAGCGGAGTCAGAAGGGAGGTCAGGTAGAATGACCTCTACGGAATCTGATGATTTTGTTTGTGCTTTATTCTTTTCCTGACTTTTCCCTGGTGTCTTTTTCGGCTTTGCAACCTTTATGTTTGCAACAGAAGGAGTGGAAAGGTCAGGGATGACCTTTGGAAGAGCCTCTGGCTTGGAAGGTGCCAGGGCCTGGCCAATGGCCTCTGACAGGGAGGGTGACGAAAGATCTGTAATGTTGACTCCAATAGCTTTTTCTGATGTGCGAGGCAGGAGTTCTGGTTCTGGTTCTGCAACAACTGCAGCATTACAGGTGCACTCACAGGTACAGGTATTGGTACCGACACTAGCGACGTCTGTCTGGGTGGAGACAACAACTTTGGGAGCTGGCTTTTGGACAACAGCAGCAAAGGACGTGACAAAGGGAGCAGGTTGCGTGGCCTTATAGATCTTTTTTGCCTCACCGTAGGAAATTCGCTTGGTGGTTTTGATTTCCTGCACTTTTTTCTCCTCCAAATACACTGCGCAGTCTCTGCTCCAAACTGGATGTTCCCCAGAGCAGTTGACACACTTTGCAGGTGGCATGCATTCAGCTCCCTCATGAGTGGCCTTTCCGCATTTACCACAAGTGGCTTTCCCTTTACATGCTAGAGTAGTATACCCGAACTGCAGACATTTAAAACGTCAGATAGGGTTGGGTACATAGGACCGCACCTTTAATCTAAGGAATCCTGCTTTTACATACTCCGGCAGCTTTGGATTATTAAAGGTGAGAATGAAGGACTCTGATTTTACAAGTCCCCCATCATGATGTTCTGCATGTCCACAATTCCTTCAGAGACCCATTCCTCCTTCAGTTCTTCACTTGGAATATCAACAAGATCACACATTTGCTGTAATTTAGGGTACTATGCATCTCCGTCTCTATCTCATACTCCCCAAGGCACTTGGCATTTCTAAGGTTTACCGCTTGTTGGGAAATAGAAGTTTCAACCAACACTTTCTATTTTCTTGCATACTATTATTTAAGAGCAGTTGTCTTTCAGTCATCTATCCACAACATGTATGTCTTTATTGATAAGATCCTTCTTTTCTTTCTGTGTCAGTTTCTTTTATTTGGGGGGGGGGGGGGGGGGGTAAAAAGGTTAGTAGGACGCAATAAGGAAGAATAGCTCTATTAGCTTCAGGGTGTTTGGGCTTTTGTTGAGTAGTCCGGCCAACAGAGAGGTTGACGCTTTAGTCAGATGCCTATGGAAAGGACCTTTACTGTTGCCTTTGGGTATTATTCACTATGGGAAAGTGATAATACTTGTGTACAGAAAGTGAATCTTGCTGTCACACTTACTGTACCCTGTGCTACATAGTAGTGAAGGAATAAAATGTCTGCCCTACATTACTATATCCACATCCTAATTTCCTTGTTGGGTGACTCATGTGAAGACCCTATAATGTTCCTAACCAGGGTGTCCAGTGATAAGTAATTTTCAAATTAAAGTTTTTTTTTTTTTTTTTTTTTTTTTTTTCAGGTTTCCAAGGAATAATCATTTTTTCCTGGTTCACCATTTATTAACTTGACATAAAAAGAAAAAAAAATGCATTATTCTTTAACAGTTTTTCTACATATCTTCAACTGCTTGTAAATCAAAAGTGCCAAATATGAGTACATTTGAAGGAAAGTATTTTTTATACACAAAGAATCCGTGAGTGATCCAAAATGTACACAAATATCCACAATTACGTTCCTTAATACATAATTATCGGCAGGACCGAGCCTAACCATCCAGGTGCCCCAGGCGAATCACCACGAGTAGCCATTTGGCACCCTTTACTAAATAAACACTGAACCTTGCAGTGCTTTGCCACAGGGTACGTACGGTAACTGTTTTCTAGAGATCATCCTAAATAGTTAATTACATCATCTTATGCTCATAGCATGGTGTTTTCCTAATGAATTTAAGTACTTCACAAAAAGAAAAATTGTAAATGAAATCCAAATTATGTGAAATCCTGCTGAGATGTATCCATTTGAGTATTGTGTATCCTGTGACGCCACTGTCCAGCATGCTGCTGTCGCTGTCGTAACACTCGGTAGGCATACAGCAGTGATACATTGATTGGGCATTACCTTTTGGAAAATTATCTAAAAATATTGTGTTCTACCAGACTGTACAAATACATCTACAATAACTCCAGAAGGGAAAAAAACTTTTTTGCATGTTCCAAAAAAGAGATGCATAAAATATGGACGAAACACACTCATAGGTCCCAAAAAAGATAGCAATCACTTCGTGAGTTTATTTCTCTGAGGAATATTTTGTTGTTTTATTAGTTCACTGTTAATTATCATGCTCTGCAACTGCAATCTTTTAAAGTTTTATTATGCATATATCAGTAAGCTGGTGTTTAGATTTGCAAAACAGTTATTCACAATATGAAAATCACCTGTCAGTAGACATAACTAGAAAACAAAGTGAACATTAAAAACAAAATTCAGACTTAACAGAAAATTAAAATATAGTAGACAGACACGACTCTCGTTTCAATTACTATTATTCAGAGATGAAAACATGACCCTTGCCTCCGACTCTTACTGACAATTACAAAAAAAGTTCAAATGTTTGTAAATCTATGAGGCTCAACTGCTAGGGTATTAATCCGTAGCTTACAAACTACTTAAACTAAGTTAAACTAACAGAAGGACAACACAAACACCCCTGCCCGAGGGAGGACACGAACCGCCACAACAAAAATTACAAGCATGTGAGTGTAAATCATTGTGCTATCAACACATGCAGTGTACAAACACTGGATGGCGCTGTATTATTCCAGTGCCTTGAGGGAGTATTTTCCACGAATGCAGTACATGCATTGCATGATCAGTTAACTGCTATAGATGAGTCATTATGTCAAAATATTAGATATAAATCTATTCGTATTAATGAAATAATAACGTAGTGCCCATATTTTCTTTCGTTTGTACTGACAGTAGGTTTCTGTGGTGAATGAGAGAATTTGCAGTTGCAAGGACACTTCCTTTTTGCTGCTCTAGAAACGAATTAAAGAAAAAAGAAAATACTCAAATGTTTGTGAAGCTTAAGGGACTTAACTGTGAGGTCATCAGTCCATAAACTTACAAACTACTTATGAACTACCTTATACTAAAGACAACACAAACATCCATGCCCGAGGGAGTATTCGAATCCCGGACTTGAAACGGCCTCGCGCATCGGATCATAGCGCCTCAATGCGCTTGGACACTCCGCCACAGGTGAAATGAAGAAGACATGTGCTCTGGTAGGTAGTTTCGAGTATGAAATATGGATGGATGCAGGCAGTAGCAAGATTGCATTCAGCATGTTTTCTCTTCAGCTACCCTGAAATCAGTGCACAGTCGTAAGATTACAGACGTTACAGTAGCGGTTTATTTATTTATTTTACATGCGTTTGCACCCCTGGGTCCTGGCACCCTGGGCGACCACGCGGGTTGCCCCACACTAAAGCCAGTGCTGATTATTGGTATCATCATAAATCCATTAAAAATTCAAACCAAAAATTAATGTATAACACTTGAGAAAATTTTTAGTTTATTTAAAAGCAGTGTCTTTAAATTCAAAAATGTACAGGTAAGCTCTTCAGCAACTTAGAAAATATACTCATGTTCAGGGCCATATTTAGGAGGTGCAACACGTGCAGGGGCATCGCATACTCTAAATACGGCCCTGCTCATTATTTGGGCAAATTTGTTCTAATTAACAGTGTGTGTCATCTTAGAATTTCTTCGCTTGCCACATTCCTTTCTGACAAATGGAAAACTTGACTGTAATAGATAAATTCAGTTTGCTATGTTATTGATATGATTGAGACGCTATTCAAATCAATAAACTACCAGCATAAGAGTGAAATATAAATATAGTGGAACCCCGATTTAGGTTTTTTCAGGGGATTTTAAAAAACGGTATAAAATATAGGAAATAACTTTTTTAGTGCTAAAATATGCTTATAGGGTCACACTTGCAAACATTTGACATAATTTTATTTATCATAACCTATGTTTTTTGAAGGCTGCATCTGTGTCATTATTCTTTAAATAATGAAACACTGCACCAGTTGCAAATTTCTTCACGCTTCGTATTATTATTATTATTATTATTATTATTATTTCACACTTCGAATGATGATTTTTGCGAATTTAATCGCGTTGTCAAGCACAAATATCTTATGCACCATACTGTCTTTTTGAGGTTATAACGTACTTTGCCCCTCCCAATATGCAAAAAACCATACATACACAAACTACAGTTTGCACTGTTTATGAAACGTCACAAAAGTAGTTACACAAATATTTTCAGTTCACAATAAGAATAAATTCATTTGTGAAACTCATCATAATAAGCGTGAAAAATGACATTTGAATAAACAGTAGGTGCGAAGGCTGATGGGAGCGATCGTAAATTACAGTCGTGGCCATTAGTAACTGCAACGTATGGCAATTTAGCATCAACTATAAACTACGAAACGTGAACTATGCATTCCAATAAATGCAAAAAATGTCAAGCAACTTTCTTGCTTAACATTTTAAACACAACTTGAAAGCAAAAATCATACCAGCTTCAAATGTCAGTTACTTAAGTTTTTAACTCCTCAAACATGGTTTCATAAAACGGAAATCATGGGAAAAATGTAAATATCTTAAAGCAAAAAATGGGGCAAATTAAAATTGTAAACCGACAAAAACATTGTGTAGAAGGTGGGAAAATGTAAAATCCAGGAATGTAAAAGCAGAGTTTCACTGTGTGTGAAATTGGATAAAATATACAAAATTCAAGGGTTTTTCCCAGTTTCGAAAATTCCAAGTTTTTCTTCAGTTTTCAAGATTTCAAGGTTCGCTGGACACCTTGCTACGTCAATATCTTGGTGGACTAGTGTTTAAACTCTGATTCTTGGGGAAACTGTAAGAATTAAGCTGAGGGATGGTAATAAGTATTGTTTCTTAATAAAGTATAATTTCATACTTACCTCCTTGTTGATTTTGTGTTATGACAAATGGGTTGTGTGGTTGCAAAACCCGCTAAACACAAAAAATCAGAATTCGAGAAAGACATGTCAAATGAAAGGTTTCAGAACCCCCTATAAGAATCTGAATATACCAGGTAGCAAAACCCGCTATAATTGCTTCAAAATGACAGTAAAAAGTTGTCCACAGTTGCAAAACCTACTAAACGCAAAGATCATACGGATGCAAAACCTGCTAAAATGTCAAATGGTTGCAAAACCTGCTGTAAAACCAAGTAAAAAGAAGACACTAGAAGCAAAGTCCGTCCTTCATAAGACAAGATCCAGTGTCTTATTTTTTTGTTTTTATAAAAGATTAGAAGAAGAAAAGGAAGGAATATTCACTATGAGCTATGATTGCCAATAGAACCTGCCTCTTGGCAATTCTCATGCTCCTCAGACTCCGGAAGGCGTCTAGTGTTTGTGTGGCTTAAGAGCGACTACACAAGGGGGTCAAACTAGATTGGGTCTACTGTGCACCACACACTGTGTGAATCAAATCTTAACAGCATTACAAAAGTTCATTTATTTGCCAATGGCTGTGGAGATCAGAACAAGAGCAAACCACGATCGCAATGTTAATGCACTGCTTTTTGAACAGCGCACACACTGCTGTGCAAGAGATTGAAATGTGGTCCCTATTGTAGGCCATTATTTTCTCCTCCCAGACAGAGTGTTCGGGATTTTGGAAAACAATTCAGATAACTAGAAGTTATCGAAAACCCTGACAGGTATACTGCAATCGTGAGAAAACACTCGAAGATTGTTATTTTAGGAGACGACTGCAATATTAGGGACTGTAAAGCAATTGCAGATAATGCACTTAAAGAAACTGGTCGATGGCATTTCACCTTTCAAAAGCCTAGAAAGATATGCATAACCAGATACAAGAATAAAAATAGTTGTAAGAGGGGAACAGTTTTATAATCTGGAGATTCAAGAACCAAAAAGCATCCTCAAAAGAGGAAAGTACCTGAAAGATATCGGAAGGCCTCCTGAAAGTTGCAGTATTGAAAACAGCTAAAGTAAAGGAGTAAAAGCTTTGATACATAATCATTATGGCGATAACTGGCAACAACAAGAAGACCTTAAAATTTATGTTGAAATCTTTCATTGCCAAAAAGGAGTTCCTGTACCTAATGAAAGAAAGGAGACTTTCAAGTCAATGTACACTGTCATAACGGAGGCGTTGTAGACTTATCATTTCGCCCACTGATTGGTGCTTTTGTTGGACCTGTCTTATGCTTAGTACTGGCAGTGATTGTAGCCGGTTTCTAAGGACAACTAATTGTCAGATTCTGAGATATACAATAATTTTGTTTTGTTCCATTTTTAATATTATTGTTTTCATAATCGAGTGGATGGTGTTGTCATACAATAAATACATAATAGTAATTATTTTGCTTTTCTTTATTGTTTCCTTTGACACATTACATACCTCCATAAATTCAAATGGAACTTTTGGTACGTAACTTTTGCTCAAAATATTTGGTATTTAACCTTTAATATATATGTATAACTGATTAACCTACTTACTTCATTATTTATTTCCTTTAGTTCAAAACGTTGCGTAGCTACAGTACTGAGGCACACATCTATGCGATAATATAGCATTTCTCAAACTAAAACGGTAGCAAACTCTGCTATTCGGAAACTTTGTATCAACATATCAGAAAAACAGTCAGTCCCAGATTAAACAAATTTCTGCACATGAAAGAATAGTTGTTTTTAAAAAAATTAAAAATAGAATAGTTTGTTTATCTTTTACGTTATGGGTTGTCCACGTTTTTCGTGATTTGCTCGATTCAGCTTATGACTTTTAGCAGGTTTTGCAACCGGATGACTCATATGTACACTTATGTATTTTAAAGTTTATTCCATATATGGTGAAAATACCTTGTGTTTGAGTGTAGTGATGTAACATGTTTTACATTACTTACTCCAAATAAGGCACAGGATAGCTGATATTATTTATGAGGGGATTTATTTAAAAGGCTGGAAGAGATACTGTACGAGAATTTTCTTTCCGCAGGAACACTTGACTTCAGCAAGTGTCTGGCCAAGTCTAAGAGTACACGCTGCCATGGAGAACCTTAAATCAGGGAAGCTTTTAAAATGGAGTATTCCATGAAAAATGGTGTTCATTTGTTGTTTCAAGTTATAACATTGTTGTTTATTCATACTTCTTGATTGTAGACTGAATGTAAAAGGTCAGATAATACTTCTACTGTATTTTAAATACAATAAAGATGTTCTATGTACTTTTTAAAGTTAAAATGTGGTGAATTATTTCAAGTAGTAGTTGGAGAATAGTTTAAGAAGACTATATTATTGACACGAGTTTTATTGACTCAGCTATCAAGAGAGTTAATTTAGTTGGTGCTATGCAGGAAAGGAATATCCGGACCTGCACTCAAGAATATCAAAGTATTCATCATGAATGGAGATTATTATCAATTCTCATGATTTTTGTACCATTTAAGAGGAAGAAGTGCTAGCCCTTATTATCTCGCAGGAGCACATATAAAGGGTTATGCTTAAACAGATAGTTGGTCATACAAGGTCACAGCACATTACACAAATTGAAGCCTCCTAAATGGAGGAATAAGAATTTAAAAAACAGAGCAGGTTGTGTGTATTTTTGTACACACACACACACACACACACACACACACACACACACACACACACAAAAACTGCCATCTCCAGCCACAAATGGATACATGAAAGAGAAATGGATGGGGAGGTGTGCAGTTGGGAATGAGAAGAATGAATACGATTACACAAACTTCAGCTCTCTTTTTGCTGAGGCGGTCCATCAGTGACAGTTATAATGTCTTAGTATGAGTGTCAAACACTGGAGAAAGAGGATCTTGCAGATACAGGCAAAGGCAGTTTTTCTCTGTCAGAACTCTCAGTTCCTTCAAATAAATCCTGGAACCATTCATGTTCCACTGTAGTAGAGGATCCATCTTATTTGTAAGGTTTCTCTACATTGGACCTTTCTGTCATATGAACACCGTAGCTGAGGCTTCTTACTCTAGTTATCTTCATGGTGAACTTTGTTTGGTCTCATTCAGTCACACATTAATGTGAGTGTTGGATTTTTGATGGCTTTGCATTTTCTTTGTCTCTTCATTTATTGCTTTGACATTTGTCATATACATTGTGGGGTGGTTACCTTTTTAGTCACAGCTTCTGTATTATTTGTAGCCACTCCCCTGGTTAGCAGAGTGGGAGTAGTAGTTACTTTGCAATCACTCTTTAATAGCCATGTACACAATGCTTACACTGCTGGCCTGCACCTACCTGGACATCCTTGGCAACGTGTTTTCTGTTCATTGGTGGAAAGTGATGTGAATATTGATGGTGACACTGACTACAGGTTTCTGCACAGGGCTCTCAGATGGTGATGTTTATCTTGTGAACATTCTCAGCCTGAAGTATTTTGCAGCTTCAATTCCATGCTGTAGGGTCACCAGAACAACTAAAACAAAATTCTGGAAGGTAGTAAGTGAATTGTGCTTCAGTAGTTACTTTAGTACACATGCAAAAATTGAGTGCTTACTGGATCCAAGAATTATGTGGCCATATCACTGATATTAAGAACATCACAGGTAGTTTGGGCTTGTGCTTTCAGGCAGAGAAGTCCTGTGTTAATACACTCTTCATGTAGCAATAAAAGGTTATATGTACAACTTTTGTAGCTTGCCACTGACACGTTCCATCATATTTTGTACATAATTACTACAGATCATTCCTTCAGAAATTTTTCATAACATGTCGCAGCTCTGCTTGAGGTAGGAGAATTATTCTACTTCAATCAAAATAAAGACTTCAATTAGTTTCTTTTCTGTAAGCAGTTCATAAGTTTGTTTAGGTGTGGTTGTTCTTATTGGTACTGTATTTCTATATCGCTTCACTGACTTTAAGATTCTGTTTGCTTCCTGAGTATAAAATGAGACACAAAAATGAGAAATGTAGAATGCCCTTTCCTTCATTTCACTAACAATAGAAGAAATCACTGTCCACATTTCTTAAAGTCACTATTGATTGCTGAGAATAACTAGCCTTCAAGCTACCTTTGGTAGCAGCAGGTAAAACTAGTGATCCAGATGACCTCACTGAAAGATTTTTACTAACTATTTCAGTCCCAGAAGCGGCTACAGAAATGCATATCTACGAGAGCCTCATTACCTTGGTAATTTTTATACAACTGAAGTGTAACAAGTTCTCTGGAAGCTATTAACAAATGTTCAAATTTAACAAAAATCTACATCATTAACACACAGGACATGTTGAAGCACGTATGTTTGCAACATCCCCAAAGCACAGTGACGTACAACATTCCACCACCGCTTCTCACAGTGGTTGCAGAAGGATGCACAGCACTTACAGCTACAGAAGACTGGTGGTTCCCACCAATAACAGTTCAGGAACCAAAGATCCGTATAATCTCTGCCCAGCCACCAAGAGCCTGAGAACCCAGAAGCCATTACCGGTGGCCAGGAAGCTAATGATCAAATAATAATGCCATGTAGTGATGTCACAGAATGTAGGTAGTTGATATAAGAACAATGGTTTGTGCAGTAATTCCTTATTTGGCACTTGTCGCACATGTAAAACAGCTGTTGTTGTTTTTTGATTTTGGAAGGGACTCAACTACAAAGGTTATCAGTACCTTGATCCAATCACAGATATGTCAGTAAAGGTCACTAAAATGCTGTATAAAAATATGTGTCAAACTGACTCAAAACAGTGGTTTTAACGCATCGGAAAATAAAAGTAAAAGTAGCAAATAAAAACAAAGAAAGCTGAAAAAGATTTAACGACAATACTAGGGTGTTTTGGCCGAGTGATTACAAAAATAAAAGGAGAACATCCAGCCACTCTGTTACATATTAAAACCACCTACCAGAACTGTTAGGCAAATGGAGAACATATAGAGAAGACACACTCAATAACCTATCTATGGAATGGTACAATCCACTCTAATGAATAAAATTTAAAACGGAATCAACCATTGAGCAATTGTCAGCTAAAACAAGGTTCAAGCTGTCAGGGAAATGTAAAATCTGCCTCCGAGCAATTAAATTTGGGCAATCCAAAAATGTGTGTGCAACTGTTAAATGTGCACCACAGTGACACTGAGGAGGGTCCTCACGAAGGGAAAGGTGACTGTGCGTCAGCCAGGTAGGGCCAATATGGAGCTGGCAAAGGACAACTGACTCCCTATGAGAAGCCCTCTGTGAGGACTTCCGTGCGGTGGTAGAGAGCTTGACAACAAAGAGTTTGTTCGGTTCAGTCAAGTCTGCCCATTCAGAACTTTGAATTCCAAAGACCGTGTGGTGTAAGTGGGATTGGAGGTCCGTTTCCTGGGAGGCCAATCTCCAAGGGTCGTGAAGTGGTGGTCTTCTTTGCCAACTGATCGACGTGTTCATTGCCTGATATACTCATGTGGCCTGGTGTCCAAACAAAAGTGACGGAATGGGCTGACTTGGCAAGGATGAAGACTGCATCCTGAATTGATTGCACTACAAGATATTTAGAAAAACACTGGTCTAGGGCCTACAAGCCAATCACGGAGTCACTACAGATGACAAACAACCCCCAGGGGCAAGTTTGGAGATAATCGAGAGCTCGTAAAATTGCGACCAGCTCTGCGTTGAAAACGCTACTTCCACAATGGAAGGATCACTATAAGATATAGTCACCACAGACAAAGTCTTACCTAGCATGGCCATCGCCCAGAGACCCACCGATGTAAATAAGTTTTGCACCATGAAATGATTCAAGTAGTGACTGGCACTGGCAACGAAGAACCAATGGTGTTACTGAGGCTTTCGAGTCCTGGGACAAGTCCAAACTAGTCTGCAGGCGAGGGATGCAACAAGGAGGGGTACGGGAAGAGTAGTGGAAAGTAGGAGTGAAAGGAATAGATTCAAGGGACAAGAGAAAAGAACGGACATGGACCAATATCGAAAGACTCAACCTAAGCCGTCATAGTGGAGACAATAGTGCAGGAGACGGAAATATGAGCCTGTGAGGGTAGGGTGAAGCATGAATGCTGGCAACACCCAAGGCCAACATCTGTTGCCAGTGGGACCGGGGGAGGCTAGGTGGCTTGTCACTGGGCTTGTGCAAAAAGCACCTGTTGCTAAATGGGCACCAGTATGGTGGATGGGGTCTAAGACCCACAACACAGAAGGAGCCACTGAGTCATACACAAGGCTCCCTTAACCCAGGTGTGATTGGACAAGGGCCTTTTAAAGCTGTGAGAGAGTTTGATGTGCAGCTCCTCAAGCAGTGTGGCTGAGGCAGCGCAGTATACAAGGTGTGTGATGTGACCAATTGTTTTCTGACGCAACAGTACACCACAGCGTGTTGTAACTGGCTGGGCTAAGTGTAGGGAGGTGTTAGCTTCAAAATGCTCTTTGTATCATTCGGCTGCGAGCTGTTGGAGAGTCCGGACATGCATTTCTGTCAACCCCGTTTTGAATTTATGTAACATGGCACAATGGATCGTTCCTTAGAGCAACGGTACGCCATCAAATTTTGCGAAACATGGGAAGTCCACCACCAAAAATTACTTCAGCGTGCCTTCGGACTGATTGCTGCCCAAATCACAAGTTTTCCTATGGCACAAGTCATTCATGGATGGCTGAGAGGAGATCACCGACGAACCTGGCAGTCGACTGCCATTAACCTCACGAGTCGATGAAAATGTGATGCGTGTGCACGATTGTTTGAACTCTAACAGACGGCTGAGCCTTCAATTGATAGAACAAACTCTAAACATGGCAAAAACAACCATTTTCTGCATTGTGGCCGAAGATTCGAACATGAGAAAGGTGTGTGCCAAACTCTTCCCAAAAGTGTTGACCAAGAAACACAAGCACATGTGAGTGGTTCGGGGCCAGAAAATGTTGGAAATGTGTGAAAATGATCCTCATTTTTTAAACTCAGTTATCAATGGTGATTAATCATGGATTTTTTAGTACTACTCTGAGACAAAAAGGCAGAGTTCAGAGTGGCACACCCCATTGTTGTCCTGACCCAAGAAAGTACGCATGAGCAAGTCCAGGATGAAAACCATGGTCATTGTCATTTTTGACATCAGAGTCATTGTCAACCATGAATTCATACCTTTCAGGACTACTGTGAACTTGGCTTTCTACTTGGAAGTGCTCGAAAGACTGAAAAGGAGGGTCCCCCACTGCCGAAGTGAGATCAAGGACACATGGATACTTCAGCACAACAATGTGCCGTGTCACAGCGCCTTTATTGCCAACGAGTTCCTGGCCAGGACCAACACCCTATTGGTTCCCCAGCCTCCCTATATTCCTGACCTGGTTTCTGCTGACTTTTTTGTTTCTTCGGTTAAAAGGAGTCATGAAAGGAAAACCTTGGACATGATTGAAAGCATCCAGGTGCATGTTACATCAGCTCTAAAGGACATTCCAGAAAAGGCCTTTCAGGATGCCTCCCACGCATGGAAACACCACCCCCAAAAGTGTATTGACGCAAGAGGGTGCTATTTTGAAATTTTGTGATTATTTGTACAAATATATTCAATAAATTATTTTTTTATCAATTTGTTCGCATTACTTATGAAACGCACCTTTTATTTAGGTACCACCAGCACTTTTGCTTCAACTGACGAAGGTGTGGCCCCCAGCGAGTCATTTGTAAAACAGCAAGCCAAGAATCCGATGTGTCTATTCGACGTGAAGCAATTCATCAGCCAAGTAGACTTCTGGATTAGAGTGAACAGCTCGTCAACAACAAAAATGCATGACCTGAGTTTTAGATGCATAGAACCAGAGGCCATGTGCTGAGGCCCATGATTGGGTCTTTCGGATAGCTCCCTGTAGCTGCCGTTCAGTGACACCAATACTAACAGAGTTAAAATATAGGCAAAAGTCATTGGCAAACAAGGAGGAACAGACCAATGACCCCACAGCCACAGCAAGACCGTTTATTGGGACTAAAAATACTGGTACACTGTGAACGGAGCCCTATCAGACACTGTTCTCTTGAATATGAGGTGACCTAAGAGAGGCAGCAACCCTAACCTGAAAAGAGCAGTGGGAAAAGAAATTTTGTATAAAGATTGGAAGTGGACCCCGTAAGCCCCAATTGTACAGTGAAGCCAGTATATGGTGGTGCCAGGTGATGTCATATGCCTTCCGACGTTCAAAGAAGACCGCAACCACTTATTCACAGAGAGTAAAGGCTGTATGGATGGCCAACTGCAGTGTCATAAGGTTGTTAATTGCAGAGCTGTCCTGACAGATGTCCCCCTGTTGTGGAGCCAGGAGACCTTTATCTTCTAGGATCCGCATAAGCCGCTGACTCACCAAACATTCGAGAAGCTTGCACAGAAAGTTGGTGAAGCTGATAGGGCAATAACTATCAACTGCCAGTGGATACGCTCCAGATTTAAACACTGGGATAATGATGCTTTCCTGCCGTCGCAACGGGAAAATCCCCCCTCTGCCCACAGACAATTAAAAGGGCAAGCAACCGGTGTTGATACTCTGCTGAAAGGTGATGGAGGAAGTGACTGTGAATTCTACCTGCTCCTGGAGAGGTATCGGGGCATGCAGCAAGGGCAGTTTCGAACTCCCATTCAATGAACAGGACATTGTAGAATTCCAAGTGGTGTGTGTGTGGAATAATATCTACGGCCACTTAACACGCTCTTTGAGGGCACGGAAGTTCTAACTGTAGGTTGCAGTGGCAGACCAACATGCATTGTGCTTTCCACGTGCTCAGAGACAGCAGTTGGGTCAGTGCAGAGAATATCCCAGATGGTATGAGATGGGATTCCTGTTGGTGGGCGATAGCCAAAGAGGCGCCATACTTGTTTCCGTACCTGTGAAGGGGAGGTGCAAGAACCAATAGTGGCCACATACCTCTCCCAGAAATTCCACTTGCTCTGTCGGATAAACCGCCAAGCTCGTGCACGGAGCTGTTTGAAAGCTAAAAGGTTCTCTATGGAAGAGTGGCGTTGGTGATTCTGGAGCGCTCGCCGACATTCCTAGATGGTCTTGGCGATATCCGGTGTTCACTGAGGCACGGATTTGCACTGAGGGGAACCGGTAGTGTGTGAAATAGCTACCTCAGCAGTGGAGACAATAGTGTAAATCACCTGTTGCACTGCAATATCAATGTCAGTTCCTAGCACAGCAGTAAGTACAGCAGTCAAGGTGTAAGACGGCCAATCAGCCCTACAGAGAGACCATCGCAGCAAGTGTACTGCAGGAACAACAGAAAAAGAGGAAAATGGTTGCTGCAACGTAGGTATTCATGGACCCTCCAATTAAGATGATGATGATGAAAGCTTGAGCTACAGACAGACAGATCTATTTCAGAATACGTGCCTCGCACCATGCAAAAATGCGTGGGAGCACCAGTGTTCAAAGGCAGATGTTGTGTCATGACAAAAGTATCTCAAAGTCCCTACCACGGCCTGTGGTCTGCCTGCCACCCCAAAATGGGTGATGTGCATTGAAGTCCCCCAAGACGAGAAATGGTGGAGGAAGGTGAGAAACCAAAGCTGCTATGTCAGTTAGAGAGACAGTCTCATTAGACAAAATCAGGGGAAGGTAAATGCAACAAATTGTGAATTCCTGCATTGCCTGGATTTGAACAGCCACTGCCTCAAGAGTGGTTTGGGGAGTCAAGGGGCACTGGGGACAGTGGCAAGGATGTACACATAGACACTGCCAGATACCCTATAATACACGGATCAGTAACCTAGATAGCTGTGAAGGGCAGGGAGCAGGATACCAGGTTGTGCGGGGTAGTGGCACAGTGATTGTCACAGCTCAGCCAGATGGTGAAAAAAGCTGCTTCAATTTCACTGGAGACTTATATTTTCTCAAGGCCATGATAAAAAGAGAAATATGTTATTCTATAGCATCACCTGCTGCTGAAGGTTCAGAACCTACAGAATCAAGAACCATGGGTTCTGGAAATTCAGTTAATCCTTAGGAGATGCGATGATCTCAAGCTCATCTTCTGAAGCAGAAGATGTAGGAGGCTGTGGCTTTGAAGCCATCACAGATTCCTTCTTCTAGTGGTTCTTTTTCTTTACCTCTCGCTAGCCCTTTGGTTTTAAGGGGTGGGAGGGCTTCTCAGAAGTGACTTCAGGGGCTGACAAAGAACAGGAGGCCCTTCGACCAGCAGCTTGGGGATCCTGCAGCAATTTGTTGAGATCCTCTTTGCCATGTGGAGAAACCTCAGAAGGGAGGATCCCGAGTGACCTCTTCTGAGCAAGAGGAGTCGGAAAAAGGCTGCGGCTTCTCTGGCTGGTGAGTGGGGACCAATGTCCCCGGTGTTTGGGTGGAGGAGGGGGGGCTGTTTCTCCCAAGGTGAAGACTGTGGTAGCAACAGAAGAGGGAAAGCCCCCAACTATCAAGTGGGCAAGTGTAGACAGTTGGGCCCAAGAGGTCACTATGGCAAATTCAACAGTACATGGACGAGATGTCAGGGATGGCAATGGAGATGCTGTTGTGGCATATGAGGACTTCATGCTCACAGTGTGAAGTTTTGCATTTTTTTTTTTTTTTTTTTTTTTTTTTTTTTTTTTTTTTTTTTTTTGCTTTGCCTCTGAATAAGCCAACCTGTCCAGGGTTTATACTCCATTATTTTCCTTTCCTTGTGCAAACTGCACAATCAGGCAAGCAATGCGGGTGGTGCAGTCCACAGTTAACACGGACTGGAGGAGGGACACAAGGGATGTTTGGATGTGATGTATGTCCACACTCCCAATAGGTGGGGTTTGCATTACACTGGGGAGATATGTGCCCAAACCTCCACCGTTTGAAGTATTGCATATGGGGGAGGAATGTAGAGTTTTGCATCGGACCGGTAGATCATCACCTTGACTTTCTCAGGCAAGGAATCGCTCTCAAAGGCTAAGATGAAGGCAACAGTGGCAAACCTTTTGTCCTTTGGACTCCTATAGACATGGTGAATGAAGTAAACTCCTCGCCACTACAAGTCCTTGTGTAATTCATTGTCTGATTGCAAAAGGAGATCTCTATGGAATATAATTCCCTGTACCATATTCAGGCTCTCGTGGGGGATGATTGTAATGGGAACATTACCCAGCTTGTACACAGATGAGCAATCCCCAAAACTGCGATGGGGATGACGAAGTTATCAGAGCACTGATCCTGTTCACATCTTCGACATTCCTTCCATCTCTCCAAACTTATCCTCTAGGTGTTTGACAAGAAATAAAGGCTTTTTGGCCATGAATGATTCACCATCTGACCTGGCACACACGAAATATCTTTGAGCATATTGCTCTCCATGATTACGAGCCTTTTGTTCCTCCGATGGTGTGGCCAGGGAAGGGAACAAGAGGGGTCATATGTTGCTGCATTATAATCAGATCTCACTTCCTTAGAGGTGGGGGTTTAGCATTCACCAGCGCTATTCTTAGCTTGTTTCATTGCTTGGGAAACATACGTCCACCCAGGCAGATCCCCGCTTGCCTGGATAAGCCTAATACAACTGCTCACTAGCAACTGTTCCACTACAACAACCATGCATCTCCTCGGCACGTAGCACACCTTGAGACAGTTTTTTCTATCGAAGTTTTTACTGTCCTTGAGGCCCGGGCGATTAAGCCAAGAGCCCCGGGCTCTGTAATGTACAACATTCCACTGTTGAGCCACACGGTGATCGCTTAGGCACACACAGAGCTTACATTGTGGAGGACTGTTGGCACGACAGGGTCCCAAGTTCAGGCCCCCTGAGGGGCATAAAAGAGCAATCAGAGGTTTACACAGTATATAGACACACTAACAGAAACTTCTGGAACATTATTACTGTATATCTAGAAGGTACGAAAAAGCTATTTATAAATTATTATGTACAAATATGATGGGTATCAAACTCTGGAGTCTTTGTTTCAAAATGCAACACTTTAGTCACTACATCACAATCTAGATCTCTTCTAGCACTTATTTTACAACAAATTCCCTCTTTAGGAGAACAGCACCTCAATATTCACATTGTCTTGTTGTGGGAACGAGTCGCCGGCCCTGTATAGTGCAGCTTACAATGAGAGGGACGAATCATCGGTCCTGCATACTGTAGCTCCCAATGGCAAGTGCTTGTTATAGCAGTGGACCCACTCAAACGTATGTCAACAGTAACACTTTTGTTGCTTTTACCTTGTTGAATCTTGGCAGAACTTCAAATTTACCTAGAGCTGTGGGATTTCTTAGGGCTTAATTCTCAAGAAATGGACCGTGTCTCTAATCTTTCGACATCTCATGTCCAGGGCACAATCTTCAGCATCATAGGTAACATCAAATAGTTTTCTTGTGACCTTGTATGGCCTAAAGTAACATCTGAGTATATTATTGGCCATCCCAACCTTCTGAACAGGAGTGACAACCCAGACGATGTCACCAGACTGTAATAAAACATGGTGATGGCTTCAGTCATGTCTTTGACAATCCTTATCCTCAGCCTGTAACAGACAGAATCGAGCCAACTGCCAAGCCTCCTCAGCCCTACTTAATAATTAACTGATGTAGTCATTGTTCACTTCGTTAACATGAACTGTCCATTGTGGTTGTTACTGCACAACCATGTCCCAAGAAGAAGGGCATATATCTGGCAGTTATCTTGTTGGCAGTGTCGTATGCAAACATTACGATAGGCAGCACCTTATTCCAGTTGCTCTGCTAGACACTGACATACGTGGACGTCATGTCAGCTTAGGTCTTACTGAGATGTACAGTCAGCCTGTTAGTTTTAGGACAGTAGGCAGTCATCGTGTGATGCATAATGTTATGATGTTTACGTCTATCAATTATTCAATCTTAATTGAAAAATTTTCCCTCAATCTGTAATTATAGATCTTAGTGCTTTGTGTTTCAATACGATGTCTTCCACGATGAATCTGGCTACTGCAGGTGCTCCAACTGTGGTCACTGCCGTTGTAATAGCATAATATAAATAACGAGAACAAACAATAATCCAATTATTGCCACTAGCAGTTGTCCGAGTAGGTTAATCCCAACATGTTGGAAAAATGTCTCTGCTGGCAGAATTGGTGAGAGTCATCCCAGTGATTTCTGAGAAACTGCCTTCCTTCCCTGGCACTCTTGACAGTGTGACACATAGTGCTGAACACTTCTAAATAATCCTGACCAGGAAAACCTACTGCACATTCTGTCATAAGTTTTATAAACCTTACCTATCCAACCTCAAGTGCATTGTGGAATTTCTCTAGAACTTCTAAGTGCATCTGTTTAGGAATCACTGGTAGCCACCTCTTTCCAAAGCGGTCGAAAATTTTCTTATAAATTAATTGATTAATTATCTTCAATTCTCCTTTCACAAGCTCCAATTTATTCAATGCTTGGATAATTTCTGATAGCTGGGAGTCCCCTTGTTCACCCTGGAGTGCAGCAAGACAGTCACTTACTGATGTTCCACTGGATTTCTTGAGGCAGTCAGCATCTTGATGATTCCTCCCACTCTTGAACACTATAGTGATGTCACACTTTTGAAGACATAGTGTCCACCTGGCAAATCATCCTGAAGGGTCCTTAAGACCTCTGCTTTCAATCAGTGCCAAAATGATGGGAAACTACATAAGCACTGAAACTACATGAAGCACTGATCTCACCCGTGAACTCTTCACAAGAGCCATCTAGAACACTCTGCTGCTCTTTAGTTAACAGATGAGCACTTGTAACTAATGCACATATCACTTGATAGGAAGTGTGGTTCTTTTTCGCATTTAACTATTCAAAATTCCCCAATTCCATTCTTGAATAAGACAACAGGGAAAGCTCCTATTACCTTCTACTATGACATCCATAGGCTGGTGTGTTGTTCGACACATGACAGTTACCTTCGAAGCACTGACCGCAGGAATAACCACTTCATCCACCACACACAGTCTCCAAATAATTGGATGCCTATCGTCCTCTCCATAGACTCACATCTTGTCTAACATAATCTCGGACTGATCCAAATTTAAAAATGCTTGAAAAGCATCTATAAAGTCCCAACTGTGAATGACATTGTGACATTCTACTTAATGAGCAACTAAAAGAGATATGCTTGATTATTTAAACAGACATGAATAATGCATCTCCAAAATGACAGAATATGATGCTCCTGAGTCCACAAGAGCTCATGCCAGCCGGCCATCCCTTAGGATCCTTACGTAGTTTCCCATCATCTTGACACTGACTGAAAGCAGAGGATTTTGCTCTTAAGCAGAATACTGTTCAGCTTCTCAGATTGTCCTCGTTTTCATACCATTGCTTAGCGGTCCCCTCCAAATAGAAATAGACATTTGCCAGTTGAATTTAGCGATACATTCATATCCCTTTAACCACTCGATTGGGTCTTGACCTTTATCGCCAGAGAACACTGAAGGATATCTCTTGTGTTGGCATCATATTGCCGCGAGAGACCACGAACACCAACTGCCGGCGTGGCGCAGAGGATAGCGTCACGGACTGCGGAGCGGAAGGTCGCCGGTTCAATCCCGCCCACCGGCAAAAATTTATTTCTTTGTAATTTACAATTCCAGAAGGTTCTACATCTTTCTTATGTTCACTTGTAAATTCTACTTGTTTCTTATGTTAACTGTTCTTCTAATTTCTGGTAAATTCTGTCTGTGTATAAATAGCAGAGCACTCTGCCTGCGAGGCAGTCAGTGCTGCGTGTATGTTGAGTTCGTAACAAACGTGCTTTCAGTATAAGTGCTGTGTTTAGTTGCCTTCGAAGTCAAGCCTACTTCCATTGCAACGTGACATTGTTTGGTGGAGGCGCCGGGTACACTGTGCAACAGCTGCATCACCATGGCTCCGATTAGGCAACGTAAAAGCCGTCGCTTACACGGACTGGAACCGGAATACAAGGGATACACCGAGTACATCCTTCCAAAAGTCCGTATTATCAGAAGAACGATGTAGACTAAACCAGCAACAAGCCAGCTGCACATCAGACACCCGTCGGTGTTCTCTGGAGATGCTGGACAGGACCCCAACAAATGGCTAAAAGGGTTCAACCGAGTCGCCAAGTTCAAATGTTTGTATAGTCTATGGGACTTAACTACGGGGTCATCAGTCCCTAAACTTACAAACTACTTATGAACTACTTACGAACTAGGACAGCACAAACATCCATGCCCGAGGGGGGATTTGAACCCCCGACCGTAGTGGCCGTGCAGACCGTGGCTAGAGCGCCTCAGTCTCCTCGGCCACCGCGGCCGGCAGTCGCCAAGTACAACAGGTGGGATCATACGATGTGCTTGGCCAACGTTTATTTCTACCTGGATGGAACAACCCCAGCAATGGTTCGAAAACAACGAAGACAAGTTGAATTACTGGGAGACGTTCCAGACAAATCCGCTCGGCGGAAGAACAACTGAAGAACCGGGCCCAACGACATGATGAGCCGAGACAATCTTATATACAGAGTGTTTTGGCACTGTGTAACATAGTCAATCCGAACATGACTGAAGCAGACCCAATCACGCACCTGATGAAGGGAATTGCAGAAGATATGTACCAAGCTCTTCTGATAAAAGACGTCGCTGTGACAGAAGAGTTCATCAAGTGGTGCCAGCGTATTGAAGAGATGCAACAAAGGAGGGTTGGACGCAAGAAGTATGACAGACTCCCAAATGTAGTCCCTATGGCCGTTGTGGAAGACCAGCAGGACTTGGCTTCTCTCATACGACAAATTGTGAGAGAAGAATTACAACAGTGCATGGCAGCCAGGACTATTAGACCGAGCGAGCATCAGATTATGGCCATGGATGTGAGCCCTGTAAGTCACGAGATAGCCGACACCGCTGAGGACGAGGTATTTCAAACATTAGTTCCTGTCAGCCCCGTCAATCGCACCCAACGTGAAGAATGGCGTCGCCCAGCTATGACTTATGCTGCAGCCGCCAAACGGCAGCCATGAACCGACCGACGCGACCACAGCCAACTCCCTCAGTAACTATGACGCCCCGCAGAAGAACAGACGTCTGGAGGACAGAAGACAGCACACCACTGTGTTTCCACTGTGGACGCCCTGGACACGTCGTATGCTACTGCAGAGAGAGGAGGCGAGTATTCGATGATTATTTTGCCGCAAGACGTCAGCCGTCAGAGCAGTTCTATCCAAGGCAGTCACCTGCTAATGAGTTCAGTCGACCTATGGGAAGAAGCCCATCGCCCTACCCTAGACGAGGTTGCTCCCTGACGCGCCGCAGCCGTTCACCGTCGCCGTACAGAGGTACCAGCCGCTCCCCTAGCCGCCGCGCCCAGGAAAACTAAGCGAGGCGACCATCTACGGAGGTGAGGCCGCCGCAGATGAAAATCCTCCATAGACGACAGAAGCCAAGATGTCGGGAAATTTCATCGACGTCATAATCGACGGCCAACCTGTCCGGGCACTTGTTGATTCAGGAGCCTCTTTTTCTGTATTATCGGATAATTACCGCCGCACACTAAAGAATACAATGTTCTGTGATACGGGAGCAACTGTGCTGAAGGTCGCGAATGGAAAGTACGTCCATCCAGCAGGAACTTGTGTCGCAAGAATAACCATCAACAACAGGACGAAGCCGTTTGAATTTGTCGTGTTAACAGAATGTAGTCACAATGTCATCCTCGGATGGGACTTCCTTCAGGCATCCCAAGCTAACATTGACTGTGGAAGATCTGAGCTGCAAATTGAAGAAGTGGTTCCACCAGATACACGTAATACAGAATTTTCTGGGAAGTTATTCGTCGTTGACAATGTGACGATACCACCGTTGACAATGAGAAGAGTTGCAGTCACAAACACAGATGACTGGTTAAACTGTGAACTTCTTGTTGATAGTAAAAAGTTTCTCAGGCTCACAAAAGAAGTTTACATACCAGCGGCTGTCATAAGCATTACCGGTGGTCAAGGAGAGATTTGGATCACAAATTGTCACGAGCAGTCACAACTTATCCCCAAGGGAATGTGTATCGGGACAGCTGAACCAATCCAGGACGGTGAGCTCAACGTCATCAATGAAGACCCATGCCTTGCTGTTAGTACAGACAACACGCTGGAGGAAACAAACATGGAACTGCCACTAGGGCCTGGACTGACCAAGGAACAACGCCAACAGGTGTTAGGTATACTATGCCAATTTTCGGGTGCATTCACACCTCAGCAGGGGAAAAGTCAGACGAAACGGCACCGTATCAATACTGGGGATCATCTGCCAATTAGCCAGCGTTCGTATAGAGTGTCGCCAGCCAAAAGACAAATAATTCGGGAGGAAGTGGAGATGATGTTGCGAGATGACATTATTCAACCTTCGGAGAGTCCTTGGTCGTCTCCGGTGGTCCTCGTAAAGAAGAAAGATGTCTACCCATTGCCGCGTATTGATGACACCTTAGACTGCTTGAAAGGAGCTACATACTTCTCAACTATGGACATGCAGACAGGTTACTGGCAAATCGAGGTTGACGAAGCTGACAGGGAGAAGACGGCTTTTATTACACCTGACGGTCTCTATGAATTTAAAGTATTGCCATTCGGATTATGTAATGCTCCAGCCACATTCGAACGCATGATGGACAACTTGCTTCGACACCTTAAGTGGACGACATGTCTCTGCTATTTAGATGACATTGTCGTTTTCTCGAAAACATTTGAAGAACATCTGAGTCGCCTGTCAACTGTGTTGAAGTGTGTTCAGGCTGCACGTCTCCGCCTCAATCCAAAGAAGTGCCTCTTCGTCGCCAAAGAGATAAAAATCCTGGGGCACCTAGTCAACGGAGATGGTGTCCGTCCTGATCCAGATAAAGTAAGGGCAGTCACAGAATTTCCAACTCCTCAGCACATTCGTGATGTGAGAAGTTTTCTCGGGCTGTGCTCATACTACCGACGTTACATAAAAGGATTTTGTAACAAGGCACGTCCATTACAAGAACTTCTGCAGGGAGACGCCAAATTTTACTGGGCTGAGACAAAAGAAAGAGCTTTCCGAGCACTTAAGGAGGCTCTAACTTCCGCACCAGTGCTAGCCTTGTACGACGAGAATGCAGAAACGGAACTTCACACAGACGCCAGTAGCTATGGGATTGGTGCAGTGCTTGTACAAGTTCAGGAAGGTGCCGAAAAAGTGATAGCCTATGCGTCAAGAGTACTCTCAAAGTCCGAGATAAACTATTCTACAACTGAAAAAGAATGTCTCGCGGTTATCTGGGCTATCAACAAGTTCTGGCCGTATTTATTCGGCAAACCATTCACTGTCGTGAGAGACCACCATTCTTTGTGTTGGCTGACCAATTTGAAGGATCCATCAGGTCGAATAGCAAGATGGGCACTACGACTCCAAGAGTACGATGTCACAGTGGTATTCAAGAACGGGCGCAAACACAAGGATGCCGACTGCCTTTCGAGGAATCCATTAGTGGAACACAACAGCATTAATGAAATTTCAGCTCTCACTGAATTAGATGACGTTACAGCTGAACAGAGGGAAGATCCAACACTATTAAAAATGATAGAGGCCTTGGAGAAAGGAGAACCGACCAATGGAGAGTTCCAACTTATAAACAGAACATTGTACAAGAGCAACTACGATCCACTGGGCCCCAAATGGCTACTTCTTGTTCCAGCTCATCTCCAGACAGCTATTCTCAAATATTTCCATGATGCTCCAATATCCGGTCATCTGGGATTCGTGAAGACCCTAGACAGAATCAGACGCAGGTATTACTGGAAAGGTCTCTACCGATCTGTCAAGCACTATGTGAGTCACTGTAAAGAGTGCCAGCGACGGAAGCATGTGCTGCAATTACCTCCAGGACATCTCGTACCGATTCCGCCGGCAGCAGCTCCATTCCACCGAGTTGGGATTGATCTTTTAGGGAGGTTCCCAATGTCGACAACCGGTAACCGTTGGATAATAGTCTGCACTGACTACCTCACACGCTACGCTGTCACCAAACCTGTGCCGACTGCAGAAGCTACAGAGATCGCAAAATTCCTTGTAGAAGACATTATTTTGAAGCATGGAGCACCATGTGTCATGATATCTGATCATAGAAAAGTATTCCAATCAAAACTATTATTAGAGGTAATGTCACGGTGCAACATTGTCCACTGAATGACAACTGCATACCATCCTCAGACAAATGGTCTTACGGAACGTTTTAACAAAACGTTAGCCGAAATGCTGTCGATGTACGTCGATGTTGAGCAGAAGGATTGGGATACAATTCTGCCAGTCGTAACATTTGCTTACAATACCGCAAGACAAGACACCACAGGCTTCACTCCGTTTTTCCTGCTCCATGGCCGTGAAGCTGAGACGACAATGGATACACTGTTCCCGTTCCAACTGGACGACAATCAGGATGACTATGTTAAACAGCTCATCACCACGGTCGAAGAAGCAAGACAGCTGGCTCGCATACGGACACTGGAAGCCCAGGAGAAGGACCGTCAGCGGTACAACGACAAGCACCGACCTGTTGTGTACAGTCCAGGAGATCTGGTATGGATTTTTACCCCTGTACGGAAGGTTGGACTGTCAGAAAAGTTATTGAAGCGATACTTTGGTCCGTATCGTGTCATACGCCGCCTGTCAGACGTCACATACGAAGTTGAGGATTATGAGCCATCGCCGAAACGTCAAAAACAAAGAGACATTGTTCACGTCCTGCGCATGAAGCCTTACTACGATCCTGAAGAGCAGGTAGACGACAATGGCTTCTTGTTCAAAGACTTTAAGGACGGTAATGTTCCTGATGAAGCCACGACAGGGACGTCTGTCGTCGATAATCGCGGAGAAGGCAAGGATTCTCTTGAACTGTCGTACAGAGGACCCATGACACGGTCAAGATCCAGGACATTGCAGCTGGCTCCACAGGGATCATAACAGCGGGTCGCTGTTTCTCCAGGAGAGGGAGCAATGCCGCGAGAGACCACGAACACCGACTACCGGCGTGGCGGAGGGAATAGCGTCACGGACTGCGGTGCAGAAGGTCGCCGGTTCAATCCCGCCCACCGGCAAAAATTTATTTCTTTGTAATTAACAAATCCAGAAGGTTCTACATCTTTCTTATGTTCACTTGTAAATTCTACTTGTTTCTTATGTTAACTGTTCTTCTAATTTCTGGTAAATTCTGTCTGTGTATAAATAGCAGAGCACTCTGCCTGAGAGGCAGTCATGCTGCGTGTATGTTGAGTTCGTAATAAACGTGCTTTCAGTATAAGTGCTGTGTTTAGTTGCCTTCGAAGTCAAGCCTACTTCCATTGCAATGTGACAATATTAGTCATCTCTTTTTCAGTCTCCTAAGTCTTCCAGTCTGTACAGTATGGTTCGAATTCTGGCTTCTCGCCACATAAATAATGACTCCATCGTGACCTGAGAAGAGCCACTGTGCAGACGAGGATACATATGATTCGAAATTAACAGTAACCGACATATCTACCAGGATATTATTACATTCTGATGTTGTAGGACATAATTGGCTTATTGAATAACACTGGTTTTGACATAACAATACTTTATTGAGCACTTGTCATACATGTACAAGAGCACAGAATGGACTAAGTCTGACCAAAGGTTTATACAGTACATATACACTAACAGAAACTTCTGAAACATTATTAGTCAATACATCTTGAAGGTACTAAAAAACTATTCACAAATTAAAATGTACAAACATGGTGGACCTTGAGCCCTGGACCGTCTGCTTCAGAGTCACTTTAGTCACAACATCACACTGTCACTCTCTTCTAGTGCATCTTTACAAAAATATGATTGCAACTAACTAGAGTTCAAATCAGAACCAATAAATAAATACTATATTTACAACATATACAACCATAGTGCCAATGTAAACTAAAGATTCAAAAGTGAGGCAATGTGTATCTGTGGATTATTACTAGACAGCGGATTTTTAGGTCATAAAAGCACATTTTAGGCACCTAAAATTAGGCTCTTTCATTACCTTATTTAGGCCATATAAAGTATGGCCCCAAACATGTAAAATAAATAATATTTACGTATAAGTAAATTTTGTTTACAGTGATGAAAATGAAAATGTGCACAGTTAAACAACACAGTAAACAATGCCCAAGCTGACACCAAACCTTTACAGTGTTTCAAAGATAAAAATGTAATTTAGATCAGATGCCAGATGTTGAAATACATGTAATATATAATTTAACAAATTCTGAATAAACCAGTGGTTTTAAACAGTCAGATCATGGTTGCCTGTACAGAAAACTAGTGAAATCTTTTGTAGGTTTTCCAGAGGAAAGCCACAGCGCTTGTTGGTTAATAGTAATTTGTATAGCGAAAATGAACTTTCCTTCATCAACCAATGTTACATGCGCGTACTATTTTTTCCGCACATGTTAGGCAGGAATGCTGCATTCAATGGGACTGGATTTTTCCACTAAACTATTAATGCTGGCACGCAAAGTTTCTTTAAGTCAGATTTTTTTCTAAAAAAATGTACTGCATTTGTTTCAGTACTTTTTCTTCTACTTGGCCTGGCACTTCATTAATTTTCTTTTTTACCTCCACCAGCAAAACAATGTACTTATAGATAGGTTTACCCGAGTCTTATAATTCGGAAATAACACTTGCCATAAATATGTAATTGGCTACAACGTTAGCTAAGAACCATTGTACTGAAGGATCTTCGAGTAATTTTGTCACATAAGTTACAGACGTGGTAACCTCCGGTAGATTAAGAGTTACCTTCTTGACTGCTGGGAGGTTCTTACTGAAGTATTCTGCTGCTGCTAGCCAGGTGCCCCAGCAGGTAATAACAGGTTTAGGTGGCAAGGGAACTACTGGAAATTGTTCTTTGAATGCCTGGGGACTTAACAGTGTCTTACCACAAATTTTTCTTTACCATGGAGATTAGTAAATAGAAACTCTAGATTTACTTGCTGTGCTACACTGTTCATAGCATGTGCTACACAAGTTACATGCAGCATCAAAGGTTGGAACACACGGATCAAATGAAATGCTGCTACCATATGTGCAGCGGCATCTTTTGAAGTCAGAAGAAGTTTATTTTTATCTATGCCATTTCATTATAGCACCTCCAACCCAGTGTTGAAAAATTGTGTGAGTGTGTGTTGTTAGTCTTTGGGAGCTGTTTTGAACAAATTAAATATGCTCTGCACAGAGCATCTGGGTCCAGATAGCCAAAAATAAGATTTTTCAATGTGTGTCAGTTGTTGAAACTACAGAAATCCATATGGAAGACGCCACAATCTCTTTTTGGATTCTTCATAGGGCATCCATATAAGTTGAGTCCACATAATTTTTATGCAACACAATCTGTTGGTACAGAACAATGCCAGTATTTCCCCCCCTCTAAATATTGACATAAATGCTTCTACCTTTGATTATTTTGAATGAGTTAAATCTTTTGGAAATAGAAGAATTAGGTGGCTTTTATGATTTTAAAGCTGAAACAGGCAAAAATAGGCATTAAAGTCCAAATAGGTTATTTTAGGTTCTATAAAATTAGTGGTTTTGGTTTTCATTAGTAATGAAACATGTAAATACAAGTTTATTTGCAACTAGGAACTTTGGAATAAATAGGTTTTAACCAAAAGCTCCACGGTCTGATAATTACACATATTGCAGCATTGTCACACGATCTGGCTTTGTCGTGCCAAAGAAAGGGCACTCCACATTTGGAAGAACTCCTCAAATTAGTAATTTTAGTTTTCTGCTGATTTCTCACAAATTGACATACACTGCTGACCACTCCAAATGCAACATACTGATGTAAGCATCTAAATTAGCATGGATATGTGGTGACGAGAGAAGCACAGGGGCACATCACGGGTGCTTGCAGTGCTATATAAAGGCAGAACAGATGGTTGTGTGGACATAATAGAATTGTTTTCAGTGAGGTGGTTTTGCATAAGTAGCTTCAGTTTGCGTTGTAGAAGATAGCAAGTGTCTTTCGAGCATATTTCAGCATTCAGCTCAAGAAGAGTAGTGGGCTATAGATTATCCTTCACAGAAATCAATGATTATGTCAGAAGTGATGAAGCAACTTATATATCATATATAAGGAACTCATTGTGCCATGGGGCGATCTGTAATTGTTTAATAATGATTTTGCAGCCAAGATCACATTTTTCATTTATTATGTTACCGGTTTCGGCATGCTCAACGCCATCTTCAGACCTGTCGTATTTTACATAACTTCACAACATTTTTTACATACTAAAAGAGTACATCCAGGTTGAGGCGTCACCAAACAAAAAATTTCTAGTCACAAATAAAATATATACATCCATCTTCTAATGGTCCTGAAGTCAGTTGTTTCAGAAGTAACGGGGGACCAAGTGGCGTTGTGTAAAAGTTCCATTAGAAACACTAATCCACTATCCGGTGGACCAGTGTGACTACTGTGGGAATCTTGGTTTGAGGAGAAGGGGAGATGATGAATGGTAGGGTGGGAGAGTAAAAAAAAAATTTACATTCTACTGTAACTTTTCCCGAACATCACTTTCGGAGGTCAAGGGCCCTTGAGCTCGAGGTCCCTGGGGCACTCCCCTGCCTATCCCTATGATAACTACGCCATAGTTAGCTATATATCCTTTGATTTTTGTGTTTAAAATTAAAGAGATTCGTTTTTCTGTTACCAGTTTCCTGGTTTACAATCTTCCTGACTGCTTATTTTTTGTTTTCAGCAGTGATTACCAGCCTGGAGTTATGAGCCCTCTTTTCTGCGAGTATTACTTTCCTGTATGTATTTCGTACCTCATATATATATATATATATATATATATATATATATATATATATATATATTAATATCTTTTGTGACCCACTCCCCCCCTTACTGTTGTCATTGGATATAATACTTTAGGAAATATTTCTTCAACTTTAGTTTCAACAGTGTCATGAAGTTTTTGAATTTTTAATTTGCATCTTTCTCTGAGAACACAGATTTCCATGTTTGGCCTGCTATTTGTTAGACAAACTCCTGTTATGACAGATATGGAAGTGGTAAACATAAGTAGTTCCAAACTAGCAACATATGTGAGTAGAGAGAATATTGTGAGAGGAGGAGTTGACAAGTCAAAAGTTATCACTTTGTAAATATTTTAGAAACCCCAAGGTTTTGTATAGAGCAACATATAGAAGCATGTGTCTGTCAGCTTAAACGGAATAAGGGCACTTTTATAATTGCAACTGTATATAGGTCTGCTTGAGGAAACTTTCAGTTATTTCTGGAAAACTTGGATGCATTGTTGTACTACCTGTCATATAAGGGAAATCAAATTCTTATTTGTGCAGATTTCAATGCTGATTCACTGAAAGAATGTAAAATGATGAATTAACTGGACATCTTATTCAGTTTTTTCAATTTGACATCTGTGATTGATTTTCCTGCTCGAGTAGTATAGGACAGCAGCACATTGATAGATAACTTTTTTATACACCAAGATAACTTTCAAAACATTGATACTTGTCCTGCTGAAAATAGTTTTTCTTATCATGATGCACAGCTCGTTACAGTATACGACATAGTTGCTTTCAGTAATTGATAACAGTCCTCCAAAGTTGTGCACTGAATTAATGATTAAACAATTAGAAATTTCAGGGACACGTTTTGTGTACCAACTTTGCACAAAGTCCTCAGAAATTTTGTTCTTACACCAAATTGGTACACGGGTCAAACCCATTATTTGGACACTGTGACCACAACGGCATTGGAACAGAGAATGACATACAAACTACTGAAATATTAAATGTCTTTTACCAAAGCTGTTTCACAGAGGAAGATCGCACTGTAGTTCCTCCTCTGTAGTACCTATTCAACCAAGAGAGTCATAGGGCAGTAGAACAGGCTACCAGGTAGATGCCATGTTACTTGACTTAAGCAAGGCATTCAGCACCATTCTGCACCATCCCCTGATGAGAGAAGTGGGAGCATATAAAATATCAGACAAACTGTTTGACTGGATTGAGGCATTTCTTCAAATGTTCAAATGTTTGTTAAGCTTATGGGACTTAACTACGGGGTCATCAGTCCCTAAACTTACAAACTACTTACGAACTACCTTATACTAAGGACGGCACAAATATCCATGCCCGAGGGGGGATTCAAACCCCCGACCGTAGTGGCCGTGCAGACCGTGACTGGAGCGCCTCAGTCCCCGCGGCCACCGCGGCCGGCGAGGCATTTCTAGCTAACACAATGCAGAATGTCACTTTCAAGTCTTCAGGCATTAATCTAATCTCAAATGCATCTCAGAGGAATATTATAGGTCAATTGCTTTTCAAAATACTTATAAATGACTTTATAGATAACATCATAAGTTCAACAAGGCGTTTTGTGGATGATGCTGTAGTTTACTGAGAAGTCGCAACACTGGGAGAGGGTAGTAAAATGCAGGATGATCTGCATGATGAAGGGATTGGCAATTGAGCCTCAAAATAAACAAGTGTAAAGTGCTGTGTTTGCATAGTAAGAATAGTATGTAACTACATAATAGCTGGACAAAACCTGGAAGCAGTTACTTTAATAAAATATCTGGGAGTAGACATAAGAGGCAATTTAAAATGGAATGACCATATAAAATCAGTCATGGGTAAAGCAGATGCCAGACAGAGTCATTGGAAGAATTCTCAGGACGTATAGTCAATCAACAAAGGAAGTAGGTCACAAAACTCTCATTTGGCAATTGCTTGAGTAATTCTCATCAGTGTGTGATCCATACCAGGTGCGGTTGATAGAAGTTATAGGGGAGATCCAATGGAGAACACAGCATGCTTTGTTATAGGTGTTATTTAGTACGCACGAAAGCTTCACATACATGATTAGGAAATCAAGTCTGATTCCATATTGGATCAGTGTACTCAGTGACAAATATTTATTTGTTGCAGATCTAGATATCAGTTGCTGTGCAACCATTCTCAATGCTTTATAACACTTGGTTTAAAACTTATAAAAAATTTTTGATCTTCACGTTGAAGATTATGTTCACACTGAGCCAGTTGTTACAATTATTAGATGTAATAACTGTAACAGCTAGCTCAGTGTGAACATAATCTTCAACATGAAGATCAAAAAGTTTTATATGTTTTAAACCATGTTTTTGAGCATGGAAAATGGCAGTAGAGTGAACAAAATCTAAATATGCAATAAAGAATTAATATTTGAGACTTATCGGTGTTCACCATTCACACAATTAGGAAACTCCAGTGGCAGTAACGCAGTACTGGTTTCTGTCATAGTTCCGAGAGTGTACGTTTCATGAAGAGTCAACCAATATATTGCTTTCCCCTATGTATATCTCACAAAGTGACCACAAGGATAATATTAGAGAGATTAGGACGCACACAGAGGCATAGCGACTGTAATAAGAAGAAGTGACCACGGTAGACAAAGCATTCTGCAGAGTATGGATGTAGGTGTAGATAATTATTTTGTTTTTTTGTTTATTACATAGACCTATTTTTTAACCATTTCAAGGTGCAAACCTTGCACCTTACAACTGTTTGGAGAAAAGATTCCATTACTGACAACATATTAAAACCCATGGGAAAATACGGTAGATGATTCTTTTCCATGCAGCACTCATGGAAAACCATAAGCTGTTATTTAGTTTGATGAAAAGTGCTGATTACTGCAAAGAAATGGACACATTTCGGCAGAGGCTTAAGGCTCATTTTAGATAACTTTAGCAAAGCATCAGTGATAATTATGGACAGTGTCTCTCACCCTTCATCATTCCTTTATAAACACATCTATCATAACTTCCAGGAATCAGTACATAACTGACTACAACAAATGAACAGTCCCAGACAAAAGGGTGAATTTTTTGTAGTTCCTTTTCACATTAAAGAGAGCCCATATTAGCCAAATAGTATAGAATGGGCAATAGTATCTTGGCATTTTAATAAATTATGGCTGCATTTTCTTGTGTATTTATCTAGAACATGTATAAGTTAAGGTGCTTTGTTCTGAGTCACAAGATCTAGTTTTTGCTGCTCATTTATTAAACACATACAACATGTGATTGTGGCATCTAAATAAATCACCTTTGGTAAAGAAGCACTGGCTCCCACACAAATACTCACCCTCCTCCCACTAGCAACAAAGACATATGCAACAGTTGTCAAGTAGATAACTTGTTCCTTTTCTGATGCATCTGCAACTGCTGATCACATGAACAAGCAGCATGTGAATGAGCTTGCAACCCTACTCCACTCCACTTTCATCTGTCAGGCACAAAGAAATTTTAATCTGAGTATATCAGAGATGTTACCGGAAAAGGTGCCTCACACATTAAGCAACAGTATTAAAAGTTGCAGTACACTATTTCAACACAATGATATATTAACGTTTTCTAAAAAAAAAAAAAAAAAAAAAAAAAAAAAAAAAAAAAAAAAAAAAAAAAAATCATCTTTAAATTAATCTCAGTTAATGACCTGCAACAATACAATATAAATGCCTACACAAAAGGCCTCAAGTCGTATACATTTTGAGCAGCAGCCAACAAACTTGCATATCAAAAGATAAATTGCCAGAAATGATTAATGAAGTAGTTACTACAAAATTCACCATTAACAGACAAGATATGGTAGATGAAGTTTTAGAGGTTTTTAATATTAAAAACCAAGAAGCTAATTCTGTTTCACAGGCTTTAACTGATAAATTATTATCTACTGAATGTAGTCAAACAGAATGCCAATTGAAATTACATTCCCTGAAAAAAAAAAAAAAAAAAAAAAAAAAAAAAAAAAAAAAAAAAAAAAAAAAAAATTTAAATTCAGAATTTTCGGAAATTAAAGAGAGAATGCTAGCCACAGAAAACCAGTTGGAATCTTTAAAGAGATCACAGTATGAAGATAGTGACTAGAATTCTATAGGGGGAGATAACTTGTGTGAACAGAAACTAGTAAGTCTAGTACATAAAATGATAAGGGAGAATTACCTTACCAATAATAATTTATTAGATTCAGATTTTAATAAACAACACCTCATTAAGGCTACTACTCCCAACACAAATAACCCTACCTCAACCATCGCTTCCACACATGATGCATTTAATTTTAGACAAGGTATAAATTTATCTAAACAGCAACCGAAGTTCATTGTGGAATGTTAGTCCATGTATGTACAGTTGTACACTATACATTAAACCCTTAGGGCATGAACGATTTGTTCCTGCAACAACTGACGCTTGTTAGGTGCCCGAGTCCATGCGTTGCTTTCTTCAACTTAATAATAATAATAATAATATTTTTATTTATTTATTTATTTTTTATTTATTTATTTATTTATTTATTTTTTTTTTTTTTTTTTTTTTGCGACACATGTCTAATACCATTCCTATCTTCTCATTTTGCCTCTTCGACCCCCCCCCCTTTTTTTTTTGTAAAATATGACATTGACATCTCTGGATCTTATATGTTGCAATCAATTAAATGCACATCAGTTAGTGTTCAACAATTTGTTATAATCTATGCATAAGAATATTGAACAAGAAAGTATCGATTGACTGATCAGGCGCCTAACATAATTAATAAATATCTCTATCATTAAAGGTAAGATTTATGTAGTGAGTTATATACTGTATTTTACATATGTAACTAATTTATGACTTTCTATACTAGTAATTAGTGCCAATTTATTTGTCATTTCTTGACAAAAGGTCAATATTATCTAATATATCACGTAACTCTTATTCAGAGACTTATTCTCTTTGAGTATATTGTCGCATTGAAATGGATGGAGGTTGACTTCAGAGGCAGGGTTGTCAACTGAACACAGCACTTGCACTGAAAGCAGGTTTACTGCTAACTTAACAAACACGCAGCACTAACTGTCTCTCGGGCAGAGTGCTCTGCTATTTATACATAGTCAGAATGTACCAGAAGTTAGAAGAATTGTTAACATAAGAAACATTTAGAAATTACAAGTGAACATAAGAAACATGTAGAATATTCTGGATATGATAATACAAAGAAATAAATTTTTGCCGGTGGATGGCATTGAACCGCCGACCTTCGGCACCGCAATTGGTGATGCTATCCATTGCGCCATGCCGACGGTTGGTTAACTTGGAGTCTCGCGGCAATATTGTATCATGACCCATTATAAGTCTGACACAATCAGCTGATAGCTGATCAAGAAGGATCTATTCCAACCAGTACATCTAGTGATAGTGTAATATTTTGTCGACATAACTTGGTTAAGGACTCAACTTAAGTTTTGGTGACATGATAATGTGATAAAACATAAAAGGAAAATGATCTTTAAATGAAATTTTCACTTGGGCGTTATCTTCGAAGCAGGAGATAACTAAGAATGGATTACATATGCACTGTTCTATAGCGGTTCAGAGTACCATATGATTTCTTTGTATTAGTATGTAAGTTTTGTACTTTTGTACGGGGTTTTATAGTTTCCCCTCCCCCCCCCCCCCCTCATGTTTACTCAGGATTGGGTTTATATTTTATTCTGGGGGGTTAATTAGGAACACATAGTGACTCCATACACAACTATATTCGGGTGCACACTGCGCAAACGCACGGATCAGTACAATCAATCTCTCTCTCTCTCTCTCTCTCTCTCTCTCTCTCTCTCTCTCTCTCTCTCTCTCTCTCTCTCACACACACACACACACACACACACACACACAACTTATACACTTGTACATACACACATAAGTTCACCAACACATTAAATTGACACTTGACAATTTTAACATTCAAAATACAGTAGAATACATATTTCACACACATATATGAGGGTTTAGGTTACCTTTCTTTAGTCTTTTGTTGTCCAATTATATTTACATTGTTAGTTTTAAGCTTTGGTATAAGTGAATTCATGGGTATACATGGTCAGATGGATGATAGCTAAAAGAGGCAGGAGGACTCAAGGCTTTCTTCCATGAGGATGAAGTTTCTTTTCTCTCATACACTCATTTAAGGTGGGGGGGAGGGGGAGATGGAGGCTTGGTACTAAATATTGGTGTCAATTATGAATTCACAATAGTGTGGAATTTATTGAGTATATCCGAAATGGCACAGCGTAGTGCATAAAAGCAAGAAATCCTAAGGTAGTCTGGAAATAGGTGGGTGAAGCTGGATAGCAGATTAAGAGGGAAAATATTAATGAATATTTTTCTCAGAGGACAATTGGAGGGACGGAGAAAGTGTTGTTGGGAGTAGCAGACCAAAAAGTGAGGCTGATAGCTCCTGTTACGTGCCCACAGTGTGGCTCTAACATATATAGGTGGGTGTGCAGAATGAGACTGGCACCTGGGCGGATACCAATTTCTTTTTATGTCCGACAGGAGAAGTATAATTGTAAAATTCCCCTTGCATTCTAGGCTACGATTCACACAAGTTATACTAACCTGGGGAGACTTGCACTACACTCTTGTTCCTATTCCCTGGCAAGTGGGAAGTATACTGACACTAATGTTTAATTAATTGTTGATTGTAATTGCTCAGTCTCTCCTTAATTTCACAAATTCATATGACCCCTTTGTGAGTTATAAGAATTTTTTATTGTACCCTTTTAGATAAGTGTTTGACACTTGAAGGGTATTCCTGTAATAAGTTTTAAGGTATCACAGTTCTTCTGAGCCTACTGTCTTCTAATGAATGAAATGTTATTGTGGACACTTACACTTACATCATCTGTTGATTTCTTTGACTTAACTCATTTATAGGTTGAAACTGAAGTTATACCTAGAAATAGTGTTGGTTATCTCAATGTTGAGGGAGGGAATATATAGTGACACAAACCAAATCCCTATGTCTTTCATCACCTTGAGGAATTTGAGGGAGGCACAACCCTTGTCGGTTCTTTTCTCCTTAATACTGTTTCTGCACAAGACACTATTGCAGCAAATCAAGGATTGGTTGGTTGGTTGGTGTTGGGTGTTTAAAGGGGACTAAACTGCTGGGTCGTCAGTCCCCTGTTCCCAGCTAAGAGATCATAGGATTTCATGTATGATTAAAATAAGCTCCCTGCAACTAGTACAAAAGACGTACAGGAAGACAGTGTTGGTCATAATTGCAACATGAAAAGGAAAAGGGAACCACAGTAGTAGTGGAACTAATAATCAACTTAAAATCACAGCAGATGTTGTTGGCTGGCTGATCACTAGGATAATAATGGATGAGCCAGCCATTCTGCACATACTATACAACTGCCAGTCGGAGAAGGGACTGACAAGACAAAAGTGACAACAGATTAAAACTATAAGCGGTGTATTCCTGAAGATCAGGCATACGAACCCAATGTTAAAGCTTGTGATAAAAGCCCGCTGCGCAAATAAAACCTAAAACACAGTCAGCCATAGAAGCGTCGTCAGCTAAAATCGAAGGGAGCACAGTAGGCAGCTTCAAAGACTGCCGCAATGCAGCTAAAAGTGGACAGTCCAACAAGATGTGGACTACAGTCAACACAGCTCCACAATGGCATTCTGGCGGTTCCTCTCGTCGTAAGAGGTGGCCGTGCGTTAGCCACGTATGGCCTGTACGCAGGCGACAGAGAACGACTGAGTCCCTTCGAGAAGGCCGCCAAGCTGCTGTCGTGGGTTTGATTCCACGGAGCTTATTGGGCATACTCATTGTTGCCCATTCCGAATTCCAAGCCTCAAAGATCTTTCGGTGGAGACCCAAGCGGATACCGCCTTCTGGGGTACCGATATCCAGGCACTGGCATGTGATGGCCTGCTTGGCCAGCCGATCAGCGCGTTCATTCCCTGGAATTCCAATGTGGCCTGGGGTCCAGATGAAAGCCACAGAACGGCCTGACTTGCCAAGACTTAACACCGTGACTTGGATGGATCGCACCAAATGGTGTTTGGGGAAGCAGTGGTCCATAGCATGCAAGGCACTCAGGGAGTCACTACAGATAAGATATGACTTCCTGGGGCATGCTCTGAGATGGTCGAGTGCACGGGTTATTGTGATCAGCTCTTCCGTAAAGACAGTACAGCCTGGGAGCAAGGAGCGCTGTTCAGTGTAGTCGCCATGAACATAGGCGTAACCCACTCTGCCGTCTACCTGGAAGCCATCAGTGTATATGACGTCTGCATCACGGAATGTGCCAAGTATGTCCAGAAACTGGTGTCAAAGTAATTGTGGTGAAATCGACGCCTTTGGATCGCAGGACAGTTGCAGGTGAAGCTGGAGGCGAGGTATGGTCCAAGGAGGGATATTAGATAGGCAAGAGAATGCAGGACAGAGAGGAAAAGACTTGAGTGAAGAAAGAAGAGAATGTACCCGGACTGCAACTGGAAGACCCGATCTGGGTCGACGTTGCAGAGAGAGAAGGTCGGCATTTGCAAACAATAACCTGCGATTTGGATGGTGAGGCGTAGCATGGACATGGACAATGTAGGAGGCCAGCAACTGTTGCCAGCGGTACCTCAAGGGAGGGATGCCAGCTTCGGCAAGGGGGCTAGGCACAGGGCTAGTGAGGAATGCCCCTGTTGCTAAACGGACACCACCATGTAGAATGGGATCCAAGATCCTCAGTGCTGAAGGTGATGCAGAGTCATACACTTAGCTCCCATAATCCAGGAGTGATTGGATGAGCGCCCTAAAGAGGTTCATGAGGGTTCGACGGTGAGCTCCCCAGGCAGTGTGGCTGAGACATCGCAATATATTTAGGTGCCGCCAGCACTTCTGCTTCAGCTGACGAAGGTGTGGCCCCCAAGTCAGTCGGTTGTCAAACAGCAAGCCGAGAAACCGATGGCTTTCTGCAACCAGAAGCTGGTCAGCAGCTAGGTACAGTTCTGGGTCAGGGTGAACTGCCCGACGACGACAAAAGTGCATCACCCGGGTTTTAGAAGCTGAGAACGTAAAGCCATGCATCATGGCCCATGACTGTGCCCTTCGGATGGCTCCCTGAAGACGCCTTTCAGCAACACCAATGCTAGGAGAGCTGTAGTATAAGCAGAAGTCATCGACGAATAAAGAACAACAAACCGATGACCCCACTGCCGCAGCAAGACCGTTTATAGCAATTAAACAGAGCGGTACGCTGAGAACGGCGTCCCACAGGGCTCGGCGCGAGCTGAAGGAGGTACCAACTCTAACCCTAAAAGTGCGTAGCGAGAGGAAATTCTTGATAAAAATTGGGAGTGGAACCCATAAGCCCCAGTCATACAGTGTAGCGAGAATATGGTGGCGCCATGTCGTGTCATATGCCCGCCGGAGGTCAAAAAGACCGCAACTAAGTGCTCACACCTAGAGAAGGCTGTACGGATGGCCAATTCCAATGACACTAAATTGTCGATAGTGGAGTGACCATGGCGGAAACCCCCCTGTTGTGGGGCCAGCAGACTCTGATCTTCAAGGATCCACATAAGACGGCGACTCACCATACGCTCAAGCAACTTACACAGGACATTAGTTAAGCTGATGGAGCGGTAACTGTCAACTGCCAGTGGATCTGCTCCCGGTTTCATAACAGGGATAATAATACTATCCCTCCACTGGGATGGGAAAACACCCCCTGTCCACATCCTATTAAATAAGGCGAGCAATTTCTGATGAAAGTCTGCCGACAGGTGACGGACGAACTGGCCATGTATGCGGTCTGGTCCCGGAGAGGTATCGGGGCATTCAGCAAGAGCAGTGGTGAACTCCCATTCCATAAATGGAGCATTGTACAGTTCCTGGCAGCGAGTGTGGAAAGATAGAGGATTTCGCTCCACCCGTTGTTTAAGGGAGCGGAAGGAGGCACTATAATTTGCTGTTGCGGAGCAGCTCGCATAATGCTCTGCCATGCACTCAGCAATAATGGCCGGGTCATTACAGAGAGTTCCCTCGATGGTCAGAGATGGGATTCCCGCTGGTGGGCGGTATCCAAAGAGGCGCCATACCTGAGACCAGACGCGAGAAGGGAGGCACGAGAGCCTATAGAGGCAACGTACCGCTCCCAACAGTCCTGTTTACTTTGTCAGATAAGGCATCGGGCTTGGGCCCTGAGCCTTTTAAAGGCTAGCAAATTTTCAAGTGTAGGGCGACGCCGGTGGCATTGTAGTGCACGCCGACGGTCCCGGATGGCCTCAGCAATCTCGGGCGTCCACCAGGGCATGACCTTGCGCCGAGGGGAGCCAGTGGTGATCGGAACGGTCTGCTCTGCAGCTGAGATTATAACACCTGTGACCTGGTGGACTGCCGTATCAATATCATGTAGTAATGGAACAGAAGCCACAGCAGCCAAGGTGTAACGCCGCCAGTCTGCTCGATGTAGACACCATCTGGACGGGTAGCCTGCAGGTTCAAAGTGCTGGATTGACAGAAGAATGGGGAAATGGTCACTCCCGCAAAGATCATCATGGACCTTCCAACTGAACTGTGGGAGCAGGCTTGGGCTACATACATATAGGTCAATAGCAGAGTATGTGCCATGTGATATACTAAAATGTGTGGATGCACTGGTGTTTAAGAGACATATGTCCTGCTGTGTCAGGAACGTTTCAACATCTCTACCACGTCCCAAGGGCTGTATACCGCCCCAGAGAGGGTGGTGGGCATTTAAGTCCCCCAAAAGGATAAATGGTGGGGGTAATTGCGTCACCAAGGCAGTGAGGTCAGCAAGGGACACGACCTCATCTGGTGGGCGGTACAGAGAGCAGACAATTATGTCCTGCATTGTTATAATTCTTACCGCTACTGCCTCGAGAGCCGTGTTAAGAGGCATGGCAGCACTAGGAACAGTGGCGAGGACATAAATGCAGACACCTCCAGATACCCTGTTGTAGTCAGTGTGGTTGTTATAGTAGCCCCGATAGCCGCGGAGGGCTGGGGTTCGCTGGACAGGAAACCACGTTTCCTGTAGGGCTATGCAGAAAGCAGGATAGCGGCACAGTAATTGCTGTAGCTCGGGTAAGTGGCAGAAAAAGCCGCCACAGTTCCACTGCAAGATCATGCTACTTTCTGACTGCTGAGGCATGACGGTATTGACGGTGCTGTTGGTGCCACGGAATCACTGGTCGTCACCAATGATGGAGGCAAGGCCTCTACATCCATCGCCTCCAAAGTCTTGGTGATAGCCAAGTCCTCTGGTGAGGCGAGGAGTTCCACCACATCCTCAGACGTGTGAGGTGGTGGTGGTGGTGGTGGTGGTGGTGGCGGCACGGTTTCCACCGTGGAAGACGTTTGCTTAGCAGCCTTAGACTACTTATCTCGCTCCTTTTTAGGTTTCTCTTGCTGGGAGGGCTTTGGAGCCTTGACCTCAGCGTCGGGGACTGAGGAGGACCTTGAAGCCCTATGACCATGACTCTAAGTAAGTGGCTGTGTCAGCCACTCACTGGTACCCACAATATCAGTGGGAGAAACCATAGGAGGAAGGGAGCCCAGGGACCCCTTCCTGGCGAGAGGTGCCGGAGAAGGCTGCTGCTTCTCCGGCTGGGTGTTGGGGACTGGAGTCCCCAACGGTTGTGGGGCAGTTGCCCCCACAGGAGGTAGTGGGGGGCAACAGAAGAAGGGCCCCCAACCATCAAGGGGGCAGTTTGATGATGTTGGCCCACAGGGGCCACAGAAGGTGGCGAGACTTGGGAGGCTGACGTCCCCTTAGTGATCGGAGACGACGCAATGGCAGCAAAGGATGACGACATCCGAACGGGATGAACACGCTCATACTTTCGTCTGGCCTCTGAGTACGTTAATCTGTCCAGGGTTTTAAATTCCATAATCTTTCGTTCTTTATGGAGCACACTACAGGCCGGCGAGCAAGGTGGATGTTGCAGCCCACAATTCACACACACACAGAAGGAAGTGTACACCAAGCGACCAGTTGAGATGGACGCCCACAGTCTCTACATGCGGGGCTGGAAGTGCATCGGGAGGACGTATGCCCGAACTTCCAGCACCGAAAGCATCGCACAGGCGGAGGAATGTACGGTTTTACTTCACACTGGTATATCATTATCTTGACCTTCTCAGGCAGTACATCACCCTCGAAGGCCAAGATAAATGCACCGGTGGCAACCCTGCGATCTTTCGGTCCCCTGTAGATGCGCTGGACAAAGTGAACTCCTCGCCGCTCTAAATCAGCGCGCGATTCGTCGTCAGTCTGTGACAGAAGATCACAGTGGAATATTAAGCCCTGGATCATGTTGAGCGTCTTATGCGGCGTGAAACTTACGGGGACGTCCCCCAGCTTGTCACAGGCGAGTAAAGCCTTTGACTGTGCAGGGGATGCCACTTGTATTAAGACAGACCCGCTTCTCATTTTAGAAAATGATGCCACTTCGCCAAATCTATTTTCAGTGGTTTCAACAAAAAATTGCGGCTTAGTATTAGTAAAGGATTCCCCATCAGCCCGAGTACAGACTAAGTACTGCGGCGAGTAAGGCTCAGATCGGTTAAGGGCCCGACGTTCTTCCCAAGGTGTGGCCAGTGAAGGGAACAATCTGGGGTCATACTGTGCACCATTGAATTCGTTTCTTCCTCTCTTAGAGACGGCGTTTTTGCGACTGCCCACACTATTTATGGCTCGTTTCATTTCCATCCCACGAGCAGCTAGGGAAATAAGGTCCACCCACACAGAGCCCCGCTTGCCTGGGTAAGCCTTATACAACTAAGGTGCAGCAGGTTCCTCAGAGGTTGCTCGCTAGCGGCTGTTCAACCTCAACAGCCATGCATCTCCTCGGCACGTAGCACACCTGCAGATTTAAGGTTGTCGATCATAACATAGTTCACTTATAAAAGTCACAATTTTTCCCCCGTTCACCATACACTTGCAATATACAACAGCTTTGTATACATCTTGAAGCATCACTTACAGTTTTACACGAAAACACAAAACAGACGTCTGTCCCTGTCCATCACTCTCCTCTAACCCCACTCTTTCTCACCTAGACCAAGCCTGATCCTTCCAGGAAATATGTGCAACTTAATTTCATTCTCATTGGCTAGAAACAAAACCATTGCCAATCACTGTACTTTAAAAACACACACTCCATCAACACCAAATAAAAATAAATCATTTTTTCCAGAGCAATCGACATATAGAATCAGTAGTACAATTAAAATTCCATAAGGTAATTTCACATTCACTCTTCATTCACTCCAGTAATTAACACACACGAAGCAGTATCAACTAATAAAATGCATAACATTTACTAAAATGATGTTTTGTCGAACTTCGATCTATGTTTCGATTCATTACATCTCAAATGAATGTCCAAATACTAGTGTCATCTGCTGGGTGCTGAAACAATTATCTGCAGCGTAGCTAATAATGAGCCATCTGTCATATCGACTAGCTGGCTTCTTATATAGGAGAGTTTTAAGGCGCTATGCTTCAGTATCATCTGTCACACACTGGAATATAGCTTGCAGAGTACGGATGTATAGTTGATCAACAATGATGTTTCTTTCTGCTTGGTCTGCACACATAATGTAACTGTTGCAAGAATTGTGATATGATATTGATGTAGCATTCACCTTAAGATGAATGAAAATAAAACTTCATATCTAAGTTACTGCCATACTATGAATGACATGTCTGCCGCATCAACTGTAAAAAGTTATAATATAAACATGTACTACTTCCATTAACCCTCCGTTGGGCGCAGTCGGCCTCACAGGCCAGCAAAACACTTTTTATTCCCGTGCTTAACAATGGTGGCTCAGCGGCCTGCCTCTTCGTTTACTCCCGTAACTTTGTGAACCTCACACAGTGCCAATCCGCAGGCTGCCATCGATTTCCATGCGGGTCACGGGGAACTCCTTGGGCCTCACATGCCGTCTGCGCCCAAGTACGTTATAGTTTTTAAGCTGAGATTTTTCAAGATATTTTTATTTTATTACTTCGTTTCAATCAAAATAAGTCTGTCCTCTGTGATTTTCACCGTTACCTTCGGAAAAAAAGAAGACTTTGATGACCCTGGCTCTTCAGACTGAGTGCGCCTGATTGAGTTCTAATTTCAGTTTTCCTTTCTTTTCCTACGTTATCACATCCATATTTTCTGCTGAAATGTCCAGAAAAGTATATTATGCCTCTAAGCCAATGATCTTGTGGAAATAATGCGCCTCCTCAAGGACGAAACTGCTGAAGATCCAGCCGCACTCTAAGATTTAGTCGATGAGAGAGACAGCCACTCTCAGAATGAGGTAGGGGAAGGCAAGGAGGACTCAGCAGCTGAACAGGAAGTTTAGGGAACAGCTCGGGAATATGAAGAAGAGAAGAAAATATGTGAGGAGTTTTTATTTTGGAAATTATAAGACGATGAAGTAGTCTAAGTAGATACCTTCTACTATTCATAGTGTGAAGAGTCACATCATTATTACACAACATCCAGTGTAAAAGATATTGCTACAAATGACGCCACCAATTGCAAAACCTTGTCACCAACTTCTAACTGGACAATGGCTAAAACATCGACCATGCGTGGATGAAACAAGTGTTAGGAGGATGAAGAATCACGAATGTTCAGCTTGTCATCAACCAATCTGCTTGAGCGATGTATACGTTCTGTGACATACCAGTGTTTCAGCTGTTGATTTGGGAGCTATAGCATCGGTTTTTGGCTGCAAATGTGGTGAGAAAAGATGATTCCATGTCAGAATAGACTGCGTAATGTCCTTTAAAAATAACTTCATTACTTTTATGGATGTCTGTTCGACCCATTTTTAATGCTCTTTGTGGGAAATTGGTAATTTTGGTCACTTTAGTTTAAGGTGTATTGTGTTCAATAAATCCATTATTATGCTTTAAGTTTGCTGTAATTCCTTCCTTTAGATCCTCTTCAAGACTAGCCAACATGCATTTTGAATTTGATTTAACATGGCAGAGCTAGTCCACAAAATATGTGGGTGGCCTCTCAGGCCGGGTGCGCCTGATTTTGTTTCATCTGGAGGTGCGCTCGATGGAGGGTTAATGAATATAATAGATGAAAATATAGTGTATTCAGTTTAAACTATATGGTTCATCAAACGTTTTGGTGTGTGTGTGAGAGAGAGAGAGAGAGAGAGAGAGAGAGAGAGAGAGAGAGAGAGAGAGAGAGAATCGTAGGCAGCTAATCCATGTTGCAGCTAATTCACAGCTGTCAACAGTCACGTGACTTCAATTTCCTGTTTTCGCCACAACGCAGTGCTGGCATCGCATCACGTGACACTGCTACTTTCCTGTTGGCTTTTGGCGTCCATGATACATTAACTTACGAATTGGGATACTTTCTCGTGCACGTCGATAACTTGTTGAACAATACTTGAAATCTTAAAATTTTATCGAGATGACAAATAACCCGTAATATAGAATACCGGTAAAAGCAAAAAATATTTTTTTCTCCAACAACATTTTGTTTTTCGAAATGTTACGACGCTTGATATTGAACCTAGCTACTCCGATTTATGAGTCGGCAGCACTGGATGGACGTATACTTATGCTGTACTGTATTTTATATTGTGAGAAGTTTTACACAACTTAATTTTTCTTCTGATTGTGGCAGTGAATAATGCAGTATGAGTGGTCGTAATATAAAATATAAGAGGTTGACTGTTAGTGAAGAACTAAAAATTATAAATATTTCTGCCCAGTTACAAATGTTGTTAGTGATTCCTACAAGCACGAAATACACAGACTTCTGCCAAGCAGAAAACAATCCTTCACCTGTTTTCAAATATTGTCATGTTGGTTACATTTTACATTATAAAAGTAGCACTTTTGGGTACTTTTTCATGACATACCTTGTCTTACAATACATGTTTTGGAAATATCTTTAATGCCATGTTCCATTTATCCTCCAAACGTTCGTAGTATGGAAGAGAAAATACGAAATCCGCCGTGTCATACACTGCCTGGATGTACTACAGTACTTCGATAATGTAAAGCATTACCATCTCCTCTATGTGTGTCTTCACAGTAACGAAAACATTTTGTTATGAAATGTCTTGTTTTACGATAGTACCTACTTTGCTGAGCGGAGAACCTGTCAACCATAGAGCAGAACAGCACATTTATTTATTTTATGGTCTGTACGAAACAGTAATCAAATTATTCCAAATCTTCCTTTTACGAGGGCAATTACTTTTCCTGAGTGGACAAGGGCACAGTTCATTCCTGTTCCACACCGAAATGTGTCTCAACTCTCATGTAATGTATTTTCTGATGTGTTGCCTTCAATGCCTTGTAATGTTGTAGTGGAACTCTGTCCTCCGATGGGTTAACAACATCACGAGCCCTCCGCTTCCATTTGTTGAAAAAAGAATGTCGCAATGCGTAACGTGACTTTCAGAGTTCGCTTGGCTCTTGCGCCGTATTTCACGAATTTCTTTTTTCCACTTCCATATTACGAAAATATTTTGTCTTTGTGCTACATCGCATTAAAGATCTACAAAAAATGAGCTGTTTTCAGGGCCTATTTGTGTCATACACTGTCCAGTACTGCTACTTCGATTATTTAAACCATTACCTGCCAATTGGAGTGCATGAAAGTCACGTAATTTTACAGCGCCATCTACACTTCAGTTAATTCATGTTTTTCGATAATTCGCGGAAGCTGAAGCTTTAATTATTACGAATTATCGGAAGTACACTGTGTGTGTGTGTGTGTGTGTGTGTGTGTGTGTGTGTTGTGACAATTTGTGCCAAGATCAGACTTCTGGTCATAAGGTGCTTCAGTAAAATCAGTATGTACATCATAAATACAAAAAATACATGGTTAAATTGCAGACCTCGACTAACATAGGCTTATCTGTTCCTGTATGGTAATCAAGTAAAAATTAGAAAGCTAACAAACCCACTACATTTTTAATAAACATTAGGCCTAGAGTAGCAGTTTTTATACCAACACAGGGAGATCATGGATGAAATTAAGATTTAAAAAGTCGAAAAGAAATTTACCCACAACTGCTTCTTATTCAAATGGAAAGACTTCATCATTGGCACATTTCTGCCTGAACACTCATCTAAAAGAAAAAAATTCTTAAAAATTGAAATATATGTGAATGAGAAATAAGTAGACTATACTAGTAGAACTGGATCATGGTAGTGGTGTAATGGGCAATATAACTGTGCTCTATGTTTGCTCTTGCTGAGCATTATGGACTGAATACCCTTGTGGGGGGGGGGGGGGGGGGAAGGAAAACAATTCTTATGACTTATTATTGTTTGTAATTGCAGTGCATTATTTCTGATTCTGTACGCAATGTGCATATTAAACACACCGATTCCTTTAGTGTGTACTGATATTAGCTTTTATGATCCCTCATTGTAAAACATGTATTAACCACACTGAATTTCTAATAGGATGTGCTAATTACAGTTCCTGTTATTCTACTATTTTCTCCCATTCAATTCCTTAGTTTCTTGTTTCCACAACTATGGTGTTACAACTTTTCTGTGTGGATCTATTTTATGAAGATACATCCCAATGAAGTTAAGATGTGTACTCTGAACAATGTCATTTACATTAGTTCCAGTTTTTCTTAAATAAAAATTTATGGCATTAAAATACTGTAGTTACTATAATTTAAGTGTAACTGGTTCCCAAAAGATTTTTATACAAGTGTAGATAGTGGCAAAGCTAACACGCACAAAATAACACAATACAAGCTGCATACAACATGTGAATTATGACTGAGGAATAACCGCATGTAAAAATGGGAACTTCATGGTGGTCATGGCCTAATTCATTGATGAAAACTGCAGTCAGAATTTACTAAAATGGTATATTGGAAAGTGACACACTGAATTAGTGAAGCTAACCAATTTGTGTATATACAGAAACATTTATACAGTATATATTGATCATAGTGTAACATAAGCTTATACTTTCACAAAGCAGAAACTTTTATAGTTTTGAAACACTGTTTCTAAACATTACACTATACAATGTGCAACATGTGGCCATGACCAGATGGAGGAAACAGCAGAAGATAGTCGAAAATAGGGATGTATCCGAGTGGTTCGGCCGAATCCATTATTCACCAAATCTAGCCCAATGGCTTCAGATTTGAGATTCAATACATAATGGCAGAATACTACTCAATCCCGAATCCAAAGTGTTATATGGAAACCTTCTGTTACAAATGATGATGTTTACTTTGCATAACAGTGCACTTTCGTTTGCAATATTTACTTTATATTCCTTAGAATCTGATGAAAGATGTGACTTCATAAAACAAAACGATCTCACTTTCAGTTTATTCAAGTGAAACCACTACAAAACTTATGCAGCTGTATGGCTATTCTGAAAATCTACCGCATATACTTGAATCTAAGCCGCACTTTTTTTCCAGTTTTGAATCCAGAAAACGGCCTGCTGTTTAAATCGAGTACAAAGCGAAAAAGTTCTGAAAAATGGTGCTAGAAGCCGGCATAAGCAACTTTTCCCATCTAATATAAGCAGTGCTACACATGCTTGCTCTGCAGGCGCAAATACTACAAATACTGGCGCTAAAACTTTGTGCTCATAAAAAAAAAGGAAAATTATTCTAATTTTATTTTTATTTTTGACTATTCAATTTTAATACACCATCCAACAAAGGAAATAGAACTTTAATATTACTCAACTAAATGTAACAGCCTTTCAAATATTAGTAGCAACAAAAATAAACTTCTTTACGTAAATACTAATGATACGTAAGGCTTTAGGATTCCTGCACGAGTTGCCTCATTCTGATTTCACATATAGTTTTGTCAAATTTTGTGAAGTGCTGAGGTGTATGAACCGTAATGAAGCACTATGATTTCAAGAAGAAAGTTATTTATTATGTGAAAAAGAGAAAGCTCTAATTGTGTGCCAACCAGGTGGGACGACGTCAATTCAGCAACCACTTTAGGTCCGTTTTAATAAGTCGTTTAAGGTCAAGCTTAAACACATGTACACTGACTGCCTTTCGAAAAGTGACAGACAACTGACAGCAACGGGTCATGCAAAACGCGCAAGTGTGCCAATGGAATGATGATACATGGATGTGGGTTCCAAATCAGATTGCGTAACAGGTTTTTTTTAAATGTTCGATATCGAATGCACTAGATTGTACGAGAGATGACGCTCTGTATTACGAAAGAAATGAATCACAAGGAATCAAGTGATAGATTCGGAATTACTGTACTACTATCTACATCTACATCTACATACATACTCCGCAATTCACCGTAAGGTGTGTGGCGGAGGGTACACTGTACCACTACTAGGCATTTCCTTTCCTATTCCACTCCCAAATTGAACAAGGAAAAAAAGAATGTCTATATGCCTCCGTACGAGCCCTAATTTCTCTTATCTTGTCTTTGTGATCTTTACGCGGCAGCAAGATCGTACTACACTCAGCTTCAAATTCGGGCCCTCTAAATTTACTTAACAGAAATTCACAAAAACAACGTCGTCTTTCTTCCAGTGATCCCAATTGAGTTGCCGGAGCATTTCCGTGACACTCGCACATTGGTCGAACCTACCGGTAACCAATCTAGCTGCTCGCCTCTGAACCGTCTCTATGTCTTCCTTCAAACCGATCTGCTGCGGGTCCCAAATACTTGAGCAATACTCAAGACGTGGTCGTACAAGCGTTTTATACGCGGTCTCCTTTACAGGTGAAGTCCATCTTCCCAAAATTCTCCCAATAAATCGAAGTCGGCTGTCCGCCTTACTCACAACTGTCCTTACATGCTTGTTCCATTTCATATCGCTCTGCAATGTTACACCTAGATATTTGAACGACGTGACAGCATCAAGAAACTCACTACTAATGCTGTATTTGAACATTATATGATTGTTTTTTCTACTCATGCGCATCACATTTTTCTACATTGAGAGCTAGCTGCCATTCTTCGCACCAACTAGAAATTTTGTCTAAGTCATCCTGTATGCTATTACAGTCAGTTACAGACGACACCCTCCCATACACCACAGCATCATCAGCAAACAGCCGCAAATTACAACTTACTCTGTCCATCAGATCATTTATATAGATAGAAAATAATAGCGGTCCTATCACACTCCCTTGCGGCACGCCTGACGATACATTCGTCTCTGATGAACACTCGCCATCGAGAACAACATACTGCGTTCTATTACTTAGGAAGTCTTCCAGCCAGTCACAAATCTGTGAACCTATTCCATAAGCTCGTATCTTTGTTAGCAGTCTGCAGTGTGACGCCGCGTCAAACACCTTTTTGAAGTCTACCGCCTTTTTGAAGTCCAGAAAAACAGAATCCGCCTGTTGCCCTTCGTCCATGGCTCGCCAGATGTCATGTGAGAAAAGGGCAAGCTGAGTTTCACATGAACGATGTTTCCTAAACCCGTGCTGATTCATGGAAAGAAGCTTTTCCGTTTCAAGGAAATTTACTATATTCAAACTGAGAATATGCTCCAAAATTCTACAGGAAACTGATGTCAACGATATTGGCCTGTAATTGTATGGGTCAGTTCTCTTTCCTTTCTTATACACGGGAGTCACCTGCACGTTTTTCCAATCACTAGGAACTTTGTGCTGAATTAAAGATTTGCTATAAATGCAAGCTAAGTAGGGGGCCAACGCCGCAGAATAGTCTTTGCTGGTCTGGATGGAATACCAGTTCGGTTTTACAGACTTTTTCGTATTTAGCTCTCAGCTGCTTCTCTACACCGGAAATACCTATTGCTATGTCCCCCATTTCGGAATTAGTACGTTGATCAAATGATGGTACATTTGTGCGTTCCTCCTGCGTGAAAGATTTCTTAAAGATTAAATTTAGAACTTCAGCTTTCCGTTTGCTTTCTTCTATTACTGCCCCGGAATGATCAACTAGTGACTGCACAGTGGGCTTTGACCCGCTTGTCGATTTTACATAGGACCAGAATTTTTTCGGGTTCTCGGAAAGATCTTTTGCTAAGGTATGGCTGTGATAATTATTGTATGCTTCACGCATCGATCTTTTTATAGACGCACGAATCTCTACTAACTTTTGCCTTTCATCATTTGCGTGTTCTTTTTTTAATCGAGAGTGCAGCAGCCTTTGCTTTCTCAGCAGCTTTCTAACATTATTACCACGGTGGATCTATTCCATCCTTAATCGTCTTTACTGGCACATATTTCTCTAACCCTTTATTAACAATGCACTTAAATTTAGTCCACAATTCCTCTACATCCATAGTCCCGGAATTGCTCCTTTCAATATAACAATTGGAAGCAGGGAGCAGTGGGAGAAAATAGTTCGACACCGTACGGGGGATATTGTCTGGTTCACCGACCGAAATCACTGCCATCAGGGCGTGTGTGAAGGAGAATTTGCGTAGGTGCTACAAAGATCGTAGCATCTATATCTATTCAGACAGCCAGGCAGCACTGAGATCACTGGCAGCTCCTGCAACAAGGTCTAAAACTGTTGCAGAATGTCACAGGGTTCTGGTGGAGCTACGGGAAAGCAATAGAGTAAACCTATTGTGGGTCCCTGGCCACTCGGGGATCAGTAGCAACGAACATGCCGACAGATTAGCCAGGATGGGGGCAGAGACTCCATTTATTGGACAGGAATCTGTCCTGACAATCACCAAGGCAATGATCAAATTGGAGCTACGTAACTGGCTCAGAAGACAGCACATACAATATTGGACCAAAGTCCATCAACAAAAAGATGGCAAGGTAATGATGCCAAAGCCTTGTTTTAAAAGAAGCTCTGCAATCCTGGGTCTGAACAGGAGAGAGATTAGGCTCATGGTTGGATTGCTGACAGACCATGGGAATTTCAAAAAACACCTACGTACAATGGGAATAACAGAAGAGGACCCTAAATGTAGGATCTGTGATGACGGTGATGAAACTGCATTACATCTGATCTTCGAATGCATTGCTTTGGATAGTAAAAGGCACAGAACATTCAGGACAACCAGACCCGAAGAAATTGTGTCTAATAAAGAACTGGTAAAGGGACTCCTTGCACTGTTCAAGGGCATTGGTTGGCTTTACTAGACATACAGGGAGCGATACCACACAATAAACTTAGTTTCGGTGTGGGCAGTGGCGGGTTAGACCAAGACTGTTTTGGCTTCCCTGAAAGAATCAAATCAAATCAAAATCTAATTGCTAGTACTATAAACATTTCGTAAAATTTGTATTATAAGTCTAATAAAATTGTTTTATATTTCCGCATTTAGGTTCATAGTTATTTCCATTCTTATTTAGTAAGTGTTTAGTGTCGCTACAATAGCCGTAGATTTGAATCCTAACTTAAAGCTACTACGTAAAGCCGACTGGCAAGCCTGTGTTGCGTCAATATGCCTGACACTACAACCACTGCCTTCGTACTACAACTTACATGTTTTTCTAGTAGGGGCAATGGATCGTGATTCGTAAATTCCACACTCTTCCATAATAATAAAACAAATGTCAACATTATGCCATGTAATCTTCCATGTTTGGTATTACCACATTTAATTTCTGTCTGCATAACAAACCCGAAAGACAACGGCGAACGCAGGAGAATATACGTATCACATTAATGATTACATCTGTATTATTCTTATGCTGAACGGGAATAGTTGGAAATGATGTATGGCAGCTGACGTCTAGTACTAATTTTTAAATCTTCTATGAATATAAATTCTGTGCAGACAAGTTATGTGATCTTAAATGTTTGAAAGAATAAATAAATCTACAAAACACTTGCTTAACCCTCCGGAATGTGCAATCTGCATGTTAAGTAGTTTACACAGTTCTGAAATGTCTTCATGGCAATAAGTACACACATTCAAATAAACTCAGATTTCTCTGTGTCTGAATTAGAGATGGGCAATCTGCTCCTGAACTGATTCAAAGAGCCAGATCCTTCTAAGGAGTGAGTGATGGATGAATCCGAAAAAAAGAGTGGTAGTTCGTCCGATCTGAAAAGTCCCTCTGGTGACAGCAATGAGCTGCGTAAGCACCTCTTGCAACATGCTTCAGAAATTTCCTAAGCTACAAAATAAATGTGATATAGACCATGTGCAAGTGTAAAACTGCAAAAAAATGAGCGCCTAAACACGTGCAGTGCCTCCGTGCTGTGAGTCGAGAATCGGTGAGTCGCACAAGCAGTACGGTTCAGTGAGCGCGCGGCTCCCGACTACCGCTGGCTTGCTGCTCTGCACGACTCCAGCGATCGAGACGATCCGACCACCAACTGAGTTGGTGAGTTACCTGGTTCACTGGTTCACCTCTCCCCACCACTCTCCCGATTCAGCTCACCTGCCGAGCCGCCTGACTGGCGCGCTGCTCACTGTTCCCCCCACTACTCTGGCGAACCGTAAGGCGCCGAACAAAGCGACTCCACGCATCACATTGTTTTCTCAACTCGTGGCGCTCTGATAAAGCTTGCAGCTCGCTTTCTGGACCCAACACCTCTTCGTCTGAGTTTAGCAGATATTGTTCTTCATGATAATAACGGTGTGTATATCTTGTAATTATTTGTACATATGTGATATATCATGTATACAAGTTGTCCCAGGAGGAATAGTTAATATTCAGGGGCCTCACAGAAACGATCATCTGAAGCAACAGAAACTGTCAAAGACAAATGTCCTATTCTCAGTAGTTTTCGAGATAAAACGTATTTATTTAATGTTACCTTTTAAAGTATTTCTTTAATAACTCGAAATCTGAAGTCTGTAGCGAAAACGCAGTACTGCACAAAATTAAACTATATAAAGTTTCTGCGAAAAAGATCCTACTCATTTTTTCTCTAATACTTGAAGTTTGCATGAAGAGAGCAAGAGAAACAAAGTCTTGTTCATTGTGCATGCTCTGTTGCTTACATAGGTTTTGTACGCCCAAATCATGCAGTTTACCGAGTTGATAGACTAGTGTCCTGTATCAAATTATGCTTCTTCTCTTCATCTACACTATTTTGGGACGTTGAAAACAATGACTACATACCGAATAACAAAGAAAATAACAATGTGCGTTAATTCAGAAACCATTCAGTTTAGGGAATATGTCATTTGAAATTTTTGCTGCTAGTGAGCGTTCCTGTCATATCCCTGAATGTTGGCCATTTATCCTGCAACACACTACAAATTACGTTCTTGTATTTATTTATTTAACCTGATCAAATCCGTTTTATATCTATCTATACCTGATACTAAGTCACCTTGTGTGGCGATCTTTTTACGATTCATAAACTGTAAAAAATTACAAATTCCAGAGATCGCTTGAAATTCTTTACTGTTACCGGTTTCGGCAGGTCTTAGCTGTAATCGTCAGCCATTGTGTGTTATCAAAAGAAACCATTGGTTTTGTGTCCTTTGATAAAAATTTGTTAAGTATAAAATAGCATATACTTAAAATACATTTCTTGCAGATATCCATTTATTTATTCCACATAACAACACAGTGGCGACTGACTGCAAGAAATGTGTTATGTTTTATTTATATGCTGCTTTATACATGACACACTGTTTTTCCCAGCAACCTTTTTTTCACAAGAACATGAAACCAATAGTTTTTTTATGATGTTTTAATAATACGCACGATCTGATGATAGCTGCTAAGATCTGTCAAAACCGGTAATAATAAAGAATTTTAAGCGATCTATGGGATCTGTAAATTTTTATACAATTTATGATGTAATTACTAAACTTATTACATCACAATTACTTAAAAATAATACTTTTAATACCATATGTCCTCTTTTCTCTATATGTATTATGCATTTGCTTGTCACGCCTTCTTGTTTCATATCATTGGTTTTCGTCGATCTTCCTAAGGATCTTCTGCCCACTGGGTAATAAGCATGATTAATGTTGGTATTGTGTTGTCTTCCATTCTTCTGATGCAGTTCTTCTAGTTGTTTGTTCATCAATCGGCACGTACTGTCTGTGCTACTGGCATGCCTTAGTTATTGATTGTCTCAGACTTATTGGCTTTCTGCTTTTCGGGGATAATAACAGCTTCTTTTGGGGAAGTATAGTTATTTTGTAGTTGAGTTGGTTTGTTAGTAAATCCAGGAATGGAATGGACGTTGTCCCCAACATTATCTTTTGTGCCTCTAGTGCACGTTTAGGTACAGTGACACACCTAACTATCCATATCTATTCAGTTACGCCTATTATTGGGATATTTAGAGACTGTCATGAATATGACGTCGTGCGCAGATATTCAATCTACGATTTACTCTATTTATGGATTTAGTTACAAAATATACGTATGAGAATGTGACTGCTGTCTGCATTACATGTATGTTCAAGCTAAAGTTGTGTCACATTTGAAGAAGAATTTAATAGCAGAGGTACAGAAAATTTATTCTTATGGTCTTATAAAGAATCGAATTTTGAAAAGTCCATTTCAAAACAGGCTATCTTGCCAACTTTCAGAGTTCTGTAGAGGAAGCAAATTAGGTACATCTTGTTAAGGGATTTGATATTTACAAACATATATTTGACTTATTTGCCTTCATTATTGTTGGCTGTGGATAGCACAGTCAGTAATTAATCTAAGAGCATACATGCCGCAACTCCACCTCTTCGTGTGTTACATCTGTGGTGTCTTAGGACAGTGGATTGTATTTATACGAAACTGGAAAGCATGTTTGGCTGTAGCCAAGTGTCGACATTCAATAGAAGTGGGAACTGGTATACAATTCATAAATGGCGAGCTGTCATCGAGTTGTTGTAGCGTAATGTGTAGCGTGCTGGATTACCATGGAAGAGGTGCTGTGTTCAAATCTCCTCCAAATTATTATTATTATTATTTTTTTTTTTTTATCTTATCGTTTGTAACATTGTAGAAGTTATTTATCCACAACATTTTGTGGGATTTCCTTATTCACATAACAGTATTATGTTATTCAGTAATCATGTGCTGTCTTCAGGAGTTAGTAACATCGATTTGGTGACTTATGTGTGACTGAACAACAGAGAATGAAATTACTGCTGCCAGTGGTACAATCAGCAATGACATTTGTGTTCTTCCTTCTCACAAATATTTGACTTTGTTCCAAATATGTTACAGTTTTCTAGAATATTGTTGGAGACAAAACTATATGAACGTTTAAATTGCTGCTACAGTAAGTGAAACGAGCATAAATGACATTTAGGCCTACACTATTCGCTATTCAGAAAGATTTGGCTATGTATTTCCGAATATCTCATGATTTTCGAGGGTATGGAAAGGCTGATATTTCTTGTTTTTCCCCGATATTTTGCTGCTTAGTTTCGAATATATCGCGATTTCCGAGAGTCTGCTTAGCCCGATATTCTTTACTTGTCACCAATATTTGGTAGTTTGTTTCTGAACATGTCACGATTACAGTGTGTGAGGTTAACTAAGATCCTATCAGCATAAATTTAATTTCTGTTTCAAGTGTATACAAAATACTCAGAACAATGTCGTCTGCTGACATCTCCACATCCGTACTGCATGAACGTTTTAGACCTCTGTATCTCTGGGAAAGATTTTTTCGCCTGGGATATAAGCGCACGTCTTGTCCACCTGCCGGATATACAGGAACGCGGCAACCCGCTGGGAGGGTGTGAGGCACGAAAACAAGACAGCGGAGCAGGTAGCAAGTGACGGCAGGAAGGTGGCGCCGGCGCAGCCAAGGTCAGCAGTCATGTGACAATGGGCGTGGAGGTGGGAAAATGAGTCTAGCACACAACTGACGTGCTTATAAGAGCAGGACATGCAAATTAAAAAGAATGGTAACACAATAGTAATGATGTTAGTGATGCTAATGACAAGTAACGCCAACATTATCATAAAAAGCTGATAAATAATAAATGAAAGTAAGAGTAAATTAACACAGTAATTGCTAATCTAAATTGAAGTATTAATAGGAGAAAGCAAATCAACCAGTACAGGACTAAATTATGGTCAACTATGTTCTATAGTAACAACACAGACACATATGACAAGATGCTGTATGAGTAGACAAGATGATGCCTTCTAAAACAACATTTGGAGTTCATTTGCAATGCTTTATACCAGCCTTTATCCCACTCATTATCCTGAAATAAATTGTTCACACGTTATACTGCCCAAATTCAGATATCACACTGTTAAAATCTTTGGAATCTTTCATCATTGAAATCCTTGGGTATTGTCAGACTTCCTCGTGAGTTTCTTCACCACGAATGTTTCATACCTTTGACTTTGTAAAACAAACTTCACGATTATGTGTCTAGGTTTCGTGGATAACAACATTGAACATCCCACTAAGTAACGTCTGAATACAGAATGTGATGCATGTATATTTCTGTTCTCACTTCAAGTTATTACTACTTAAAAAATCTACCTTAATAGTAAATATTTCAATTTTTCAGCATACTTTTCTGTGCTGCAAGTCTGAAGGGCAATATGTCAACCATATTGTCTTCTGCTAGAAGAATTACTAGTGACATATGGTACCATTTTACCAGAATAGAAAAAAAGGAAAATGCCACTACTGTCAACAGTTAATTTCGATATCCTCTTGTGGCTATACATCAAATCTGAAAAAGCACCTAAAATCAAAGCATCCAACAGTACCACTGGAGCGGTCTGGGTCAGGAAGCCGACCACGATCTCCATCATCCGATGCTGAAATTCGAGAAATCATTTCTCGTCAATCACCATCAACGATGTCTGCTTCCACCTCAGGTGAAGGTTCTATCCCAGGAAGGATAACTGAGTCTATATCTGGCTCGTCACCGTCATCTGGTTCTGGTCCTGATTTATTTTCTTTTGTGACGCCATCACCTCCAACTTCTTTTCATTTACAACAGCCAATAAGTAAAATTGTTAATATTATAAAGCCACTCACGTTAAGTAAAAGTATGGCATTAGATGCACAGTTATTAAAAATGATTTGCAGAGAATACCGTCTTTTCTCTATAGTTGAAGAACCAGAGTTTAAAAAATTTATACACATGCTTTGCCCAAATTATAATTTACCAAGTAGTAAAACATTGTCAAACTATCTTTTGACGAGCTTGTGTCATCAATTATTTGACAAAATTAAAAATGATTTGGCCACTGGAAAGGCAGTTTGCCTTACATATAATGGGTGGACAAGCATTAACAACATAAGTTTCTATGCGGTTACTGCACATTTCATAGATGAGAACAGCCAGCTTAAGACATGCCTCTTAGAATGCTCAGAATTCGAAAAAAGACACACTGCAGAAAACATATCAAACTGGGTAAAGTCTGTTACCGCCAAATATGATATTAATTTAAAAATTTCTGCCATTATAACAGACAATGCATCCAATACGAAATTAGCAGCGACCCGTCTGAAAATTCCACATATCCCGTGCTTTGCATACTCCTTAAATCTCACTGTGCAACACGCAATTCACAACTCCATACAAAAAACAGTTGACTAGGTCAAAAGAGCGGTTATGTTTTTCCAAGAAGAGTTCGTTTGCTTTAAAAAAGCTTGCTGAAATGCAAGAAAATTAAAAAAAAAAGATCCACTGAAACTTAAACAAGATGTCCCAACAAGGTGGAACTCTACGTACGAAATGTTGCAAAGATTCGTGCTAAATAAAGATCCCATAATTTCTTGCCTTGCTATTTTAGGTGGAAAATCAATCACCTTAAATTTGAAAGATTCAGACTGGGGAATTACACAACAGGCCATACAGATTCTGAAAGTCTTCGATGAGGTCACCAAAGAGGTATCGTCAGAGAAAACAGTCTCCCTTTCGAAAATGAAAATCTTGCCAAGATTATTGGAACGGCAACTACATTCTTTTAAGAACAAAAATAAAGAATGTCCTCCAGAAATTGGGCGACTTATTGATAATTTGGTCAAAGGGTTGTCAGAACGTTTTGCCTTTGTCTCTAGCAGCGACCTCATTAATCATGCAACTTTATTGGATCCCCGCCGATTTAAAAAACAAGGATTTTTCAGACGACAAAACATTTCAGGATTGCTATGCGAAGGTTGTTGCAGAAACGATGGCTGATCACCTAGAAGAAACACTGGTAGTTTCTCAACCAGTTTCCACCGAAAGGCGTGAGACTTCTTCTGTCTAGGAGGAATTCGATGACACTATTAGTCAACTCCAATAGAGTCACAATCCGGAACACGCTGCAGTTGTTGAATTAGACAAATATTTGGCCGAGGCATATTTATCTAGAAACAGCGATCCCTTAAAATGGTGGGAAATGCGAAAATTGTTGTATCCAACACTATACCAATTGGTTCTTAAACTGTTATGCATACCTGCTACATCCGTGCCCTGTGAGCGGATCTTTTCAAAAGCAGGACAAATCTGTACCGAGAAAAGAAACCGCCTCACTTCCAATAAACTTGGTCAAATTTTATTTATAAGCCACAATGTTGATTAATTGTCCCTTCTTGGTAACATTGGATTTTTTGAATAAAAGTAAAAAGTATAAAAAGTTTTTTATTTTTTTTTATTTTTCGAAATATTTAGAATTCTGTTATACCATTTTAAATTTTTAACGTAGCTGTTATCAAGAATTTTTAATTCTCGAAACTACTAAGGACTTACGATAAAATTATTACCAGCATTTCTTCTTTCACAATAGCGCCAAATCAGATTTTAAAAAAAAAGGTGTAGTGACAAAAAAAGCAATGTGACATTTTACGTTTTTCATCAGTTGATGAGTGGTGAGCCAGTGAGTCATGAAAAAGAACTAGTTCATCCCAGTGAGTGACTATTTCTGATTCGATCTCTGAAAAGATCGGTTTTGCCCATCTCTAGCCTGAATGTCCTGTCCGTCACTCATGGAATGCCTGATATGTCACTATAAAATTATTTAACATTTACACATCATATTTTTTAAGAATCTATTTTTCCAACTTCCAAAATATCTACTCATCTTTCCAGGTTTTATTTTTTACTCTTCCCCTTTGAAAAAAGAAAGAAAAATGTAATCCTTTCCTTTCTAAGACTTCATTATGTAATTATTTTATCAAAATGAAACAGTTTGTAAGAGAGTGTAGACAGTTTTTTATTATCTTTAGAGCTAAGCAACATATATCGCAAAATGTTTCATATAAACTTTTTTTAAGGAGACGGGGGGGGGGGGGGGATTAAAAAATCCTTAAGATTTGAAATTAAAATCCTTAAGATTTGAAATTAAAATCCTTAAGATTTGAAATTAAAATCCTTAAGATTTGAAATTAAAATCCTTAAGATTTGAAATTAAAATCTAAATGAAATTTTTGATTTCTTAAATTTTACTGTAATATTGTCATTTGGGATCCATCCAAAAAGACTATCTTCATCACTGTCTGTGATAGAGTAGTAATTCTTTTTAAATGCATGTACTTGAGTTGGCAGATTATTTTTAGATTCGAGATTCTGAAGATTCGATTCGGATTCAGTATTTGGCACGTTTTATTTAAGATTTGGTATACGGATTCGATTCGGTGAGGTTGGGGTTGGGGTTTCACCCTAGTTGAAAAGCCAACAAAAATGTAAGTTGAAACTACTACTCCTATGTAAACAAATACATTAACTGTTTATAATCTCGAACCAATACATCTCACCAAAAATTGTACTTTTAGATCCTACTGAAGATGACTTTAAAATAAAGGGCGAAACATGTCTAGGAAAAATAAAATCAGTTGCAGAAAACAAAAGATGTTCTTTTTATTTATTTTTATTCTTTTTCACACCTTTTATTTTATTATTAAAAAAAATAAAGAAAGATTTCGGCACTTGCTGAAGAAGGTGGCCACCCAAACAAACTTGCTATACTGTTTCACTTGTTTCTTCAGAACATTCAGGTGTTTCAGTTTGCGGATCTCTACCGAGCAAAGAACTCATCGATCAAGAAAGAACAATATCAATTAATTACTGTAAACAACCCATCTAGACACCAAACAAAAAAAGTAGAGTAACAGGCTGTGTCACAGCTTTCCACGGCAGAGTATGTGGGGAACGGGTTTGCGCCTTACTACAATATTTTTCCCCCTTTCTTTTTTCTGCAATTAGTGTCAGACATGTTAAATTTTCTTTAAAAAATGTCCACAATGTAGAATGACAAATAAGGAAATAAATAAAAACCTGCCCGAATGGAAATCACCTCTGCAAAGATAACTACAGAGGATCACAAGAATAACCATTTATCAATAAAAGAAGTAATAATATCCCATTATAAATTTGTATGTAGTTTTATTACAACACGAAAGCCAACAAGACACTAGAAATGCATCGTCAGGATATCAAGAGTTTATCAATACTGTACTCTTTGAAAACCCAACCACTTATAATGTAGGTAGTGGCGGCCATGAAGGAAATAATTGATGCTTTTCCTACTCTATGGATGACAGATTCTTGTATGAACCCTTGTTTACACAGTAAATTAATTTTCCCCCCCAGAGCAGGAGATTGATATGAAAACATGCAAGTACGCTATCGCCCGACTGATTAACACCATCATAACATAATTCCTGAATTTCAGCTGTCATTGCCAACATCAGCACATTATACCATCAGATTTGGTTTTATTCGGCTCAGCTCATGTAAATGAAACAGTGATTGTCACTTAACATTCAACAGTCCTGGTCTATTTGAGGCAACTTGCGTAGGTATGCCCCTTTTGTCCGTGAGAAAACTCCCCCACCCCACCTCCCCTTTAGGTGCGATGAGGGTTCGCCTGTTAGACACATCACATACACAATGCACACAATTCAAACCTAAGGACACATTCAGAAATCTACTTAAGATGTGTAGAATAACCAAGTGGGATGTCTTTCAAAATTAAATTAATAATGAATAATCGATAGAACAACATGCACTGTATGGTTTGTACTTTGTGAAACAAGGATTGTAGTGCCCCCTCCAAACATGAATTTGCCACCATCTGGAATCTGCTGTCCAGGACAGATGCCCCAGTGCCCCCGCCCCCTCCCATCTCAGATCCAGTCAGCACTGTGAAGAGGGATAAGAGACAGCAGGGTTTTCAGTAGCTGCAGGGATATCATTCAGGATGATGGATTGATTTACCGTTGTAACACCAGCCAACACTGCTTTGCTGTGTTGTGTCGGTACTGCAAATGGCTGAGAACAAGTCGAAATTACAGCTGTTACTTCTTCTAAGTACACACAATTCTAGTAAATGTACAATATTCCCAAGATAAAATAGTTTCCCATTAACATACTTGGGATAGGTGGGGGGGGGGGCCTTATTTTCTAGTATCTCTGCTCCCCCCCCCCCAACTGCTGCTGGCAAGTGTTAGTAGTTCCTCACAGAGCAACAAAGTGTGATTCATTTTCTATGGAACAAATGTGCATCAAGATATACAGTGAAATGCTGCCAACCTATAGGGAGATGGTGATACATGTTCGAAAAAAGCCATGAAGTCTTGCACGACACTGAATGGTTGGGGAGGCTGCTTTTGTTGCCGACTGATTTCACGCCACGAAGTGTAACCACACTATTACGTATAAGGGCTGCCACCAGCCAAAGGTGCTGAGGGATTCCCAATGTGGACAATATGATTCTGCTCCCTGACAATGTGACTCACATGTGCCAAAAAGCTATGGGCATCTAACTTGGAGGTTCAGGACTATCCATCATGTCTCCCTTAGTGTTTTCCACATTTTTCATCCACTGAAAAAGTTCCTAGTAGGACAACGATTCATGAGTAACAAAGCCAAGACAATAGTCCTACAGTGGTTCCACAGTCAAATGGATAAATTCTACTGCAGTGCCATCTCAAATTTAGTGCTGCAATCAGACAAATTTGTGAACCAGTGTGGGGACTCTGTGAGCAAACAGTGCGGGGCCCATAGAATAGGACATACATTTGTAATGAACTGTATGTACATTATTTTTGGCTAATATAAAATAGGTGCAAAGACATTCTGATTTGCCCTCCTGGTACAGAGGGGTTGATACAGTCAAACACTTCCTACAGCATCATTTAAAAGATATGTATGGGTGATAACAACACAGATGTCTTCTTCGTGATTACACAAATATATAATTATGGATGGATGGATGGATAGGATGTTATGGGTGCACGACAGCTAGTGGATAGGATGTTATGGGTGCATGGCAGCTAGGTCTTTAGTGCCCGTACAAGATAATTAGGCGATACGTGTGACCTGAGTAAAATGAAATGAACACAAATAGGGAACAGAAAGGAAAGTAGCCAAACGATAAGGAGAATGAAGCAAAGACCCAATCAAACATGGCAAGGTAGTAATAGAAGGTGATTATCCACAATTTACAGTCGTAGATGTTCTCAAAATGCTATACCAGAGGAGTGGTGGGTGAGCCACTCATTAACACCCTAAAAAATCCAGCCTAAAAGCTTAGGCCAGAGTCCAGAAAGTTCACAGAAATTGAAAACTTTCGTCACACTCGCCTCGTCATCAGCCAAAACAAAGGGCAGGGCACCACAAAGAGCCACCGCTGCCCTAGCAGCACGGTAGGAAATACATTCAAGTAAAATGTAGCGAACAGTGATTTGCACACCACAAGCATTGCAAATCGGAGGCTCCTCTCGACGAAGTAAATAGCCATGTGTCAGAGGACAATGCCCGATTCTGAGACGTGTTAAAGCCACTTCTTGCTGCCTCAATGACTGACAGGATGTTCACCATGGTCAGACAGTTGTCTTAACCAACTGCAGTTAATTGCTCGTCACTGCCTGCCACGCCTCCTCCCACAAACGAAGGGACCTCCACCACAACACAGAGAGGATGTCCAGCAGGAGAACAGCACAATGTGTAATATCATAGCCTTTGCAAGCCTCCTTGGCAGCCCAATCAGCTATTGCCACGAATACCGACATGTCCTGGTATCCAATAGAATGTCACTTGCTTCCCCCGCTGCTGGAGAGTGTATGTTCTGTCATGAATGATCTGTACTAGCTTCTCAGCTAGATACAGATTGCGTATGGATTGCAGCGCACTGAGAGAAATGGAGCACAGGAGAAACTGCATGCCACGAACCCGCTGCATGTGCTCTAGTGCCCGCAGGATCGCATGGAGTTCTGCTGAGAAAACAGAGTATGCAGGGGGAGGCAAATCCTGATGGTGGTGTTGGGAAACATGGGAAACACTATGGAGCAGCCTAGTGAGTCCCCCTGTTTGGACCCTTCTGTGTACACCATGGTAAAATCGCGATGCTGATCTAAAATGTTGGAGAACATAGATTGAAATCTAAAATCGGAAGTAGAATTCTTCTTAAAATGTGTCAACTCTAAAAGTAATCTCGGCCGCTGGAGGAGCCAGGTTGGACATTTACTCCAACCTCGCTGTAAAACATTAAAACCAGACACATCCATATCCAAAAGACAATCCTGAGAGTGTATACCAAATGGCCTTGTTGCCCGTAGCCTGGTACGAAAAAGTCATTCCACAGGAGGGTGAGCACCGACAGCATAGGCTGGTGTATTTGGCGAGGACAAAGTCGTATATGCCTGGCGTGCCACGAAGAACTGTCGCCGCATGTGAAGTGGTGGCCCACCAGCCTCGGCACAGAACGGTTAATGGAACTCGGGAACTGCTGCCATAACCTTCGTTTGCTCTCTCTAATAACCTGACGACACTTGGCCCTTGCAACCCGAAAAGCAACGAGGTTCTCTGAAGTCTGACGACACATGAACCGACGCAGAGCCGCCCACCTGGTCCTGATGGCAGATCGGCATTTGTCATTCCACCACGGGACTGGCTGCCATTTTGGATGTCTCGAAGACTGTGGAATGGATGCACCAGTGGCAAAGAGCATCACGGCAGTAATATGGTGCACCCATTTTGTGACACTGTCACAATGTCCAAGGCGGGCAAGTTGGCTGTAAAGTGCCCAATCCGCTCCATTGAGCATCCATCGTGGTGGGTGTCTTTCAGGTTCGATTCCATATGGTTGGGAAATGGAGATTGGAAAGTGATCGCTTCCATGGAGATCATCGACCACATCCCATTTTATAGTGTGGGCAAGGGATGGAGAGAAAAGAGTGAGGTCTATGGCAGATAATGACCCATTCACGGTACAAAAGTGTGTGGGCTGACCGGTGTTAAGTAAATGTGCGTTTGACGACAAGAGGAGCCACTCAGTGGCTCTACCCCTGGGGCAAGTAGTGACAGAGCCCAAAGCACATTATGTGTGTTAAAGTCTCCACAGAGGAGAAATGGCTGTGGAAGCTGGGTAAGAAGGTCCCTGAGGTCCTTTTCATTAAGTGTATCGTGAGGGGGCAGATAGAGGGTGCAAACAGTCAGTCGATGACGCACATATACAGAGACTGCGACTGCTTGGAGGCTTGTGGTGAGGGAGAGGGGCTCGGAGTGGTAGGCTGTACAAATAAAAATAACCACTCCACCCTTAGCTCTCTCCCCACTTACATCATCCTTCCTATGTAAAGTGTAACCACGTCTCAGGGGAGTCGGAAGGCTTAAAATTTGTCTCCTGGAGACACATACACAGAGATTCGACCCAGAGATAAAAGACGAAGTTCCTCCACATGCATCCTAAAGCCCTGCATATTCCATTGTAGTATGGGCGCCATCGCTTACGTAGGTTTCACCCTCACCTTCTCTCTCCGCCGAGGTGGTGAGACGCTATGGGGTAGAGGGTCCAGCTTGGGGCGGTTAGGTGGCCCCCAACGCACATCAAGGTCCATTGGCTCTGACACAGAGTCAGATGGAGCATCTGTTACATCTAAATGGACAGGCTCAGACAGTGTAATTTCTGGTTTATCCTGTGACAGAGACTTCTCAGCTGCTTTTTTGGCATTAGGTAGTTTCAGATGGGCACCTGTTGCAAAGGTAGTGACTGTGGTGGATTTTTTGCTAACCTCTGCTACGGGGTGAGCCATCTCTACAGTAGGTGGATCAGTGTCTTTTTTCTGGCGTTTGGGGGCCAACCAGACTAGAAGCTTCTACGGCTGCAGCAGCTGCCTGGCAGGTGCACTGGCAAGTGCAAGTGTTAGTACCGACATAGACTCAGTTTGCATGACATCACCACTTTTGGCAACCAGCTTTTGGACAACAGAAGCGAAAGATGCGACAAAGGCTAGTGGTTGCATGGCCAGGAAGATTTTCTTGGCCTCAGTATATGAGATGCGCTTCGTGGTCTTAATTTCCTGCACCTTTTTTTCCTTCAGGAAGACTTTACACTCACGACTCCAGACGGAGTGATCCCCAGAGTAGTTTACGCACATGGCGGGTAATGTACACTTGGCTCTGTCATGCGCGACCTTGCCACATTTGCCACTGGTGGCCTCACCTTTGCACCCCGGGTTGGTATGCCCAAGGTGCTGGCATGTAAAGCAGCGCATTGGGTTGGGGACGTAAGGTCGAACTTTCAGACGAAGGAAACCTGCTTTGACATGATCTGGAAGTTGGGGATTATTGAAGGTGAGGATTAATGAGTCCGATTTCACCAACTCACCATGCACCATTTTCATAATATGTCGTACATCCAAAATACCCTCCTGTGCCCACTTAGATTTCAATTCTTCCAAAGGGATGTTAACTAGATCTCTACAGGTCATTACACTTTTGCTATAGTTCAAGGTGTTATGTAACTCTGCCTCTATGGAATATTCACCCAGGAATTTTGCCTGCCGCAGGTTGGTTGCCTGCTGGGAACTTGATGTTTCGATCAGTAATGTCCCATTTCACAAACATTTCACTGATTTCAAACTGTTAGCAATTCCCTCAAGGCCTTTTTGAATATAGGAAGGAGACACTCCCTCAAACAAGCTGTCCTTTCGTTTCACAACAATAAACACATTCTGCACAACAGCTTGTGTTCTGTTACTATTCACAAAACTCTTACTTACTCCCCGAATCAGGAGGACTGGATATCCTAGCCCTCTTTTTGGATTGGGCGTTGGTACCTCCCAGTGGTACACCCATCCCACTGGAAGGTTCGAGGGACAAATTGGAATTGCTCATCTCGGTCCCACGATTAGCTAGGGAAGTATGTGTCCGCCTAGACAGAGCTCCGTGAGCCTAGGTAAGCCTTATACAACTGAGGTGCGGCAGTATCCCCAGGGGTTGCTCACTAGCGACTGTTCCACTTCAACAGCCATGTATCCCATCAGCACGTAGCACACCTTGGGATAGAAGTGTTTTTTTTAGAGGTTTATACCATCTTCACAACCCGGGCAGTCAAGTCAAGATCCCCATTCCCTGGTACACACAACGTTCCACCGCCGCGCCACACAGTGGTCGCTGAAGCGTGCCCAGAGGTTATGGTGTCTAGAGGACTGGCTGCGCTTGCCAGTCCCCTGCTCAGAACCCGGGTTCGCCAAGCCCGTACACAGCAAATTAATGCCGAGCCCCTGAGGGGTATATAATTATGTAACAATGTCAACACATTAGAAAAGTAAGAGAAATTCAAATAATACACATACCCCTTCATAGGAAATAAAATTAAGTAATCTCTTTTGCTTTTCTGTTTGAACTGGCACGGAGTGTTGAGCTACCAGTCCTATCTTCAACCATGAAAAATTATTATTTAAAAATCTTTTCGAAGTACCACTAAAAGAACAATGTGTCAGAAATATTAAGTATAACAGCACTAGAAATCAGTGCAAGTATTAGTTTCACAGCCTACAATATATTAACACAAATGATATTGCAACAAAGTATATAAAAACTGTTAATTTAAGAAACACCACTTGTTACTCAGCACTTTGCATTTCCAAATAATCTCTTTTTTTATGTAAAGGGTACTATTTATATTTTGATTATAGTTTACTCACATTATTACATCCATATCCAATGATATCTGGGCTTCTGCAGAAAATACAGAGTATCGATCTGTATGTGATATTATAATAATGAGCGGAGATTTTCCTGTGGTTGAATAATTGCTGGAAAGAACAATAGTAAGATGACATATATTATTCCATATAACTATGTTTTTCTTGTATTGGACATCACATTTACAATGTCAGAAAAATTTACAAGTAATGCTACTCGAACGAGTTCTGCAAACACAGTAAACACTAATACAAGATTAGCAAAGGAATTTTTCACATTTAATCTCCTATTGAAATACATATATCAATAACAAGGATGTACCCCAAGCCAATAAATAAAAATTGTGAAATAACACAAAACTGGTACAAAAAGTGTCCAGCAATTGTGATTTACACACATTAGCCAGAGCAGCTAGAGACCTAAGTAAAAAACTGTCAATTTCATAATGAGAAAAAGAAAAGGAAACTATGGTTTATGGAAGTAATTATATCAAATTGTAACAAAGGAGTACTAATAGATAAAGAGAAACATATATCAAGGAGGAGTGATTTAAATTCAGATTCCATTTCTGTGTAGTATTAATGGAGAGAAAACTGCTAACTGTCGATAATAACCAAATATTATTAAAACAAATGACATTAAAGAAAATATGTATTGAGAGGCCAATGTCAGAATTCCCAGACTACTAAATGCATCAACAAAGGTTTCACTCTAACCACCTGTTTCTGTATAATAAAAGAGTTCAGGAAAGAGTTGCTTAGTTTGAGAAATATTTGTCTGGTTGTTATAAGCATTATACAAATACTCAACAAATTTCAACATGATACTATACAGAAAATGCACACAATATCATGTGAATAACATTTAAACTTGTACAAAGTTGACTTTTCAACGGATTCGTCAACACATTAAATAACATTTGTAAAGGAGCTCACGTAGCATCTACATACGTAATAAGAAAAGCAGAAAAGGTGGTGAGGAGGAGAGTTGTGCAAACCACTGCACAGTGTAACTGAACCACTTTTATGTCAACAGTTTTTAAATAAATATTAATTAAAGCAAATACTCCAGTAACAGTGATTACAGGACTATAGATGATATCCAGTTCCACAATTCAGTTAGTGTGAAGCTTCTGCATGCTGCAATTACAGCCTCTATAGTTGATTCGGTTGAAGTTGATCCGTCACAGCTAGAGTGGGTTGGATGCAGCTTTGTGCTGCATCTACCTCAACCAATAGCATAACCCAATTCTATAAATGCCTCTATGGTAAGGTAGCTCTACTGCTGGAGCTCTATTGGCAGCCTTTGTTTCCAGAAAGTACCACATGTTTCGCATCTCGGTACTATTCAATAGGTTTGCTCGTTTTGTGTGCTCGTATTCTATGAATTTCAGAGTTTGACATTTATTGTGCTAATAGCTCATACACACCAACACATCTTGAAGCTCTTATATGATAAATTACAGTAAAACCTCGTTTTTACATTCTCGGTATTTACATTTTCCCGCAATTTACACCATGTTTTTTCGGGCCCGTCAAATTTCCTATGTTTACAATGTTAATTCACCCTCGTTTTTGCATTAACACATTTATACTTTTCCCGCATTTTACACTTTTCGAAAGCATGTTCGTGAAGAAAAATGACGTAATGTACATAAACTGATGCTAGCATTGCTTTACTCATAAAGTATAGCGCTTAAAAACTATTTGCAGTCGAGTTTTACACTTTGCATTTATTCAAACCTATATTTCGCATTTCATTGTTGACTCATGACGCGCCGATTTGTGGCGATGTAGTTCCTCTTTCCTCTAGCATCTTTGCCAGACTGCCTGGCGTGTACTCAATCGGAAACCAGTAACTTAGTTGAAGTGAGAATAAAGAGTTGAATTGTTTTTGTGATACATATTTCTGATTAATAAAGAACGTTATCTGTCAAAGTTGGATATCATAATACCCACCCACAACCTCAAAAAAGCGATTATAGTGAAAAATGCCGATCCTATGCAAATGTCACAAAAATACTTATGCATATGTTTGTACTTGAGAACATGAAAAAATTCTCTAATATCGTCGTGCGAAACATCTAAAAATACAAAAAGATTGGAACTTTGAGTTTTACTACGTAAATAATTAATGCTGGTAAAAGGCAATAATTTTGAAGATGTGTTACATAGCCTGCCAGCAGCGTCCAAACGATATCTATCAAAGGGTTCAGATCATTTTGAAGATGTGTTACATAGCCCAGCAGTGGCATCCTTGAATATAATGAATGAAATTACGTCAAAAATTTCTACTTCCTATAAAATTACCAGTTCTACCTGGCGCTTAAAATAGCGGAGTCCTCGATTATAATGAATGAAATTACGTCAAAAAATTCTACTTCCTATAAAATTACCAGTTCTACCTGGCGCTTAAAATAGCGGAGTCCTCGATTATAATGAATGAAATTACGTCAAAAATTTCTCCTTTCCATAAAATTATGTTTTGCCTGGCGCTTCAAATAGTAAAAAATCGGATAACCTTTATTGTATAATAAACTTCCTGGCAAGTATTTAGATGCCTATTATGTACATATATCACAAGTAAATTACGAACATGCAAGGCTGATCCAAGTAAGCATATTTTACCATTTAAAACATTATTTCCTGCATTTTACATTTTCCTGCATTTTACACCATTTCACTGAAGTCCCTTGAAAAACGTAAAAACGAGGTTCTACTGTATGTATTTTCATCTACATCAAAGACAGAAATTTCACAAGTGGCAGTAACAATCTGATTACACTCTGCCTTGGCTTGATAATGATCCAAGATTGACATCGATAGCACTAAACATAAAATGACCAGCTGATGGTCAACTAGACTGTGTGTGTGTGTGTGTGTGTGTGTGTGTGTGTGTGTGTGTGTGTGTGTGTGTGTGTCTCACTATCAGATATGATTTGGCCTGACAATTTCATTCGCAGCAATATTAGCATCACCACGCACAATATTCTTTGTATATAGTTGTCTACTGTGTTATTTTCAGTCCTCGGTATTAACAGCTTGTAATTGTGTGCAGGATTTTGCTTAATTGTAGCATACAAAGTCTGTTGGTACACTGCACTCTCCAAACTGCATTTGGATCATTGTAAAAATATGGCATTTAGCTTACAATTGTAAGGTGGCAAACAAATAACCTGGCTGATTTTTCTTTAAGCCAACAAATCAACAGCATTTGCCCTCTTCACTGATTAATTGGTATGAACTAATAACGAGATACATTACTGTGAGGGAGATGCCTATGTTGTAGTCATCACATTGTATAAGACCTTCTTTGAGACCACCTACTATGTAAACATTTTATAAACAGCAGTAACACAGCAAACTATAGGTGCCAGCCCAGCTCAAACAGCTGGCCACACACAGCGGGTACTGCAGAGGCCACAGCCTCACCTTCCCAGAATATGGACAGCGCCGAGTACATAAGTCGTCGGCCGACAACAGCAATGCAAACTGTCAGCGATCTTCTTACACCCAAACCTTCAGATGTCAGACACTCAGATCCGCACCAAACGTTGTATATCGATAGAGTATCAACCGAAACATCTATATAATTCCTGATTTTTGCTGCCGTCCAGTAGAACGTGCGTAAATTATAATAATAAGTAACAGCTAAACTACGGATTAGAGAAAACCGTGTCTGTGAGCCGCAATGAAGCCACGCCACCGTGGGTTAGTTGGTAGAGCGTTAGCATGTGGTGCAGAAGGTCCTGGATTCAAGCCCCACCTCGTTTTAATTTTTTTAATTGTTTAAACTACAGTACGTTGGAAATTGTTAAAAGGGGCAACGTGTTTCTCATATGTAAAAGGACTGTTTCGATTTTGTAGCAATGTGTTATTGGCATTTTACTCTTGCTTTGTTTTATTTGAAAGTAGGAAACCTGTACAGTGTTATTACTTTAATTACGATTATTGTTTTTAACATTACTTTTTTGTTATTTTTATTACTATTAATACAGCTGTATGTGTGACACAGTTGTTTTTTTTTTTTTTTTTTTTTATTCATATGTTCTGATTATGTTCGTTTATTCTGTGAATCTACGAATAAACCCTACAGATTAGCTACTTTCAAATAAAACGAAGCAAGAGTAAACTGCCAATAACACGTTGCTACAAAATGGAAACGGTTCTTTTACATATGAGGAATACGTTGCCCCTTTTAACAATTTCCAACGTACTGTAGTTTAAACAATGAAAAAACTTAAGGCCTAGGTGGGGATTGAACCCAGGACCCTCTGGAAGACAATCTAATGCTCTACTTACTAACCCACGGAAGCGTGACGTGATTATGCCTCACAGATATGCTTTTGCTCTATTCCGTAGGTTAGTTGTTACTTATTATTATAGTTTATACACGTTCTACTGGACGACAGCACAAATCACGAATTATATAGAAGTTTCGGTTGATACTCTATCGATATACAACGTTTGGTACGGATCTGAGTGTCTGGCATCTGAAGATTTGGGTGTTAGAGCAACTAGACCGGGGCCATTCAAACACGGAAAAACATATGCGTGCAAAGGGAGGTGCAGAGTGTGTTTGTACAGTGCATTGTTTCACCTCGGCATACTACGCCTTGACTCGTTAGGTGAGGCCAGCACTGTGCGCTGCCAAATGCACTGCCAGACAGCTTAGTCAACATTAGAATAAGTTAGCACAAGACAATCACTGGAACAATGGAACCACCTGCTCCAAATAAAGGCAAACATTCCCGAAAGTCAATTTAAACCGGAATGGGAACACTTTGTTGTGACAATAAAGAAAAATGTCTAATCTGTGGTACACTAATTACATGTGTCAGAAAATCATCTATTGAAAGACAATACAGCAAATTACATTCAGAAAATTATAGCAATATCACGGGGATGCCAGAGAGGATGAATTATGGAAGTTGCAAACTCTTGCAGAAGAAAATTGTGATCTATAAACGAGGTTGGTACAAGTACTTTAGTATATATATTTTGGTTAAAGGTCATGCAAAATGAAATAAAATTTGTTTATGTTCCTCTTCAATGTGTATTAGTTTTCATTTTTACTTAAATTATTTCTAACACATATTTTATTCTCTAATTTAGTATGAAGAAGATGAGGGGTACTGTAATAGGACTCTCAGAGCTAGTTACAAAGTTGCTCTATGTTTAGCAAGAGCTGGGAGGCCATATTATGGATGGGCCATTAATAAAAAACATTATGTTGGATGTAGCAGGCACAATGAATCCCACATTAGCTCCTGCTTCCAGCAGAATACCACTTTCCAGAATGACAATATCTTGCGGAATCAATGATATTGCTGAGAATTTGCATGAACAAATGGAAGACAAAATTGAAAACTGCCTAGTGTACTCAATCGTACTTTATGAGTCCACAGATATTAACAACATGGCTTCCTCTTTTTTTGTGTGGCTTGGTCGACGACTACATGTAACAGAAGAGCTCCTGGATGTGATTTCAATGAAGGACACTGTTACAGGGGTGGATATTTTAGGAGCATGCCAAATTTACCTTCCGTTCATTGGTTTGCACACCAAGACACCCTTTGTGGAAAAGTTATCAGTCATCAAGATGTGATGAATGTAGTGGTGAATATTGTGCACTACATTCATTCTCTTAGACTCACTCATCATCAATTCAAAGAATTTTTGATTTCCTTTGAAAAGGAGTATCCAGATATTCCCTACTACGCTGAGGTGTGCTGGTTGAGCAAAAGAAGAGTGGTTTTCTGAATTTTTTGACTATGCCACACCAAGACTCAGTTTTTAGAGAGCAAAGGACATCTGGAGCCACTTCTTCATAACCTTGAATGGGTAGCTGATTTGGGATTTTTAGCAGATATTATGGCTCTCCAAAATGATTTAAGTCTGAAACTTAAAAAAGAAAATCTCCTCAACAATGTTGTTGTTGTTGTTGTTGTTATCTTCAGTCCAGATGCTTGCTTGACGCAGCTCTCCACCCTACTCTATCCTGAGCAAGCCTCTTCATCTCCTAATAAGAACAGCAACCCACATCAATCTGAATCTGCATATTCGTCTCTTGGTCTTCCTCTGCAATCCCCCCCCTCCCCAAACACACACTCATCTAATGCAGAAATTCCTTATCACCCCTATTCTGTTTAGTAGCTCCTCATTAGTTACGCAATCTATCCACCTAATCTTCTTCATTCTTCTGTAGATACCAAATTTCAAAAGCCTCTATCCTCTTCCTGTCTGAACTAATTATCGTGCAAGTTTCACTCCTGTACAAGGTGTTGTGACCTTGTCGCCTTTTTGTTGTTTCCTTGTCCAGGTCTAGTTGTCATGAAAGGTACTGCTGCAGGAATTGATGTTAACTGTAACAACTATTCAGATTAATAATACAAGTTTTATTAACTGAAAATTATAATACTCAACTTTAGAACCTATTTCTGTTTCTTCTCTCTTCTCATGGTGGCGTCCGTATGATGCTAGCTGCGCTGAGACCTAGTTACTGCTTCGTTTGTAGCCGAGTTCTGACCTAGTAACTGCCTGAATTCTAATTAGTAACTGACGGGCTGTCCACACATATGTCTCCTAGATATAGCCGCTTGTAGAGGGCACGCATCTTCCGTTACTCCCCCCAGGATGCACGGTGTGCTGCTTGCGATTAGCTTTCAGTCGATCGCTGCCTTCTCCATGAACTTTCTCTTTTTTGAAAATGCTTTTCTTACCATTGCCATTCTGCACTTTTATATCCTCTGTACTGCGACTGTCATATGTTATTTTACTACCCAAGTAACAAAACTCATTTAGCACCTTTCTTGTTTCGTTATTTAATCTACTTCCTTCACCATTGCCTGATTTTCTAAGACTGCATTCCGTTACCCTTGTTTTGCTCTTGTTAACTCCTCAACAATATGATCAGCAAAATAAATGATCTCCAATATAAAATGAAGCTCCTCAAAAAATAACCTTTCAGAGAAAAATACACAACACTGTGCAGGAAGGAGTGATCTTTGAAAATTACATCGAGGTGCTACACACAGTGTAAGGACAGAGAGAGGCAGCACCACTGAGCAAAGGCAAAGGCAACATAGCACAGGTGCATGCACCTTGAGTGGCCCTGGACTAGACTATAAACATCATGGCATGACATCCTAGACTCTAGATACGTTCTTGGGTTATCTCCATGCAGGTAGTTGATTTGTGAGTGGCCCAAACAACAACAGTAATTGCCAGTCGATAGTGAAGGACATCATTTTCAATCGTGTTCTCGGTGCACTTTTTTGTGACAAAAATGGCAGCAGAGTATGAAGGTCAACAATGTAGATTTACTGTCATTCTGAAGAAGAATAAGGAACAGTAAGTGTTTAACATTCTGTCAACAGCGTGATCATCAGAGATGGAGCACAAGTTCTTATTATTTTGTTAAGGTTGGGGAAGGACTTCAGCTGTGCCCTTTCAAAGAAACCATCTCGGTATTCCCGGCTGACTACAGAAGTATTACATAGCTGCCAACTTGCATCCTACCTAAGCAACACAAAGATAAGAGAAATTAGGGCACGTACAGAGGAACACAGACCATCACGTTTCCCTTGCTGTATTTGAAAGTGAAACAGAAAGGGAAATGACTAGTAGTCCTAAGAAGTATGCTCAACTGTGCAACCTACGATGGCCCACAGAGATGAAGATGGTTCGAGCAGTGTATCGAGTTCCTGATTCATGGGCCAGTAAACTGCATATTTGTACACAGAATGTTCTTTGTAAATCATGGTGGTATGGCCAAAGTGTTGACATGTACAACAGTATTAATGAGATGATAAACTATTGATTAAAACTGAGAAGGTACTTTTAAATGGACTTTGGTCGTCACTGGTGTACTGGTATACTAGTGTTCCTGAAATTCTTACTGATATCTGGATATGAGACCCTAAATCTAAATATGTTGTCTGTTCACCATTTGTATAAAATATTTGTAAGACAAATAAGGTTGTTAGCTATCTATCAAGTGAGGATTCTCTCCTGTTTTCAAAACTAAGGTAATAATGCTTTCACTCCATTGAGGGTATTTTAAGGTTCAATGATATGATCATACTTTCGCTATATCATGGCATTGCAGCAAGACACTGAAGTACCCATTCATTGTATAGGTCAAGCAATGAAGGATATTTACAGCGACAGGCAAAATGATTGCCCAGACCATGTAATGTAGAGTCCAAGAACAGAGCATAGCACATGCTCAAGTTCACAATTGCCAGTGTTTCCAACTCTGGCTATCTGCAGAGCTTCAGCTTGATGTTTGCATCAGCAAATAAAAGCAATATAATAATCAGGATACAATCTATGACAAGACTCATTGCAACTTAATTCATCATATAATTTTTTTAAATATAAGAACTCCATGTTGGTAGAGTGTTGCACATCTGATTCTGTGGTGTAATGTATCAGCCGTCAAATTTTGAGTGTAAGGGATGCTCGTTCAAATCTGATTGGAGTCATTTGTTCCTCTGATTTAGACCATAACTTATTGGTAATGAACTGTAGATTAAAATTTAAGAGATTGAAAAAAGGTAGAAACTTAAGGAGATAGAACCAGGACAAATTGAAGGAACCAGAGGTGGTTGAGAGTTATGTATGACTTTTGCTTATGACATTAATAGTTTAAAGGGGAATTTTTTTAATTTTTTAATAATTTTTAATAGTTTTGGTGAGTGTAAAGATAGTGTTACTCATTAGTTATGTTTTATCACATTTTTGGATGGAATATTAATACCATTGTCTTTTTATGGTCTTTGATAATGGCAGCATGTCGAAATGCGTAAGGCCTTAATAAAATGCAACTGTGGTCAAGTAAGTTATTTCAAATGTCCAAAGAAAGTTTGAATCAAATTTCAAAAACATACCTACAACATACAGTTTTACTTGGTGGTGACTTTAACTTACCCTCAATATGTCGGCAAAAATGCATGTTCAAAAGCAGAGGCAAGCATTGTACTGAATCCATTCTCCAAAAATTATCTCGAGCAACTAGTTCATGAATCCACTAGAATAGTAAATGGTTGTGGAAACATACTTGACCTCTAAACAACAAATAATCTAGAGCTAACAACAAAAAAAGCATCGAAACAGACACATATTAATGTGCACAGTAGGGAGACTGTCCATCAAATTTCTCAAATCCACCAAAATTACACAAAAAACACATTTATTAAAAAAAATAATAATAAAATAAAATAAAAATTTGATTAATGCTTTCCTGAGTGAGAATCTCCAGTCTCTTGAAACTAGTAATGTGAGTGTAGATCAGGTGTGGCTTTCATTCAAAGAAATAAAATCAAGAAATTTCCAACTTGGTGGTGCAATATGAAAACTTATTTAAGAAAAAAATAAAATAAAATAAAATATTGATTTGAATTCAATGACTGTTCTGTCAGTTCTTGACAATTTTTCATACACTTTGAATGAAACACACAAGATAACTGTGTAATATTTTGCAAATTTATTGTTTTCAATACTGGTTTTGTTGTTGTTGGGAGTTTAAAGGGGACTAAACTGCTGGGTTATCAGTCCCCTGTTCCCAGTGAAGAGTTCACACCCACAAAACTGAGCCATTTATAATGTAGCACTCTACATTTAGGACACAATGTGGACAGTGTCAGTCGATCGTAAAATGACAATTTAGAATGGAAGATACATTGATCATCGACAAAATAGGCAACAAAACTAAAATACGATAGCAGAAGAGCGTGACTGGCTGATCACAAGGATAATACTGGATGAGCCAACCACTCTGCACACACTTAAAACCTCCAGTTAAGAACCGACATACACTAAATAAAAGACAACAGATTAAAAGTTCTTCAAGGGTAACCGGTTTTTTGCTGTTATGTCATCAGGTAAACACTACAGAGATATAGTGATGCAGCTGGGAGTTTACATTCAAAGATTTTAAATGGCTGTGTAGATAATTCATGTACATTAATCTTCAAGGAAAACTAGTATGACAATAAACACTGGTAAAATATGACAAGATTAACATTGATAAAATATGACAAGAATTAAAGTACAACATTTGTTCTAAGAAAATAAACTGACAATATAAATTGGCTGAACAAATGATTTTAAGTTTAATAGGTCAAACATTTGGTGAGAATAAACTGAATGAAACATCTGTCAATATATAGGTAAAAATTTAAATGGTTAAATTATAGTTACTGACTTAAACATCCAATATTATTACCAAAATAAAGAATTACAATTGCATCGCTGATTGGAAAAAGGAAGAAAGTCCACACACCACTGTTTTGAGAAAGCTAAGAAAAACTTGTTAACTCTTAGAATATTGTTCCGACAGTTTTATGATCCATTACAAACTTGTGGAACTAAATTATCTGCAATAAATGACAAGTCATTCCTACGCCTTTCATAAATATTTTTGAAGCAGGCCCCTTTGGAAGTTGGTGGACATTCTTCATTTTTCCAATAAACTATTCCCTTGAGGGTAGCTTGCAAAGAAATTACTTGTAACACAGGTTTAAACTGCTATTTATTGTCATTTTTGTTACAAACTGATAACACTGATGTTAATTTAGTCCAACATCTTAAGACCAATAATTTATTTTGATGTAATATTTTTTTTTTTTTTTTTTTTTTGTTTTAGGGCGCACAACTTAAAATTTTTAATCTACTATTTTTAAAGCTTTTTAATCTTCTTCGGCAGGTTGTTCAGCTTTGTTTCCTGGAAATTCTAATCTTCTCCTTCAGGTAGGACATCATTATTTCTTGTGGGCCACTGAATAATGTTGTTATAAGACTCGTGATACTCTGATGGAATGAACTTTATAAAGATTTTGTAGCTTCTTGTGATTAATAGGTATCTTCTTGCTGTATGCCATATTTCTCGGATAATCAGGAACTTTTCGTCCCTTTAAAAGCCTATATGTATTGTGACGCAGTCTATCTACCCATTCCATACAAACGACCTATCCTGGGTTTTGATGTGTATATGTCAAATGCCGGAATTTAGCAAAAAGTGTTCAAATGTTTGTAAATCTATCGGACTCAACTACATGGTTATCAGTCTGTATCTTACAAACTACTTAAACTAAGGTAAACTAACCTAAGGACAATAGACACACACACCCATGCCCGAGAGGGGACTCGAACCCGCACGCACCAGTATGCACGACTAATCCGCCACAGTGGAATTTAGCAAGTGAAAACATCTCCTTTGTCTGACAATTTAGGGCAAATGAGGATTTTTTAAAGTGCTGGGGCCACCATTCTTTAATGTCAGTGATATCTTGATGTTCAACAATCTTGACTGACAAGACATCAGTGGTCTTTCTTGAATTAACTGTCATTTCAACATCCTGTTTCACAGAATAGATTGTCTTGTTGTCGTGTCACTCTTTATTACAGCAAAATCCTTATAGCAAGGGAGGTAGGAGTCACCACGTACAGGCTAATAATGATGAATTATTTGAAATATGCCAGTCATTGCTAGATACATCAAGTACTGCACATGTATTTTATTCACTGATTCGGATAGCTGTTCATGTATGTAGTCATTGAGAAAAGTATTGACGTACAGGTGTAGCATGGCCGGTGAGTCAGTGATGCCCAGTTGCCTGCGAGTCTGAGTGGAGGGGACAGAGTAACGGGACAGCACAGCCGCAGCGCATAGCGCACATCGGTCCCACCACCGCCAGCACTGAGTAGCTTACTCCGAGGAGTTGACACCATTATTCGCTCTGTGTAGTTTGTGTGCGAAAAATGCCTAAAACAGATGTGGATGACTTTGATCTATGTGCAATAAGATAACTATTAATGAATTTCATCGTACTGAAGGAGAACGGCCAACTGTCAAATTCTTGTTAGCTGTTCTGAAAGAAAAAATTGACTTCAAAGGAAGCAGATGGTCTTTGACGAGAATTATGAAGAAACTGGGATTTAGGTGGAAACAGTCCATAAAGAACCGAAAAGTTCTCACTGAAAGGTCAGACATACGAAAAATGAGAGTGCAATATTTGAAAAGTTTGTTACAATTTAGAAAAGAAAACAGACCTATAATTTATATGGACGAGACTTACATTCATTCGACCCACACACAGACGAAAGCTTGGACTGATGCAGGTGGTTCAGGGTTGAAAACTCCTATTGCCAAAGGACAACGTCTCATCATTGTTCATGCTGATAGTGAAAGCGGGTCTGTAAAAGATGCACTGTTGACATTCAAATCTGGAAAGACAACTGGAGACTACAATCATGATATGAACTATGGCAACTATGAAAAATGGGTAAAAAATAAATTAATTCCAACCCTTCCACCAAAGTCAGTGGTTGTTATAGACAATGCCCCATATCACAATGTTCAGCAAAATCCGGCACCAACATCAAATTGCCGGCCGCGGTGGCCGAGGGGACTGAGGCACTCCAATCACTGTCTGCACAGCCACTACAGTTGGGGGGTTCGAATCCCCCCCTCGGGCATGGATATTTGTGCCGTCCGTAGTATTACTTAGTTCATAAGTAGTTTGTAAGTTTAGGGACTGATGACCCCGTAGTTAAGTCCCATAAGCTATACAAACATTTGAACATCAAATTCTAGGAAAGCGGACATGGTTAAATGGCTTCAAGAACGTAACATCCCACACTCCAGCTCAATTTTAAAACCGGAACTGTACAGCATCATTCAACTACACAAACCAAAATTCAAAATTTTTAAAATTGACTTATTATTTTCTGAGTCTGGACACACTGTTTTAAGGCTGCCACCATACCATCTGGACTTAAATCCAATTGAACTAATAAGGAGCACTATCAAAGGAAACGTGTCCAAAAGAAATATTCATTTTTAACATTGATGATGTCGCCAGATTAGTAACGGAAACATGCAACTCTATTACAGCGGATGATCAGAAAAAAAGATGTGAGCACTGTAGGAAAATTGAAGAAGAATACATGGACTTAGAGCCTCACACAGATGACGCCACGGAACATTTTGTTGTCAGATTAGGCAAGGACTGACAGCAAAGTGAGTGGAGAAGATATGGACAGCTTTAGTGAATGCGAAAGAGACGAACCAGACTTAAGTGGAATAGAACCACTGAACTCTTAAACCTTTGTATAAATTGTATACATTGTAATCTGTAAATATCCTTTTGTAAATATTTGTAAATAAAAAAATAAATTTGTAAATAACTTAATGCAGCCACTGGCAGTCTCAAGCCTGCAAATAGAGCATTATTATAAGCTCAGAATGCTTATTTGTCAGATGACAATATACTCGTAAATTATAAAATATGTATCCATTTTATGTATTGTGTTGCAGAGACACTAGGCATTTCACTCAATAAAACTAAAGAAGAAATACAGTTAGAAATACATACTTTTTTTTAAACTACTCCATTTTATTTGTACAAAATCATAAGCTATGCACGTTTTCCGCAGTTTGGGTAGTTTTTCCTAGCGCAAGCATTTATTGAAGTAAAGGCACCTCAGGCACACCCCGCGTGGTGTGGAAGGGTGTTGTGGCCTTGTCGGGCCTCTCTCCCCACTCCGCTCCCCTCACCCGGCCCTCTCGCGCATTTCACCGGCCATGCTACACCACCTCTGCTGTACATACTTCATTGGGACCTCTATTACCTCGCCCTTCATGGTAGTAATAAAACTGTGCAGTATTGTTTTTCCGATTATGGATTTTCTATTCTGCTCTTTCTCCTTTGAACATTGAAGATTCTATCAGTCCCATTAAATACAGATCTTTCTCCTTTTTAGTTTTACTATCGTACAATTTTGTAATAATTTTCATTTCATTGTCATCTTTGGAATGTTCAAAGCACATTTTGGAACAACTGGAATAAAACAAATTATACAGTATATCACTCCAATACACAACACCTAAATATTTTTTACTGAAATGTATACAAATAACACAAGATTCAAGAATAAAACTTTCTTGCACTATAGACCAGGCCGTTTCGCTGGCAGAACCAAGTCTTTTGAAGTTATGTATTCTTTTTGTAGTGATCTCTCTCTTACATTTTTCCTTGACGTATTTGTCTATATTTTGAACACCTTTTTTCTGTGGTGTACTTGTTCATTATCACTTTCACTTCCACTCATTATGCTGTAAGTTTACAGACAGCAAACTTACGTAACCACACTGAGAATAATGTGGGACAGTAAAATTGAAACAATGTGTTTAAATGCCATTTAGTAACATTGTTGGAACGCTCCTTGCCTGACATCTGGCGGAGCTGCTCAGACCAGTGATTGTAAAACAGAAGAATGTCCGGACATTCTTTCCTATTCCAATAACTAAAAACTTTCACAGGCATTATTGCTGGTTGTTTCTTCCCTATTCCATTAATCGATAAGTGGACAGCTGCGGAAGAAAATGTATATCTCAGTGTATTTTTGTTGAAATTGGACTTTTTTCCTTTTTCTAATCAGTGATTCAATTGCTATCTGTAGTAAGGACTTGAGTTAGCTGAATAGGAGTGGGCAGTTTATGTGGCCTGGTTAGATTCTGCAGATCCAAGTGGTGAGAATGGAAATTGTGTTTGTTCATTTAGTACAAGGTCTGGGGAAGTTGACATATGTTTACTAATTTCCAATATCCCAAAGCAGTTCTTTTTCTTTACTTTCTGGATATGGTGTAGGACTTCATGTGTTACCTTGTAGCTGTGGCCTTCTTTTAACAGGTGGTCTGCAAATGATGAGTTTTCTTTCCTAAGATTCCAACTTCTGGTGTTCTTTTAGTCTGGTACATACTGCCCTGCCTGACTAACCAATGTAAAATTTGCCTCAGTTGCAAGTAATTTTGTATATTGCACTCTTTTCCAAGGCTGGAATGTTGTCTTTAACATTGGGAAGAAAGTGACCAATGATATTGTGTACATAAAAGGATAATCTGAAGTTTCTGGATTTAAGTTTTCTAGCCACATGCAGAGATACTTTCCCTAAATATGGGATTGTGCACCATTAAGTACGGTCATGGGGTGCTGATGTGTTAACAACAGGTAAATAAGAGAAGTGGCTTTTTTTCTGTTTCTTGTGCATTATGGAATCCATCAAGGTAGAAGGGCAGCCATTGTTTGTTGCTATTTGTTTGACAGTATTTAATTCAGTTTGGAAGTTTCCTTTACCCACGGCAACTGATGATAAAACGATAGATCACAGAGTGAAATGCTGTATGTTTGTGGCTAACTGGATGTTGTGGATGCTGATATCTTCTTTTAGGTCTAACTAGTTTATTGAATTACTCCCAAACTGCATTGTGAATTTGATATATTTGTGAGCAGAATTTAACTGTTTAAGGAATGTTTGAAGCTGCCTGGTAGTACCTCATGATAAGCACAGCATATCATCAACATACCTAAACCAGTATCCAACCTTGGAAGAGAGTGGGTTGCTTTCCAAGAACTGTTTCTCAAAATTGTTCATGAATATTTCAATTATGATTGGACTAAGGTGGAAACCCATGACTAGACCTTCCAAACTGATTGTATATTTGGTCATTGAACTGGAAATAGTTTTGTGATAGTCAAGTCTGTGTGGCTAACTTCATGTCATCTGTGGTAACTGGATTAACTCCTGATTTATCCAGTGATGTAAGTCAGTAAGAATGTTTCAGCACTCATCTACATGTATATAGGTGAATAAGTTGCTGACATCTAAAGAAAGTAACTTGGCACTAGAGGGACAGGAAGGTCTTTCAGTTTGTTCACCAAATCTACAGAGTTGAGAATACCATGTCTTGTTTTAAATTTGGTTTTACTTTTGATAAGTCATTTAGTTCTTTACCTAATTTGTAACATGGGGCTGAAATGGAAGACACTACTGGACAAAGCGGAAAATTTTCTTTATAGAGTTTAGGAAGGCCATATAGTCTGGGAGCTACTGTATTCATGTTGGTGAGGAAGCATGTGTCGGAATAAAAAAATATATACTTCTACTTGAATCCAATAGGCCATATATTCTGGGAGCTATGTACACAATACCATTGGTCATTTTCTTCCCAATAGTAAAGACAACATTGCAGCTTTGGAAAAGAGTGGAATATACAAAGTTAAGAGATATGTTTTTTAAGAAAGGTTCATTTTATTGTAGACAGTAGTTCACATGCATACCGCAATGAGCGTGTGTGTCATTTACCGGCATGCCTCAGGAACAGGAACAACTGCACTCAGTTTCAGCTCTGAAGCTAACCTGTACAATTCTGTTCCGTGATATCAAAATGTTTAAGACTATAAACTTGCCCGCCACATGTGATGTTCGCTCAGTGAAACGGTTTTTGTCAGCAAGGAATCTGTCTGCTGCAGAAACTCATTGACAGATTTGCGAAGGTGCTACTCTTGTGAGTGAAAGCGAAGTGTGTAAGTGGGTATGAGAAGTCAATGATGTCCATGACAAAGTCTGTGATGAAGACCGCTCCAATCGCACTTCTTCGATTACAGATGATTTGGTGGCTTCAGTTGAAGCGAGGATTCATGAGAACAGGCACTTCACAATAAAAGGTCTATCAAACAAATTTCCTGATGTGTTGAGATCAGTGCTTTACACAACTGTGATGTTAAAATGGCAGTGAACTCTTGGTTATCAAAGCAAGTGGCAAGTTTTTATGAAGAGGGTATTTTAAAATTTGTTGAGAGGGTGATAAGTATTTGAATAAACTTGGCAACCATGTTGAAACAAAGTATGTACATTCTGAAAGTAAATTTACGTTTTTGAAATAACCTTTTGTTGTGTACTTATGTTCAAACAGGCCTACTTTAAAAAACACGCCTCATACTTGCAACGGTGGCAAAATTTTTCACTTGTCAATCAGCAGTGCAGTATGTACCAGACTGAAAGAACACCACAAAAGTTGGAAACTTAGGAAATAAAACTCAACATTTGAGGGCCACCTTCTAAAATAAGGTCACAGCTACAAGGTAACACATGAAGTCCTACACCATATCCAGAAAGGAAAGAAAATGAACTGCTTTGACATATTGGAAATTAATTTATGTCAACTTCCCCAGACCTTTCACTAAATGACCAAACAATTTCCATTCTTGCCACTTCTGTCTGCAGAATCTAACCAGGCAACATAAACTACCCACACTTATTCATCTACCTCAAGTCCCTACTACAGATCCATAGCCTAATTACTTTCTATGATCACAGGAGTTTAACTATTATCAGAGAGCAATTGTAATTTATTATTTTGGTAATAATATTGGTCATTTAAGCCAGTAACTATAATTTAACCATTTAAATTTTACTTATATATTCACATATGTTTCATTCAGTTTATTCTCGCCCTTCTATGTACCAAATGTTTTACCTGTTAAACTTAAAATCATTTGTTCAGCCAATTTCTAATGTCAGTTTATTTTCTTAGGACAAATGTTGTACTTTATGTCTTGTCATATTTTATCAATTTTAATCCTGTCATATATTAACAAAGTTTATCATCATACCAGTCTTCCTTGAAATTTAGTGTACATATGTTATCTACACAGCAACGTAAGATCTTTGAATGTAAACTCCCAGCTGCATCAGCTCTGTAGTGTTTACCTGATGACGGCGTAACAACCAAAAACAGGTTAGGGAAAACAATAAATATGTAGAATATTACACAATTATGTTTCATTCAAAACATATTGATTTTGTTAGTTTTTTATTAAATGTTTTATGCGGAGTACATGAGTCCTCATGACTCGAAATCTGCACTGATAATGTTCCATAATGGAAACAAAATCAATATGTATTTAAAATAATAATAATAAATATACATATAGTACAAGCAAGCTGGAAATTTATTGTTTTTACTGCAATATTGTGGTGGGCTGCCATAATTTTCATTTTGGAGTCAATTTACAATTCAAAAAAATAATATCAAGAGCTAATGAGTAATTTATACCAAACAAATTAACAAAAGAGGAGCTGATCCACTGTGGTAAACAAAACAGGTTAGATCACTCGCAAAAGCAAAGAAAAAAGCTTGCCAACTTTAAACAACACTGGCAATCTTTTACAGAAACTGGAAATTTTATGCACACTTCAATACAAGAAGCTTATAACATTTTCTAAAATGGAACACTGTAACATAATTTGGCACAAAATCCTAAGAAATTCAGATCATATGTAAAGTATGCAAGTGGGAAAAACACAATAAATACCTACAGTGTGTGATAGCAATGGTGACGCTACTGAGAACAGTTATGGTAAAGCAGAATTGCTAAACACAGCTTTCAAAAATTCCTTCACCAAAGAAGACGAAGCAAATACTCCAGAATCAAGAACAACTGCCAATATGCATAATTAAAAAGTGGATACACCCTCAAGTATTTAAGCAACTTAAATCACTTAACAAAAGTAAGTCTCCCAGTCCTGATTGTATACCAATTAGGTTCCTTTCAGAGAATGTTGATACAATTGCTGCGTATCTAGTTATCATGTACAACCGCTCACTCCGTTAAAGATCCATATCTAAGTTGCACAGATCACTCCAGTATTCAAGAAAGGCAATAGGAGTGAACTGCAAAATTAAAAGCTAAAATCATTTACATCAGTTTGCAGCAGGATTTTAGAACATATCCTTTCCTCATATATTATGAACTACCGCAAAGAGAATGATATATTAACCCATAGCCAACAAAGATTCAGAAAGTAGCATTCTTGAGAAAAGACAGCTAGTTATTTACTCACTTCAAGTGATGAGTTATTGAAAGGGGATCTCATATCAATTCTGTATTTTTAGATTTCCAGAAGGCTTTTGACACTGTACCTCACAAGCATTTTCTAATCAAATAGCGTACTTACACAGTTGTGAGTTGGTTAGTGATTTCCTGTCATAGAGGATATGGTACATAGTAATTGACAGTAAGTCAGAGTAAAACAGAAGTGAAATTTGGTGTTTCCCAGGGAAGTGCTATAGGGCCTTCACTGTTCCTTATCTTTATAAATGATTTACGAGACAATGTGAGCAGCTCTCTTAGACTGTTTGTGGACGATGCTGTCATTTCCCAGTTAGTAAAGTCACGAGATGATCAAAAGCATTTGCAAAATGATTTAGATAATATATATGGATATTGCAAAAATCGGCAATGTACCCAAAATAATGATGTGTGTGAAGTCATCCATATGAGCATTAGAAGAAATCCAGTAAACTTCCTTTACACACAATATATATAGTAGGGAAGGCGAACCAATGGCTACATTTCATTTGCAGAACACTAAGGAGATGCAACAGTTCTACTAAAAAAGCAGCCAACAGTACACTTGTGTGACCTATTTTGGAGTTTCTAAGTGCTTTCTGGGATCCCCTCCAAGTGACACTTATTTGAAGATATAGAGAAAGTTCATATAAGAGCAGCTCATTTTGTATTATTGCAATATAGGAGAGACAGTGTCATGGAAATGATACACTAGTTGGGGTGGAAGTCATTGAAAGAAAGGCATTACTCATTGCAGCGAGATTTATTTCTAAAATTTCTTTCACCAACTTTCTCTCCCAATGTGAACTTATTTTGTTAGCAACCACCTACTTTGAAAGATACGATAATCATCATAATATAAGAGAAATGAGATCAAAAACGGGAAGATTTAGGTGTTCTATTTCCCAGCATTCTATTAGAGAGTGGAGTGAGAGAGAAATCTCATAAAAGTGGTTTGATGAACCCTCTGCCGTGTACTTCAATGTGATTTGCTGAGAATTTATGTAGATCCAGGTGGAACTACAACTGATAAGAAAGCAGTGTGTACTAAATTAGATTCACACAATTGTCCAAAACAATATGCACAAAAAAAGAAAAAAAACTGCATTCAAAATTGGTAGTTATTCGTTCAGTTATCCATTTTACACCATAGTGTAGCATTCCATTCCCAATGGAACTATGAAGGACAGTGCAGTAACACCATCTGAACAAAATTTTAAAATTGTATGGTAAGATTTTTCAAGTAACATATAAAATTCACCCAAACAATTTAGAAGAAGCCATAAAAATCCAAAAGCAAAGGGTCACCTAGTAATGCTAATTTGGCTTTGTTTCATGTGATTTCCATAATATTTCACATTATTTTAAAGTTTTTATTTATCTAGTAACAATAATGTTACTTCAATTTTCAGGTTATAATGTCATTTTATTTTATTAATATTTTTAATTTCATAATTAACTTCATTCAAATCAGAATTTTAATGTTATTGCAACCACATTAAGCTAGCAAGTTCTTATATTTCTACAAAGAAACACTCAGCACTCAATCCATATTATTATACTCATATCCTATCAGCCCAAAAACGTTTCCAGGCTGGAGGTTATATATATGTATAAAGAAAGATGGTTTTAAAGCATCAACTCAACTATTCCCCCCCCCCCCCCCCCCCCAAGGTAAGTCCTTCCACTCCCAGGATTGGAATGACTTCTCTTCCACTCCCTTAAAATCCGCATCCTTCCCTTTTTCCCCCTCCTTCCTCCCTCTTTCCCTGAAGGAGCAGCCAATGGTTGCAAAAGCTTGAATCTGGTGTTTGTGTGTGTTTTTGTCTATCTACGAGCCTGTGCTTTGGGTAAATTATTTGATTTCTATTTTTATAATTTGTCATTGCTAGTTCGTATTTTTAACACCAGGTATTGAACCCTTAATGATTCTCTCCCCTCACACAGAAAAGAATTGTTCCACATTAGGGATTTCAATCTGCTCAAGTGAGGCATCCATAGACTGAAGTTTTTGTTTGAGACACAAGGTGTTTGGAAAAAAAATTGCACTTTATGTTCCCTCCATTTGTAACATTGTTGACACACTACACATAGCCACAACATAACATGGTGTGCTCGCAACTGGCAGGTCAAGGGCACATAGCTTGTTAACACAACTACAGCACCAACACTACTTGTACACTAAGATTAAACTCAGCCTTGGAACTTTTAGGATGGCCAGTGATATTAGTCATGTTCATAAAACACAACTAAGGCAAGTACACCTATTGAAAATTTTACTTACTGAATCACTGCAGTTAAATCCTTCTTTGCAGTAAGGATAGTAAGAGGAAGGTCTTCAATAACAATCAATTGTTCTGACTTTGAGTATCTTCCAGCTCGACAAAGGAAGGTCTTCAAGTTATTCAAATCAAATTGTGGAGTGTAACCTAAACAAGAACAAATCAATTTGTAGAGAAACCTAGGACTGAAAGAGATAAACAAGACAAAATACCATAGTCTAAATGTTCACTTTAATTAGCACAGTATGTGAAATAACCAAATAATGATGATATATAATATATATGATCATTTAGTGTGTGTTTGTGTGTGTGTGAGAGAGAGAGAGAGAGAGAGAGAGAGAGAGAGAGAGAGAGAGAGAGAGAATGTTTTACCATCTACTCCTGGAATGTAGTCTGGTTCTGACCATTCCACTATTTCCATTTGTTTTTCTTTTGCTAAAACCTTCACAGCTGCCGTCTTGCCACAACCATCTGGACCAAGGAGAAGTAATACTCTGTTCTTCTGCAAATGTATTATGATAAATCAACAAATCTGTTTACCAAACATTTACATTTAGTCAAACTTTAATACAACAAGGTCATGTTTTCTAAGCAACAGAGAATATATATCTAACATAAAAGAATCAAGTTTGAAAAATTCTACAGTGGTAACTACACTGCTGGACATTTTTTTTTTCTATCCTCTCTACTAAAGAAATTTTAATGTTACATTATACTTGATATGTACATGCAGTGTGATAAAAAGGTAGGGTGTTGTATTTGTTAATTTAGGAGTCTGCATAGTGGAAACTTCTGTGTACAGAGCTGCCACCTCTCACAACAACAATGGTTCTAAACTAGCTGGGTATCAAGTCAACATTAGCTTTGATGACAGATACATCATTCCATACTGCTTCCACACTGCACCAGACTTCATCAGACAAATTGGCTAAAGAGTGGTGGCATGTCAGTCTTCAGATTTCACACCGATTGAAAGCATCTGGTCATGGGATTCTGAGAGATTACTGGCCAAAGTGACAACGAAATACCCTCTGCATCTAAGCAGATAAGGAATACGATGGTTACATCAGTTCTGCATTACTTTGTTGGAAGTAATGTTCCTCTATGATAAGACGCAGCCACTGATCTTTACACATCTGAAATGTAATGCCTATTGTCCAAATTACTAACTATGTGAACCAGATGAGACCGTGTTGTCTGTCCAATGGAAGTCCATACCGTGACTTCGAGTTCTGAGCTCGTGTGATGATGACAAATACGAAGTGACAATGTGATCACTGTTGTTGGGCACACTACAGTTGGTGGCACCTCTCTGTTATATCACCATGCAAATGCTGTTTAATTCGACCAAGTGCATGTTGCCGACTATGCTGACACGAGAGCTGCTCGATGGCCGGTGCTGAGTCAAAAGCGCTTATTCAACAAAAATGTCAACTGCCTCCAAGACCTTATCATTGAGAGCAGAGAAAGAATACCCTGAAGCAGTCAAACTTTGAGGTATCAATCATGAATTATTCTCATGAAATGCCTGTTATCTTGTAAATAAATTGGTTTATTTGTTGAGTTGAAAATAATTTTTGTGTATGCCGATTTTACAGTATTTTACAGTATGCCGATTTTACAGTATGCCGATTTTACAGTATTTTGATGGTAATGTGAAAAAATGCAGTCGGGTCCAAACGCAGGGCGTGTCACGGTGCAAGCAGCAGGTGGTCCAGAATTCAAAGCCTGGTTGTTAATAGAGCACAACACCTTACACTTAGATCACATTTATTGCTAACACAAGTGTACACTCAGTACATCGAGCAAGGTGGGGTAGTGGTAACACACTGGACTCCCATTCGAAAGGATGGTGGCTCAAATCCACCTCCGGCCATCCAGATTTACGTTTTCTGTGATTTCCCTAAATCACTCTAGGCAAATGCTGGGATGGTTCCTTTGAAAGGGCACGGCCAATTTCCTTCCACAGCCTAGCCCAAACATCACAAGCGTAAGCTCCGTCTCTAATGATCACGCTGTCAACGGGACATTAAACTCAAAGCTTCTTTCCTCCTCTCAGTACAGACTGCCTCCTGCTTTGAGTGCTCCACTATTTATACATAGAAAGAATTTTCTGGAACTTATGAACACATCAAGGATAAGAAAAATGTAGAACATTCTAGAAATAGTGAATAAAAACAATTTTTCTTCCCTGTGGCAGGATTTGAACTGAAGACTGCAAGCACAGCAATCTGCGGTACTAACCACTGCACCACACATTCCATCGGAAGACTCGCGGCATTATTCCCCTTCCTCAAAGAACAGTGACCCGCTGTTAGGTTACGTTTGGAGCCAACTGCATTGTCCTGGATCTTGTCATGGGTCCTCTGTATGGGAGCTCCAGAGAATCGTTCCATTCTGCCTGCACGCCTACCTTATGGTGACAATGACCGGTGCCAGACCCTCCTGTTGTGGCTTCTTCATTACCATAATGGTCTGTAGAGTCCTTGAACAAGAGGCCGTTTCTGTGTATCTGTCCTTTGGGATCGTGGTAAGGCTTCATATGGAGGGTGTGCACAATGTCTCTTCATTTTGTTGTATTGAGGATGGCTCATAATCCTCAACTTCATATGTGACATCTGACAGGTGGTGTAGGACGTGATAGGGACCAAAGTATCGCTTTTGTGATAGCCCAACTTTCTATACAGGAGTAAAAATCCATACCAGATCTCCTGGGATGTACACAACAGGTCGGTGCTTGTCGTTATACCACTGGCGGTCCTTCTCCTGGGTGTCCAGTGTCCGTATGCAAGCCAGCTGTCTTGCTTCTTTGACCCTGGTGATGAGCTGTTTCACTGAGTCATCCTGAGTGTCATCCGATTGGAAGGGGAACATCATATCCATTGTCGTCTCAGCTTCATGGCCATGGAACAGGAAAAATGGCGTGAAGCCTGTGGTGTCTTGCCTTGCTGTATTATACACAAATGTCACGACGGTAGTATTGTATCCCAATCCTTCTGCTCAACATCAACGTACATCAAAAGCATATCTGCTAACGTCTTTTTAAAACATTCTGTAAGACCATTTGTCTGAGGACGGTATGCAGTAGTCATTCTGTTGACAATGTTGCAACGTGACATTACCTTGGATACTAGTTTTGAGTGGAATACTTTTACTCGATCAGATCATCACATGTTGTGCATCATATTGCAAGATAATGTCTTCTACTAGGAATTTTGTGATCTCTGGATCTTCTGCAGTTGGCACAGGTTTGGTGACAGCATAGCGGGTGAGGTAGTCAGTGCAGACTATTATCCATCGGTTACCAGCTGTTGGCTTCGGAAACCTACCTAAGGAGTCTATTCCAATCCAATGGAATGGAGCTGCTGCAGGTGGAATTGGTACCAGATGAGCTGGGGGTAACTGGGGCACATGCTTCATCTCTGGCACTCCTTACAGTGACCCACATAGTGCTTGACAGATCGGTAGAGACCTTGTAGTAATACCTGCATCTGATTCTGTCTAGGGTCTTCACGAATCCCAGTTGACTGGAAATCATGGAAATACTTGAGGATAGGTGGCCAGACATGAGCTGGAACAACTAGTAGCCATTTGGGGCTCAGTGGATCATTGTTGTTCTTATACAATGTCCCATTTAAACTCTTCTTTCGTCCATTATCCTTTCTCCAAGGTCTCTACAGTTTGTAATAATGCTGGATATTCCCACTGTTCAGCTGTAATGTCACTCATATCAGTGATGGCTGAAATTTCATCCATGTTCTTGGGTTCGGCTAATAGATTTCTCCAAAGGCAGTCGGTGTTGTCGTGTTTGTGCCCATGCCTGTTTTTTAATACCAATGTGACATCATACTCTTTGAGTCTTAGTGCCCATCTTGCTATTTGACCTGATGGATCCTTCAAATTGGTCAGCCAACATGAAGAATAGTGGTCTGTCACGGTGAATGGTTTACTGAATAAATACACCCAGAACTTGTTGATAGCCCAGATAACAGTGAGACACTCCTTCTCGGTTGTAGAGTAGTGTATCTCGGACTTTGACAGAACTCTTGATGCATAGGCTATCACTTTGCAGCACCTTCCTGAATTTGTACAAGTACTACACCAGTCCCATAACTGCTAACATTTGTGTGAAGTTCGGTTTCCGCATTCTCATTGTATAAGGCTAGAACTGGTGTGGAAGTTAGAGCCTCCTTCAATGCCCGGCGAGGTCTTTCTTTTGTCTCACACCTCAGTAAAACGTGGTGTCTTCCTGCAAAAGTTCTTACAATGGACATGCCTTGTTATAAAAACCTTTTATGAAACAATGGTAGTATGAGCACACCCCGAGGAAACTTCTCACATCACGGATGTGCTGAAGGGTTGGAAATTCTGAGACTGCCCTTACTTTATCTGGATCAAGATGCAAACCATCTCAGTTCACTAGGTGCACCAGTATTTTTATCTCTTTGGCAATGAAGAGAGACTTGTTCGGGTTGAGGCAGAGTCCTGCTGTTTGAACACACTTCGACACAGTTGAAAGGCAGCTTAGATGTTCCGCAAATGTCCTTGAGAAAACTACCATGTCGTCTAGATAACAAAGACATGTCACCCATTTAAGATGTAGAAGCAAGTTGCCCATATGTTCGAATGTGCCCAGGGCATTACCTAGTCCAAACGGCATGACTGAATTTGTAGCAGCCATCAGGTGTAATAAAAGCAGTCTTTCCTCTGTCAGCTTCATCAACCACCATCTGCCAGTAACCTGTCTGCAAGCCTATGGTTGAGAAGTATGTAGCTCCTTTCAAGCAGTCTAAGGTGTCATCAATGTGCGACAATGGGTTGACATCTTTCTTTGTGATTTTGTTCAGATGCTGATAGTCAACACAGAAACGCCATGTGCCATCCTTCTCTTTCTTCTTCTTCTTCTTCTTCTTCTTCTTCTTCTTCTTCTTCTTCACCACGAGGACCACCGGAGATGACCAGGGACACACTGAAGGTTTAATAATGTCATTGTGCAACAATTTCTTCACTTCTCCCCGAATCATCTGTCTTTCAGCTGGCGACACTGTATGAATGCTGGCTAATTGGTGGATGGTCCCCAGTATTGATACGGTGTTTTATCATGGGCCGTTTCATCTGGCTCTTCTCCTGCCTGGCCTAAAATACACCTGAAAATTGTTGAAGTATGGTTAACACCTGCTGATGTTTCGTGGGGAAACTTGAAGTCTGCAATTCTATGGTAAATCACGTACATGTGTGGAATCTTTACGTGTTTTGACAGCTACTGAGTCACCATAGTTCAGGGGTTAGTCAATAGATAGCAGCGCCTCTCATCTGTCAAACGAGCGTCTGGTCACTCACTTTGTGTATAGAAACGTGACTGGAAAATCCAGGCCGTTAGGAGACTCGATGGCAATCAGCGGGAGAAGCCCTGTTTGGTCTTGGAGTAATATGCAATAAACCACTTAAAAATTAATAACTATTGATCCGTATATGATACTAAGGAGCGCGTAGGCTCATTTTAAAGAAAGACTACACAGATGCACTGATATAATGCGCCTCCTGTCACTTTACTAGTTTTTGAGATATAGTAAATCAAAAAATCATTATAAAATAACAATTTTGTAAATGATATATCTTGAAAATGGTTAAACCAAATATTATGTACAAGGTGTCAAATTATAGATCTAAGTGAGTACTATTAAGATGTATATTAGGTTTTTTGCGCAAATTCAGTAAATTCGAATAAGCGGTCAGTAACATGGTTTCCAGGTATAAAAGCTGGATTTTTAATAACTAAACAATAATAGCTGTAGTATTAGCCACAGTATGGTAAACTAGACTTAAGTAAATAGTTAATGAAACCACAGGATTAATAGTACAGTGAATAATCTATGTTTAAATACTGAAAAAGCAACCCTATAAAAATTTAATTTTTTGATAATGCAAACACTACAATATGAACAATGTTTTTGATGCCATATTCTGTTTCAGCAGAAAATTTCCATTAAATACTATCAACACATGTATTTATTTAATTTGTATTTTATGTAAAACAGGTAATTTTGTAAAATAAGATACTGATTTGACTTCAGACTAAGCTAACGAGGGTACTAAAGGCAGCCATTTTGGCTCATGATGGGCAGTCTGTTGGTGTCGATTTGACAGACAAGACGTGGGTTATGCTGGGCAACTGTGGAGTCGCTTGAACACTTGTAAAATTTCAGTAAAGTGTTCTAGTGTGGAACTTTGAAATATTTGTTCTGCGGTGCTTCGAGAACTTTGATTTTAGTCTGAGTCTGTGGGGCTTAGAAAAACTCTTCAGTGGTGCTTGGTAGAGTCTAACTACATTCTGTGGCAGTGGAACTTTTTCAGGATTGCTGCTAGACTAATTTTTAGTGACTGTGGAACTATACAGTCAAGTTTCCATTTTTGGTGTGGTAGCCCTAAGGAACTTGGCATTGCTCTGAAGTCAGGTGTAACAAATATTCACCGATGGATATTAGGTAGCATAAACATCAATTTACTTAAAAGTGAATTTGTTGTTTGTGCATTATTATTATTATTATTATTATTATTATTAATTTTTGTTCCTGCCTGCAATCAAAGCTGAACATTTTGTGGACATTGCAGCAGGTGTGGCTGGCCCCTAGACATGACGCAGCCAGTTTGTATTTAGTAAATAGTCTGTCCAAAGTTCGATACATGTCAAGGGTTTAAGTACACACACGGTCGAATAAAAAAATCCCACCATGGGTTGTACCCTTACATCTGCTCTAGATGTGTTTGATCATTTTGGAGTGATTGGTAGTTATACCCCAAGGTAAGAGGTTACAATGACTGCATACTTTGCAACAGTTAAAATGAAATGGCTTAGTGTTGAACACAGCATGCAGCCCAAGGTTGCTGGCTGGGACATACAGATGTCCATCATTGAATGCAAGAATCTCTCAGGCTGATAAGTGTCAGGCTGTGGTGTTCAGTGGGTGATGTCACCTAGATGGTACAGTAAACTGAGGTGAATCCGATCAAAAACATCAGGTAATATTTTTTTTCTTTTTTTTTTTTTTTAAATCCATTTACTGCTGTGATATCTAAATAAAAATTCAGTATGTCAGTTTCACGTCCTTCATAATGATGAATTATGTTATTTTTAGTTTATAACCGAGTTATTATTTAAGTTGATTGTTATTCCGTTTCACCACCTCAGTTGGGGGGCAGGGGGGGGGGGGGGTGAATCCGATCACCACTGTATTTTCTAAGCAGGAACGGTACCAGACTTGCAGTAAGTGAATCCAATTGCTATTTTGATTTTTAAGAAATAACTGCTGTATTAACAACAAAATTTTACCAATTATAGATTAAACTTTTTTTTTTACAAGCACATCGAACTTGAGATTTGTACTGCAAAAACAACTGCATTCACAAAATTTGACAAACAAGTATTAATTTTTACTTATTTTTTACCACAATGAATGTGAAAAATATATAGTCTGAAACAACTTTTTCAACAATTTGGGCACTTTCTACTTCAGTTACATTGTCAATTTATGGAAAGACAAAGTAAACTTTACCATCGAGAACTTTTTAAGAAATGTCATTTCATAGGTATCATTTTACCAATAAAAAAACCTGAACCTTTTTTTCACAGGAAATTTTACTAAGGCGAAATCATTTTCTTTAAATTCATGCCAATCTTTATCCTCCTCCTTGCCCATTTCTTTATTTTCATTTGACTCGTAATGTTGTAGATCACTGTTAGGTGTACCGGATAGGGACTCCCTGCTTGCAGCCTCATCACTATAATTTTCATTGCAGTCACTGATAACAATTCCTTTTCCTGGAGTTAATTAATGCTTGTTGGAGTTTGTTTCACGAGAGCAAATCTGTTTCGATTTTTTGGAGACTGGTGCCCAAGAAGCTTCTGATGAGCTGGTACCATGTATGCTGCTATTGGTTGCTTCTGGAATCTGTGAAATGACTTTATACGAACAGAAAGGAAACATTCCTACTTTTCTGAACCCGCTGGCCGCGGTGGCCAAGGAGACTGAGGCGCTCCAGTCACGGTTTGCACGGCCACTACGGTCGGGGGTTCGAATCCCCCCTCGGGCATGGATATTTGTGCCGTCTTTAGTATAAGGTAGTTGATAAGTAGTTTGTAAGTTTAGGGACTGATGACCCCATAGTTAAGTCCCATAAGCTTAACAAACATTTGAACATTTGAATTTCTGAACCCAGACATTAATTTGATTTGTATGTGATAGCTATATTTTCAAAGCTAGTTTTTTTTTTTTTTCCAACAACCTAAGAAATTCAGATTTTGGCACCACTCCTCTAGTCTTCCTTTTCCAATCATCTAGCACATTTCTCTAAGCAATTTTTAAAGGTCTAAAAGAGGCCACATCAAGTGGCTGACACAATGAGTAGAATTAAAATTAGGTGGTAGAAGTATAAATTTGATGTTCTGTCCCTGGCACAGTTTAAACTTGTTATATGACAGATGACTTGAGAGATGGACACCTATAATCATTTTAGGTTCCTCTAATTGCCAGACATAAGGCAAGACAATTTCAACAAACCATGACTCCAACATTCTTAGGTCAAACCAACCACTGATTGCTATTATAACCTGCACCAGCTACACCCCCAAGTATCATAGTGTTGTTCTGCCCTGTAAACTGTATACGGTGGATGGACTGAACCATCAGCAGCTGCTATCATCACACCGATTCTTAGAACCATCCACTCCAGGATCATCACAGAAGTTTGTCTCATCATAGTTTGTAATGTTGGAGGGAGGGACACCACTCAAGGTCACTTCAGAGTTTTTAAAATAATGACTGTTTCTCAGGTAACTGCTGCCCTTGCCATTTCACATTTTCACTTACTCTGATAGTTCTTTTTTTTTTTTTTCCAGAAAAGATTTTACTCATTCGTGTCCAGGTCATTGTCACTAATTCTTTTTTCAATCCACCTTGCACAATTGAAAAGTGCCTGTACAATGTCCCTAATATCATTATTGCTCAAAGGAAACTATAATTTCACACAACATAATAATCCTTCGACCAGGCTTTTTTGCTCACTATTGGGTAAAGCTGGTTGGCTGGCTATTTTGTATGTGTACCTTTCCTTGAGTTTGTCATTTAATGTGGTATAGGGAATCATGTATTGCTCTGAAGCTATCCGGATGCTTAATTTTCCTGTTTTGGCAGCTTTCACTGCATTTAGATGAAATTCTGGTTTGTTGTTAGATTTCAGTGTTGGCCCCAGAACCATTTGGTATACTTGCATGATTGCATTCACCATACAAAAATGCAATTTTGTAATTAGGCATGCATAGTGACTAAGCAGTATTAGCAATGAACAAAATAACGAAACTGTATCACTTAAGGCATTCATCTGCAAGCAATAACAGTGCTACTCATCAGTTACACCTCGCAAGTAATAGGTGCCAGCAGAAGTTTTCACACTGTTGTGCTGACTACACGAGTGTAACACAAGAATCACACACCAACTGAAAATGTGATTTGTTGGTTGTGAGCACTTCAACATACCAATGTTGTTTATAGATTCGTCAAGAATTCATGACAATAGTCAGCTGGAACGTAATTGTTAAAATGCTACAGTCAGTTATCCAAATGTGGAAAAACTGGTAAATAATCTTACTGACACCACCTGACTGGATTCACCCCATTCTACGATACCTGTTCAAAGTCTGGAATCACCTTACAGGCTAATGGCTTGTAGACCAACAGGTTCACTAAGCTAATGGTACTGTGTTGTGGTTGTAGCGTCTCTGATACACATTCTAAAGGTGTGGAGATCAAAGGCAGTCAGTCAGATTTGCTGCTATCATCTGAGTGGAACAAGCACATTTGCTCCAATTAGGTGGTGGTGTTATAGAAGCCCTCTTTCAGTAACAAAGGCAACAGCAGAACAGCAACTTGTAGTAACCCAGCCCACAAGTATGGTAGACCAGAATTTCATAGTAGGTTGGTCTGTACACCCATTGGCTGATTGAAACAGATTGCCTGAGACAATTCTAAACATGTCTTCCACCCTTATGAGAATATTTAGAGTGGCAGCTACAACTGTGAACTGTTAAAACATTGTAAATGCTAGTCTGTTGTTTGGACTGGATGACTAATGCAGTATACTGTTCTACTGCGTATTAACTTTCCCTCTCAAATAGGAAGTTATGCTTAACTGCTGTTCTATACATCATAGCCTGTAAAGGCTTTCGATTTCTTCTCTCTGTAGGTATTTCACAGTTCAATTGATAGCTTCATTTAATGAGAAGGCAACTTGCTGTAAGGACAAGGAATTAACACAAGATGATTAAATAAAAACATGATTAAATGAAACAAGATGAGCAGTCCTTAGAGAGTGAGGAATGCTTGCACGAGAGAATGGTAGGAGTCTAGCCATGAGAAATGTATTACGAAATGAAATCCAGGGCCAAATGACTAAGCTTTACACTCGTCACAATTTGTAGGTTGCTATACTGGGTAATCATATTGCAAGCAGTGTAATTGTTCAGTAGTAACAAACATTACATCCTTGCAAAACAGTAACTGCCAGGCCAGGAATTTGTTCAAACAAGTATATCATTTCTAAAGAGAGGAATACAATGGTAGAATAATGCCCTATCATAGAAGAGAAGGAATATAGAACTAAGTGGTCCTAGATTCTCATTTTCAGCATTATGGTGATACAGCAAATGACAATGTGCAATGCTATCATGAAAGTACAATGAATGAAAATCAGCTAATTGTGTATGTACTCATCAATCAATAATTATGAAACTTATTCATGAATAATATTACCTTGGATGATACTTCTACTGCTTGAAACCATTGCTGGAGCGGTTCCAACCTTTTCTTTGACAATGCTAAATCTTTCTGGCATAGTGGATCAAAGCTTTTTTCAGTTATTACAGACCCAGTTTTCTTGTTTCGGACTGGCTGCTTTGGGGTTGAATTTCTGCTGTACCCAGGCTGATCAGGTAAGTGTAATTGGTCCAGTGGATCATTTTTACTGTAACTCGATTGTTCATCAGTCCTTTTCTCTGGGTGTGGGTCTGGACAATCTTCAAAAAATGCAGATGTGGTCCACCTCACCTGAAATACAAAGTTAACTTACAAGAAAATCAACTTACAAAGAGTCTATATTTGAAATAAATCTGAAAGATGAAAAGAATTCATTTTATAGTCCATAACCTTTTCACTGACATGTCATCTGTACTACGATTATAGATGGGGTCATATAAGAAGGCATTTCCATGCGTAGAGGCGGAGCGATAGGAAAAGCGAGGAGGGGAGGAGCTACGGCCGAGCACCAACAGTTACGCCTGTGTAAGAAACATTGTGTAGCTCGCTGCCAGCCACGCACCTACAGAATGAACATTACTGGCTGTAATTGCAGCAATGGAGGGGATGTGCGGAACAGCTGAAAACTGGGCTGCCTTTGTTGGTGAGGCCAACTACAGTGACTTGTCTTCCTTAGAGTTTTAACCATCCACACCTATCATATTTATTAAGATATCTAGTAATGCTCGGGTATTAGGTTATGAGCCATTTAGTAATAGCTTCTGAACACCATAATGTTGTACAAAGGAACCTTCAAAACTTCACTACAGAGTAGTGAACATTTCCCAATTTATAAACACTAAAAACTTCATTTTGCTGCCAGTAGGTTACTCCGATTATGGACAACAGCTCCCACAGACAGCCATAGTTCCACAACCCCTGCATCAATTGTTACATAAAGGTGTTACTTTCTGATTGTCTGCTTGACAGCTAGCTTTACAGTAATTTAAAGCAGCACTTCTGGCGGCCCCTAGCCTAGCCTTGTACACCCGGGGGATTCTACTCATGATGGCAGCAGAAGCCTACCGGTCCAAGTGAACTTTAGCTCTTATTCCCAGCGCAATATTCCCAGGTGGAAAGAGAGACCCTAGCCATTGACTTTTCTCAAGAAATGTTATGTGTATCTCTAAGGGTCTAAGTTCACTCTCTATACTGCCCACTAGTGTCTTTGTTTCATCCAATGGCAGCACTGCCTGACAAAGAGGCCCATCATCTCCAATACTGGGCCTTATACCTTTCACTTTCATTATGAGATTCAGTACAAGGCTACGGCACATCACGCCAATGCTGAAGCGCTCTCTCACCTCCTGGTGGGCCTCGGCCCAGTCTTTGATGCAGATGTTTCACAGTGGATGAGTCAGCCACACTAGTGGGCGTGGATTTCCCCATCACTAGCTCGCTGCTGACCCGGTCCTCTGGTCATTATCTACTGGATGCAGCAGGGCTGGTTTGAGCATACTCCGCGTCAGGTCTCTTACCCACTCCACAAAATTTGCCACCGTCTTAGCACCTTTGCGGGTATTCTACTGCTCTCGGTGGAAGATGGCTCCCAACAAGTAGTCGTTCCGGCCTCGTTGTGCCACCATATTCTCGATCCTTTACATCGGGACCACTGGGGTGTCCCCCGCAATAAGACACTTGCCTGTCAGCATGTATATGGCCTGGCATCAATGGGGACATAGCTCACCTAATAGCAGGATGCTCTTCCTGTGCTACTCTACAAGTGGCTCCTAATTCACCCATCGCTCCCTCCTTGGCCCACCCCATCACCATGAGAATGACTCCATGTCGTTTTGCAGGCACTTATTTGGGCAGCTATTGGCTTTTGGTCCTCCATGCATACACAACCTTTTCTTTTATTGTTCGCCTCGCCTCCACGTCTGCATATGTCACTACCTGCTTCCTATTAAAGACTTTTCTATCAAAGGGCTCCTGGCCCCAATAGTGACTGATAACGGCCCCCAATTTACTTCACAGAATTTTAGGGACTTCTGTTCTACCCATGGCATCCACCACCCTTTCTCATTAACAGTCTAATGGGGCAGTAGAGATATTTGAATGCACTTTTAAGGCACAACTTTCCAGTCTTTAGGTACTGATCTTTCACAGAGTGAGCACTTGTATTGGGCTATTGCATGAGCATCGTCTGAAAGGAACCTAATTGGCATACAATCTGGATCAGGAGACTTACTTTTGTTAAGTGATTTAAGTTGCTTTAACACTATAGTAATATCTAGTTCTAAATTACTCATGCTGGCAGCTGTTAACTCAAATTCTGGAGTATTTGCTTCATCCTCTTTGGTGATAGAATTTCTGAAAGCTGTCTTTAGCAATGCTGCTTTATAACAACTGTCATCAGTAGCATCACCATTGCTAGCACGTAGTGAAGGTATTGTGTTTTGCCACTAGTATACTTTACACATGACCAGAATTTCTTAGGATATTTCAAAAAATAAATTCTTGACAGGTTTCATTGTGGAAACTACTATAAGCTTCTCGCATTGAAGTCTGTGCTAAATATGAAGTTTCTGTAAAATATTGCCAATCTTTGAGATTGTGCATCTGTTTAAATTTGGCATGCTTTTTTCTTTGCTTTTTTTAAAAGTGATCTAACCTGTTTTTTGTACCATGGCCCATCGGCCCCCTCTTTTGTTAATTTGTTTGGTATAATTTCTCAATAGCTGTTGATACTATTTCCTTGAATGTAAGCCACATCTGATCTACACTAACATTGTTAGTTTCGAAAGACTTTAACACCTTCCTGAGTGATACTCTAATCAAATTTTTATCTGCTGTTTTGAATAAATATATTTTTTGTTTAATTTTAGCAGATTTGGGAATCCGATATTCAGTTTCGCTACGACAGCTATGTATTCACTAATCCCTGTGTCTGTTTAGATGTTCTTTGTTAACTCCGAAGTCAAATATGTTTTCACAACCATTTACAAATTTAGTGGGTTCATTAATTACTTGCTCAAGGTAATTTTCAGAGAATTCATTAAGTACAATTTCAGACAATGTTTTATGCTTGCCTGCAGTTTTGAACATGTAATTTGGCCAATGTACTGAAGTTAAGAAAGCCACAACAATTTAAATATTATGCTTTCAATACATTTTTGGAATTTGAATTTCTGCAATCAAATCATCTAAATCGGGGTCGATAAAAAGAACCAATTATTAATTTATTCTGGTTGTCAGGTATAACAGCCACCCATACCAGCTCACAGATGCAATCTACTTCGATTTTACTACAAGATATTGATAGCAGTAAGTACTCCACCGCCTGTTTAATTCAGTCTATCCTTTCTGAACACCATTTGTCCATTTGTAAAAATTGCTGCCTATAATGATTTGAGCTTCAGTGGTTTCTATTGGCGCTTGGAGTTCTGGTAATTTCCCCACACTGCTACGAGTGACACTAGCAATCTCAGTTTGAATGGAAGCATCAACCTTGGAAACTGGCCTTTGAACAACAGCAGGAAAAGAGGTAACAAAGGAAGGAGGCTGCATGGCCTTAAACATCTTTTTGGTCTCACCATAGGAAATGCACTTTGTGGTTTTAATTTTCTGCATTTTTTGTTCCTCCAAATACACTTTGCAGTTCCTACTCCAAAACGGTTTTCCCCAGATCCAAACTGCAGGTGCCGTGCACTCAGCTCCCTCATCTCATGGGCACCTTGCCAAATTTACCACAAGTTACCTCTCCCTATAATAATAATAATAATAATAATAATAATAATAATTTCATGTTGCTTATTGGCCTGGTGCAAGTCTTTCAATTTAACGCCACTTCAGCAACTTGCATGTCCCTAGCCTACCCCAGTTATTCAACTGGGGAAAGGGTACATACAGCTTAACGTGGAATGCGAACCACTTGTTGTTTCGACTCCTCACATCGTTGAGAGGTGAAGGATGAGTAAAAAGGCAGACTGAAAACATCCGAGGACTGACCAGGTCTCGAACCCACGACCCTTCTGGTTCCAGTCGAGCGCTTTACCTCTCCCTTGTAATCTAGTATAGTATGCTCAAAAGCTGACATTCAAAATAAACCTAGGGTTGAGTATATATAGCTGCACCTTTAATGTAAGGAATCCTGCTTTTATATATTCTGGCAATTTTGGAGTATTATAGCCAAGGATGAAAAATTCCGATTTGCCAATCCTCAAGGCACTTACCTTTTTCTGAGGTTTACCACGTGTTAGGAACTAGTAGTTTCAACCAACAGGGTACCATTTCTCAGACATTTAACAGACTTCAGACTCCCTTCCAATGCCCTCTGAACTCTTTCTGATGTAGAAAGAAAAACCTTTTAAAAACTTCCATCTTCCCTTTTAATCACTAAAAACATATTCTGTGCAACAGAATGTGCTCTGTTACCTGTCAATACACCTTAATGACCAAGACCTATGTCTGGAAGACTGGTTAAGTGAGACCTCTTTCTGGAGTGGGTGTTGGTGGCCCCCAGTGGTACACCCATCCTGCTGGGAGGTGGAAAGGATAACAGCGAAGGATCCAACTCGGTTTCACAAGCAGCTAAGGTAATAAATGTCTCACTAGACACAGTCTCTCCTGCCTAGGTAAACCTTACACAACTGAGTTGCAGCAGTATCCCCAGAGGCTGCTCATTAGTGACTGTTCAACCTCAACAGCCGTGCATCTCATCAGTGTGCACGACACCTTAAGATTCAGGACTTTTTTTTAAGAGATATTTTCCTTCCTCAGTACTGTCAGATCCCCAATTCCCTGAGACACACAAAGTTCCACATCCGCGCCACACGTGGCCGCTAAAGGGTGCCTAGAGGTTACTGTGTCAGAGGACTGGCAGCACTTACCAGTCCCCAGCTCAGGATCCCGGGTTAGCCAAGCCCGTGCTCAGCAATCATCAAGCAGACAGTTCAATCTGTAAAAATATCAATCGTGGTAAACTTGCTTTTAAACACCTATGAAAGCTCATGGGTTTGATCCCAGGTCAATCTTACAATTTTGATCTGTCATTTATCCTCCCTGGCAAGATGGTTGTGAAAAATGCTGTGGTTGCATCGTGGTTCAGAATCCACATTAAACTGCAGGTCCCCATAAGTGGCTGCATATGTCAGTTTAAAAGTCAAAGGAAGGCAACAGCACAACATTCAACATGACTATGTCTAGTAAACCCCTGTGGTGTTCAAACTAATTTTCAGAATAGTAACTGCTTTACCTTACCTTACTACTACTACTAAACATATTCTGATTAAAGACGAATAAGCAGCCGAACACTACATGGATGAAGACTGTTGGAAGAAAACATTGCCTACTTTATGACTGACAGGGTGCAATAAAGAAGCAATATGAAATAAGAAACTTCCTGGCAGATTAAAACTGTGTGCCTGCACCGGGACTCGAACCTGGGACCTTTGCCTTTCACATGCAAGTGCTCTACCGACTGAGCTATCCCGACATGATTCACGATCCCACATCACAACTTTACTTCCACCAGTACCTCGCCTCCAATTTTCCAAACTTCACAGAAGCTCTCCTGCAAACCTTGCAAGACTAGGACTCATGGAAGAAAGGATATGGTGGAAACATGGCTTAGCCACAGCCTTTTTTTTTTTTTTTTTTTTTTTTGTGGTTTTAGGGCGCACAACTTCTATGGTCATTAGCGCCCAGCCAAGAACATAGATTTGCTATGATCTAAAAAAATGTAGACTGTCAGAACATCAACAAGAGGCTAAAAACGAAAGATAAAAGACAATTAAAAGAGTTAAATATCCTTGGATAAGTTGGCCAAGTTGATAAAACGCAAAACTCTAGCAGCTGCTCGTGTGTCATCAGCTAAAATTTCCTCCAGAGTAGACGGAAAGTGAAGGGCTACACGGAGATGATTAAAATTAACACAAGTCAGTAAAACATGTTGCACTGTCAGCAGTTCACCGCAGGAGCATAGCGGTGCAGGTTCGGCAGATAGCAAGTGACGGTGGCTGAAACGGCAATGACCGATCCGCAACCGAGCCAGGATGACCTCCTCCCGCCGAGAGGGGCATGAGGATGTCCTCCAAGCGGTTGGGATCGGTTTGACAGTTCGCAATTTATTGTTGTACAGTGAAAGCCACACACTGTGCCATTGCGACACGATACTCCGGCGAAGAGCCCGTTGAACATCATCCGATGGGACGCAAAAGGTAGCCATGCGAGGCAAAAGAGCTGCTGCCTTGGCTGCTGTGTCGGCGGCCTCATTCCCGGGCACACCCACATGGCCAGGGACCCATAGGAAAGAAACGTGACAGCTGTCATCCGCCAGCAACTGGAGGGAGCGTTGGATCCGATACACGAGAGGATGGTTCGAGAAAGGGTCCTTAAGACTCTGCAGGGCACTAAGGGAGTCAGAACATATGGCATAGAAAGGGTGGCGGTGGCGGCAGGTATACAAAACGGCCTGGAGGAGGGCGAAAAGCTCAGCCGTGAAGTTTGAGCACCGGTCAGGGAGCTTGTATTGGAAACGGTTGTCCCCGACGACGAAGGCAGATCCGACACCGGCAGTGCTCTTGGAACCATCAGTGTAAATAAATACGGCATTATCGAACCGCGAACGGAGTTCGACAAGCCTCGAGCGGAATACAAAATCCGGAGTGCTCTCCTTGGGGAGCGAACTAAGTTCGAGTTGTGTGTGAACCTGGGCCTGATGCCACGGTGGCAATGGGCTTTCACTCAACCGAAGGGTGGAAGGAAGGGTAAAATCGAGCCGCTGTAGCAGGCGGTGAAACCGAACTCCCGGTGGAAGCAAGGCAATCGCAGACAACTGATATTGGCGATCGAGTGAGTCGTCAAAAACTAATCTGTAAGATGGATGGTTGGGCATCGACCGTAGACGGCATGCGTACCGACACAAGAGTATGTCACGTCGATTGGTCAAGGGTAATACAGCAGCCTCGGCATACAGACTTTCAACAGGGCTGGTATAAAATGCACCGGTCGCCAGACGTAATCCACGATGGTGGATAGAGTTGAGACGGCGGAGAATCGACGGCCGTGCTGAAGAGTATACAAGGCTTCCATAGTCGAGCTTCGACTGAACAATGGCCTGGTAAAGGTGAAGCAGGACGGTACGATCCGCTCCCCATGACGTGCCACTGAGGACACGAAGAACGTTAAGGGATCGGGCACAACGGGCAGCCAGGTAGGACACATGTGTGGACCAGCAAAGTTTCCGATCCAACATGAGTCCCAAGAATTTTGTAGTCTCCACGAAAGGGAGAGCAACAGGGCCAAGACGTAGAGAAGGTGGAAGAAATTCCTTGTATCTCCAGAAATTGATACACACAGTTTTCTCAGTGGAGAATCGGAAGCCGTTTGCGATGCTCCAGGAATATAGACGGTCAAGACAGCGTTGGAGAGAACGCTCCAAGAGACACGTCCGCTGGGCGCTACAATAAATTGCGAAATCGTCAACAAAAAGAGATCCAGAGACGTCGGCTGAAAGGCAATCTACGATCGGATTGATTGCAATGGCAAAGAGCGCCACACTCAAGACGGAGCCCTGTGGTACCCCATTCTCCTGGCAAAAGGTATCTGACAAAACAGAGCCCACCCGTACCCGGAACTTGCGATCCGCCAAAAACGCTTGAATGAAAAGAGGAAGGCGGCCCCGAAGGCCCCATGTGTGTAATGTGCGGAGAATGCCCGCTCTTCAACAGGTATCGTATGCCTTCTCCAAGTCGAAGAACACGGCTACTGTTTGATGCTTCTTTAGAAAGTTGTTCATAATGAAGGTCGACAACGTAACGAGGTGGTCAGCAGCAGAGCGGTGTCGACGAAAACCGCATTGGATATTAGTCAGAAGGCGGCGAGATTCGAGGAGCCAGACCAACCGAGCGTTAACCATGCGTTCCATCACCTTACAGACGCAGCTCGTCAGAGAAATGGGGCGATAACTGGAAGGAAGGTGTTTGTCCTTCCCTGGTTTGGGGATGGGGACAACAATGGCTTCACGCCAACTTGTGGGAACATCACCTTCAGTCCATATGCGATTGTAGGTAGTAAGAAGAAAGCACTTGCCCGCAGGAGAGAGGTTCTTCAGCATCTCAATATGAATGGAATCGGGCCCGGGAGAAGAAGACCGGGACAGGGCGAGAGCACGATCTAGCTCCTGCATGGTGAAGGCGACGTTATAATTTTCACGATTAAAAGAGCGGAAAGGAGGCGGCCGTGCCGCCTCTACCTGTTTGCGAGGGAGAAAGGCAGGGTGGTAATGGGCAGAGCTCGAAACCTCCGCAAAGAAACGACCCAATGCGTTTGAAACATCAGCTGGGTCCACGAGGACTGCGTTCTCCACGGTCAGGCCAGGAATCGGGGAGTGGACCTTGATGCCGGACAAACGGCGTAGGCCACCCCAGACAACCGTGGAGGGAGTAAAACGGTTAAAAGAACTAGTAAAAGCAGTCCAGCAAGCTTTCTTGCTGTCGTTTATGATACGACGACACTGCGCTCTCATACGTTTGTAATTGGTGCAATTCTCCAAAGTTGGGTGGCGGCGGAAGGTGCGTAAGGCACGGCGCCGGGCTCGAAGCGCGTCACGGCAGGCTGCAGTCCACCAAGGGACCTGGACACGACGTGGAGAAGAGGATGTACGAGGTATGGAACGTTCAGCAGCAGTGAGAATAACCTCTGTGAGGTATTCGACCTGACTGTCACAGTTGGGAAAATTCTGATTGTGAAAAACAGCCATGGAAGAATAAAGCCCCCAGTCGGCTTTAGAAATGTTCCAACTGGTGGGACGAGGAGATGGGGAATGATGCAGGAAGTGGATGATACAAGGGAAATGGTCACTCGAGTACGTGTCAGAAAGTGCATACCACTCAAACCGACCGGCAAGCTGAGGAGTGCATATTGCGAGGTCTATATGGGAATAAGTGTGTGTTGTGTCAGAAAGGAAGGTCGGTGCACCGGTGTTGAGGCAGACAAGATCGAGGTGGTGGAGAATGTCCACCAAAAGGGAGCCTCTCGGACAAGGTGCCGGAGAGCCCCATAGGGGGTGGTGGGCATTAAAGTCGCCTACCAACACGAAAGGTGAAGGGAGCTGGTCAACAAGGTTTAGCACATCTGCCCTAGTAAGGGCAGATGAAGATGGCGAATATATATTACAGAGGGAGAAGGTAAATGTGGATAAGGTGATGCGGACGGCAACTGCCTGTAGGTGAGTGTGCAAGGAAATGGGATGGAAATAGACGTCGTCTCGAAGGAGCATCAGAACCCCTCCATGGGCTGGGACACCTTCCACGGGTGGCAGGTCGAACCGCACAGAGGTGTAGTGTGGAAAGTCTGCACGATCACGTGGACGCAACTTAGTTTCCTGGAGGCAGACTAGAAGCGGGCAGTGCAATCGAAGGAGTAGTTTTAACTCCTCCCGATTAGAACGAATGCCGCGAATGTTCCATTGAAGGAGTGCCATGATAGAAATGAGAGAAGAAATAAGGATAAAAACCAAGTAGCGAGCGGGGTCACCTCGACGGCCGCTGAGGACCGGATTTCGAGGGAGCACTGCTATTGCTGTCTGGGGGCAAAGGGTCATGTTCCATTGGTTCGACCGACGCACCTGCCACCTCCCTGAGTTGATCAGGAGGGGCAGTTTCCACCGCCGGTAAAGGGCCGGGCGCCCGGCAAACGGAGCGTCCCGGTGAAACAGAAGACGGCCGAGGCCGGCAACTGTTGGACGGCGTGACAGATGGGTCACGCCTCGGCGGGGAAGGAGAGGAACTCTTTTTCTCGTCAGCTCTTCTGGAAGAGTGACGGCGGGAAGAGGCAGTTGACGGTTGGGAAGCCTGAGAACGCAGAAAATCCTCACGGACGGGTTCCTTTTTCAAGGTCCGGGCATCTTGTTTAGGAGCCCGCGGTTTACTAGAGGTTGACGAAGACTGTACCTTAGAAGCAGCAGGAGGAAGCGGGGACGTGGAACGGGCAATCTTCGGGCTGGCGGATCGCACAACTGTGTCAGCGAAAGTGAAGTCACATGTCTGGGTACTGGAATCCTTGGTAGGTCGAGTTGAGGTGAGTACCTTACTGTATGTACCCGCTGGGAGGACAGTGGGCTTTCGACTCGCCAACAACTTACGAGCGGCAGATGTCGATACCTTCTCCTTAACCCGAATTTGCTGGATTACCTTCTCATCCTTGTATACAGGGCAGTCGCGAGAGGAAGCCGCATGGTCACCGTTGCAGTTTAGGCAGTGAGGGGACAGAGGTGGGCAATCCCCCTCATGGGCGTCCCTACCACAAGTGACACACTTTGCTGCATTTGGGCAATGTTCACGGGTATGGTTGTACCTGTGGCACTGAAAACAGTGCGTTGGGTTAGGCACATAAGGTCGGACGGAGATGACTTCATACCCTGCTTTGACCTTCGACGGGAGGTCAACTCTGTCGAACGTCAAAAACACAGTACGAGTCGGTGTCAGATGGTTATCGACCTTTTTCATGACCTTGTGGACGGCTGTCACACCCTGATCAGACAAATACGATTGGATATCTTCATCAGACAACCCGTCAAGGGATCTCGTGAAGACTACCCCCCGTGACGAGTTGAGTGTGCGGTGCGCTTCGACCTTAACTGGAAAAGTGTGCAACAACGTAGTACGTATCAGTTTTTGGGCTTGGAAGGCACTTTCCACTTCCAGCAACAATGTGCCATTGCGCTGACGTGAACAGGTTTTAACAGGGCCAGCAATTGCATCTACACCTTTCTGTATAACGAAAGGATTGACAGAATTGAAATCCTTTCCGTCGGTGCGAGAGACAACCAGAAATTTAGGTACATTAGGCAGAGTCTTTTTAGGCTGAGGCGAGTCTAACTTACGTTTATGGGTCAACGTCACGAAAGAAGATAAGGAAGTCATCGCGGAAGTGTCCCCCGTGATTACCGGCGTCTCCGATGGCGCGCTCCTTCCTAGTGGGGGCCCTCTCCGAGGGCTTACCCGCCTTAGGTGATTGTTCACACCTCAGGTCACACCTCCCGAGAACTGACGGACGGACCAATCGGCACGTTCGGAAGGTACCAGCTCGGGTAATCACCCCTCCCTGGGCCTGGCCTTTACCAGTGGGTACGTACGTGCCTTACTTGTCTACCCGGGGCGGGGAATTACGCGTTACCCCGTCACCTGCTACGCACGATAATGCGTGGGTCGGCCTTCAGACACGCACAGGGAGGAAAGAAGAAGAGGATAGGAAAGGAAGAGAAAGAAGGAAAGAAAAGAAGTGTCTCAAACGCCGAGGCGGAGACTAATGAGGAGAAGAAGGTAGAAGAGTTCAAGGAGAGAAAGACAGAAAACGAAGGGTAAGAAAGGAAGGAACGAAGGAAGAAAAACCACAACAAGAACCACCGTATCTCACGAAATATGCCCGTCTCCGGGCGAAGGCATAAACCGGGAGGGAAAGTGAAGCAGCCTGGGGCAGAAGAAAGGCTGCTCCGGCTCGGGGCCCTGTGCGCGCCACACACGTACCCACAAAAGAACTGTGGGCCCCCTGGGGGGGTTAGCCACAGCCTAAGGGATGTTGCTAGTCTTGCAAGGTTCGCAGGAGAGTTTCTGTGAAGTTTGGAAAGTAGGAGGCGAGGTACTGGCGGAAGTAAAGTTGTAAAATTGTGAGGTGGGATCGTGAGTCGTGTTGGGATAGCTCAGTCGGAAGAGCACTTGCCCACGAAAGGCAAAGTTCCCAGGTTTGAGTCCCGGTTCTGGCACACAATTTTAAACTGCCAGGAAGTTTCATATCAGTGCACACTCCGCTGCAGAGTGAAAGTTTCATTCTGAATATGAAATAATGTTAACTGCAGTAACTAGACATCCATTTACATGACGTTAGTGGGAAAGCTTTATGGCAAAATTCTTTTTTACTGTTGTGAATTATACTGCTTTGCATTTTTTGGCCATTTGGATGTAATTTTATCTGGAAAAAGTTTGACACTTAATGCAGAAAACTTATTTTTACTATGTCTATTAGAGGTCTGCAAATCGCCAGTTTTACTCGCTCGTATTTGGTTGAGTGTGCAACGCTCGTCGGTGGCGGGGCGAGTGTTTACGTTCGGAGTGAGCGTGTTGACACTCGAACGAGGCTACGTGGGGCGGGGCGGGCAGAGGCCGCACAGTGTGTCGCTGCCGCTGTACTCACAAGGAAACCTACAAAAGTCACTCTCCGATTTTTATGAAATTTTGGATATTTTATAATACATGAAAAACTATGGGACACGTAACTTTTTTAGAGGTGGAAAAACATATTTAAGGGGTGAAACGGTCCCTCCAAAATTGGGGCTAAAATAGAAAAATGGCGATAACTTTGAGATCAGTGATGCGATTTTAATGATTTTTGGTATAAAAGTAACTTTTGATAAAAGACAAATTTCATAAATTCAACATCAATTAAATCAAAACAATTTTTTGGAGACAAAAAATTGGTCATTATAGGGGTAGTTGCCCCCCCCCCTAATTGTCACTGCCCCTGCAATGTACCTAGGCCGATCTCTTATCAAAAGATACTTTCATACCAAAAAAAGCTTTAAAATCGCTTCATTAATCTGTAAGTTATTACGATTTTTCTATTTTAGTCCCAATTTTGGAGGGACCGTTTCACCCCTTAAATATGTTTTTCCACCGCTTTAAAAAAATAAATAAATCAATCAAAATAAAAATACGGGTTCCACAGTTTTTCATGTATTATAACAAATCCAAATTTAATAAAAATCGGAGAGTGACTCTTGCGTAGCTTTCCTTGTCAGTCGCTATGGCAGCGGCTCTGTGGTGTGGGCTGCTGTTGCGTCTGACGCATCCCCGCTAACTAAAGGAACTAAAATCAGTTATGCTGTAGACGTGTATTCCTGCATAGTAGCATGTAACCGCAATATCATTAGACCACAAACGAGACAAAAATGTTGTTTTCGCTAACTACAACATTTGAAAGTAATGTAAAGGATCTAAAAAGAAGATACGGAACGAACAAGGTTTTTGTTGCAATGTACAAAAGTGAAGGTTACCGTACAACATAATATACATCAAAAAGTAACATTATCCCCAAACTATTCGTTAGTGGCATTGTAATTGCAATGTATTGTTAAAATATCAGTGACACATTGTAGATCAAGTTTTTCTATCAGAGAACAGGTTCCCTGCCGCACTGAAAGTGCGTTCACTAGGTGTATTTGAGGCGGGCACGCAAAATACTGTTTGCCAATACAGCTAGCTTAGGAAAGAGAGAACTGTTGCGTTTCTACCATTCAAGGAGATCGTCGTCATCACAATCAATTCGTGCTAAATAAAGGTCCACCTCATTGGTGAATTGGCCTCGTGCATTTCACAGTCCAGCCATTCCAAAAACATGCACTTCATTCTTTTGGTTGGTGCACCCGGATGACATTCTTCAGACGGCCATAAATAAATATAATACAGATATCACTGAAACAGCAGGAGCACCATAAATTCATACAGCTGTGTAAAGCAAACAGTTGGAATAAGAGGATTTAAAACAGGTACAGAATATATGAGGATTAGACCGGCATATGACCCTGACGACGAAACAAAGGGCGGATCCTATATATTGCACAACACCTTGCATGCGTTCTTTATTATGTAGATAAGAAAGATGGACAAAGTATTCCAGAACTTAAGAGTGATAAGAGGAATGGATATAAAATACAATCATTTGCTCATTAAGACAGCAAGTAACACCTACCACTAAACAGGAACTAACAGTCCACAAAATGGGAACAAGAAACTAAGAAAGGTAATGGAAAAGTCATTTAGTAAATGATCTTAGCGCAGATAATTTATGTTAATCACTTATAATAACTTGTATGGTAAAGTACAAAATGCGAAACTGAATAGCTAGTTCAACTGGATCGAGAGAACAGCTTTCGAAGCACTCAGGAAAGGAAACAATTCCAAATTTCGCAGTCAGTATTTATTTATTCTCAAGCGTCTAGTGTGCTCCCGACACTCGCCTTGGACTCGAGTGTCGCTGCGGTGGGCAACCGAGTGGCAAGCGGGCAGTGTGGACGGTCGAGTGTGCCCTGCTCGAACGAGCGTGGAGGAAGTCGAGCGCAGCCACACGCCTTTCCGCAAGCTGCAGTACCAACACCTGTCAGACTCTCATAGAACTATATGTGCCACGTGATTCGAGCGAGCAACCGAGCGAGGTGCAGACCTCTAATGTCTATGTTCTGTACTCAAATATGTTTTTGACACACTGTTATTGGTTAAGCTGCACTCTACCTTTTGTTTGTCAGACATGTTTAAAATGATGGTCCCATTATGAATGTTCCATTAATATTCAACACACCTGAAAGAAAGAAAGAAATGTAATTACAATCACATAAACCAGTGTTACACTCTATTACTTACACTTACAAGTCGACTCATTTTCCTCAAAATGGACACCTACGACACTTGAAACCACAAAAAACCAGGCTTAGAATAACACTACCATAAAAACAACGATATGTGTTAGTTAAATGCGAAAGTCCACATTTGTCTCTTAGAGCCATTAAACAATGGTATGTATGATGTGGTCCTTTTACAGACTGGGACAAATAAAAGTGGCCTGAGTGGATACTATTGGATGTGAATGTATGCATATAAGCACACCACAAATATGCCTGCCATGTGATCCAAAACCAGTTCAGAACATATTGTAGGCTGTGTCAGCATGAGTGAAGCAGTGCAAAGGGGACTATGATGCTCACAACTGAGCAGTGGGAAATTACGTTCAAATGTTCAAATGTTTGTAGAACTTATAGGACTTAACTACGGGGTCATCAGTCCCTAAGCTTACAAACTACTTATGAACTAGCTAAGACTAAGGACAACACAAATATCCATGCCCGAGGGGGGATTCGAACCCTCGACCGTAGTGTACGTGCAGGCCGTGACTGAAGCGCCTCAGTCCCCTCGGCCACCGCGAAAATTACGTGACAACAAAGTCATGTAAATGGTGTAGTCAGTTGTTTGCTGAAAAGTTAAATGGTGTGAAATTGCCAGCAAAGAGTACCATGCAACGCTTATCCCAAAAATGACCTCATACACCATCTGTTTTGAAAAAGTCAAAAAGCATTCCAAAATGTGCCTGTACAGCAGAAAATGTGATTCCAGTTCACCAGAAAATGCTTCAGAGTCCTACCAAATCAACCTGATGCCTATTACAAGACACACTGAACTTCACATAGACCAGCACACGCATCCGTACAAAGTTCGTGCACTAAAAACAACAGCTACTCCTAGACCGGCACTTCCACGTTTGTGAGTGGCTGTTCATCGAGATAGCAATAAATGGCTTGGACCGGGATCTGTTTTTTTTTTGTCTGATGAAGCCAGATTTCAACTGAGTGGTTTTATGGCAACTCACAGAATCACAGATTCTGGACAGCAGAGAATTTACACAAATTTTACAAAACACAATTCCACAATCAGAAGGTTGGGGAGTTTGATACGCACATTATTGGCCCCATTTCCTTTTATCAGACATTGACTTTGCCACATTCCATTTCCATCATTTTGAAACAATTTGTGACAGCACTATTCCCAACTGTCCAGATGGGAGCACATTTAGACAATATTTATGGCTGACAGAATTGTGTCTGGTCACATCCCTAGCTGGCCATCAAGTCACCTAATCTGCAATGTTTGATTATTTAGTGTGGAGACATCTCAAGTCTAAGATATATCATAACAACTCTTATCACCTTCAACAACATTTTGGATGAGATGGCAGAAATTCCAGCTTCAATCCCCCTTCAGCAACTTACTGACCACATCCAAAAACTGCCAAGAGATTAATGGTAATCACTTTCAACAACTACTTCAGTTAGATTAGTACTGTATATCCTTTCTACTGGTGTTTCTTTGCACTATAGAACTCTGTTCTCTGGGTCACTTATTTGCCATAACACTGTAGATTCAAGTTTTCCAAATTATGAAGTTATACTGAAGATACTGCAATTAGAACCAACACCTGCTCGGTTAGTTGTGTGGTCTAGCGCACCGCCTTTCGAGACGGTGAGGCGTACCGACCCCTGTTCGAATCCACCCGGCAGATTAATGAAGGGGATCAGAGTGCCAGCCAGCCTGGATGTAGTTTTTAGGTGGTTTTCCACCTCCCCCTAAGTGAATACCAGGCTAATCCCCAAGTCCAGCTTCAGTTCCATGATTCACAAACATTTCTTAACACTTTCCACACATAATGCAGACGTTTAAGATACACATTTCCTCCCAGGGGGATGGGGTGGTAACAGTTAGGGCATCAGACCACACTGTAATTATTAATACACACCAAATCCGATTAACAAAACCAACCCTGCTTGTGTGGGAACATGTCTCAATAGAAAGAAAGATTGCCATTAGAACCAATGATATATTGCCAACAGACCCCCCCCCCCCAATTCTAGTTTATTCCTTTCAGCCCTAAAATCTCTATCAGATAGCCTGCTGATTTTATAAGACTACTAATATGCCAAACCACAAGTAAAGATACATGGTTTTATTTAGTCATCAAACTTCATTATGTGATATGCCTATAGTGCTGAAAGCTTAGCAAAAGGCAAGTTATGATACTGATGTACCAGTCTCAGACATATCCCGTATTCAAATATTATGAATTATCTGGAACAGAATGATCTATTGACCCAAGGTCAACACGGATTTAGAAAATATTGTTCATGCGAAACACAACCAGCTCTTTACTCACATGAAGTTATGGGTGCTATCAACAAGTGATCTCAAATTGATTCTGCATTTCTTGATTTCCAGAAGGCTTGACACTGTAACTCACAAAAGGCTTTTAATCAAATTGTGTGGTTATGGTATATTGCCCCAAATTTGCAACTGGATGGGGGGATTTCCTGTCAGAGAGGACACAGTTTGTAGTAATCGATGGTAAGGCATCGACTACAACAGAAGTGATATCAGGCGTTCCGCAGGGTAGTATTATTGGTCCTCTGCTGTTTTATATTTACATAAATATTTCCGGAGAAAATCTAAGCAGCTTTCTCAGGTTGTTTGCAGATGACACCATATACCATCTAATAAAATCATCTGAAGATCAAAAACCAACTGCAGAATGATCTTAATAAGATATCACTATGGTGTAAAAATTGGCAGTTGACTCTAAATAATGAGAAGTGTGAAGTCATTCACATGAGTACGAAAAGAAATCCGTTAAACTTTGTTTACAAGATAAATCAAAAGTGAAGGCCATAAACTCCACTAAATACCTAGGAATTACTACTACATCACACTTAAACTGGAAAGAAGAAGGAAGATAATGTCGTAGGAAAGGTGAACCAGAGACTGTGTTTTATTGACCGAACCCTTAAAAGGTGCAACAGAACTACTAATGAAACTGCATACACTACACTTGTCCATCCTTTTTTGGAGTATTGCTGCCCAGTCTGATATCCATATCAGGTGGGTTTGACGGAGGACATTGAAAGAGTCCAAAGAAGGGCCGCTCATTTTGTATTTTCACTATACAGGGGAGACAGCGATATGGAAATGATACAGGATCTAGGATGGGAATCATTGCAACAACGGCTGCGGCGTGGGCTACTTACGAAACTCCAATCAAAAACATTCTCCTCTGAATGCAAAAATATATTGTTGACTTCCACTTCCATTGGTAGAAAAGATCATCAGCATAAAGTACGAGAAATCAGAGCTCGAACAGAGAGATTCAGGTGTTCTTTCTTCCTGCGTACTCGTTGCGAATGGAATGAGAGATAAATTGTATAAAGGTGGTTCGATGAACCCTCTGCCAGGCACTTAAATGTGATTTGCAGAGTATCCCACATATATGTAGATCACTTTTTGTGGTTTCTGATACTGGACTGGTTGAGTGCAAAAGTGGTTTTGAATGTAAAAATGTAGCTTCAGTAAGATGTGCACATTGTTCTTTTGCACTTAGTTCCAATAGCTTAATTGAAATCCTGCATCTGCACTTAGAGGGCTAATACAAGCAATATCATGTGTGTTTTGCAATATTATAAGTACTTTAAGCACAGCTTTTTTTACCTGTTAACCAAAATATAATGATACAACTAGACAACTTCATTGAATTATGTATACTTATCTTCCTATCATTGGCTATTTTGTCACTTTTTTCCTCTCTATTAAAATGTCACTTGTGGTAGACTACAATATTTTGAATGGAGATGAAAGACTACTTTCTTATTATTGATTGTTATTCTATGTATGGTTTCAAGTGTTCAAAGATGTCCCTTATCAATTGATATGGGTACTAACCACAACAAAACAGGAAAGACTGAATGGTATATAAGTATGTAGCAATGGCTACATCACCACCTTCCCAACCAAAGTAGAGTTATATGACAAATATATGTAGTGTCTGTTCTTTCAGGCATTTAATTAAAATGAATACAGCCAATGAACCTTTCTTCAGTGTGGATGCACACCAGAACCAAGAGTCATGAGAGAAAATGGGCAGGAGAACTAGTTAGAATTGTGTAGATAAGGAGAAAATTTTAATCCAGTGGGAGGCATGTTAGGGTAATGTCACCCATGCAGTTGCAGTGTTAATTATGTGTGGATGGTGTAGGGGTCTTCGCAACTGCTTAATAAGCAGGAGATATGAGTTCAATACTGGGTACACAAATTTTAAACTTTTCCCATTGATTTAATGCCCACTGCCAGATAACACCATAAATTCACTTTTATCTTAAATGACTGATTACTCTCAAATTCTGGAATTTCATTTGGTCACTGTCTAGTTTCAAGCATTGTATTCCGAATGGAAACAAGCCATTTATCATCTGGTGAGATGACCATACATTTGCAATTACAGCATGATAGCAATAATGAGAATTACACTACCCACTAGCAACAGCAGCTCCATACATGGTGGAAACATGAAACTCAGCTGAACAATAGGTTGCAACTTCTCATGATCATCAATGTCATAAACGCAAAGAGCCCACCGTGGAAATTATAGAATTGTATGCAGATTTTCCACAACATATATTCATGCAGAGCCTTTAATAATGACATCCCCAAATAATGGTTCCGTGCGACTCGGATGCACAGTGGTAGAGTGCCAGACTGCAAATCCAAAGGTCGCGGGTTCGATCCCCGCCGGGTCCTAGGATTTTTATCTGTCACTTTCCAATCAGTACTGCTCATGTGAAAAATACCGAGTAGCACCATGGTTCGGAACCCACGTTAAACTGTAGGTCCCCCTATAACTGGCTGGGTAAGTCAGTTCGAAGGTCGGAGGAAGGCAACAGCGTACCACCTCCAAACAGGACCATGCCTAGTAAAGCACTGTGGTGTTCAAACCAATCTTCGGATTGTTGACTGCCCCCCCCCTTTTTTTTATTGGAAATTATTTCCTCAGATGTTTCACTAAGTGTACAGTTCATATACACTGTTCAAAACAATTAGGTGAGATATCATACACAATATGCATATAGTAACACGTTTTATTAAAATATTGGTTACAATTGTAATTTGTGTGAGATACACTATTTTGCTCTCTCATTTCTTTACTTGAGGTTTACATGGAGTTCACTTAGAGAGGGGCTACCATAATAGTGAAAAAGTCATTCTCATTGCCTTCTGATATGGTGTGTGATCACCACAGACAGCCAGTACACTTTTACACCTGTGTGCCACGGGCAGTATGAGGTTATCAATCAATCTGCCCTTCCTGTCAGAAAGGGCAGAGTATGTAGTGCAAGGTTATATAAATATAAGAAGTCTGTGGAGAATCTTATATAAAGTTTACAAAATCAAGTTAATTGGCTGAACAAGTTCTGCTCTGTCTAGGGGATCATAAAAATTTGCCCACAGTCCCCACCTGCATACGGTTAATAAAACACAAATAATTTTCCTCTTTTAAACTTATTTATGTGATAAACTTTGTTGCAAAAATCTCTATGAAACATGTTTTTATATATTTTTGGCATGCTCTTTACAATGGAACAAGCCTTTTGTCTTACTATTTCAAATTAAACAATGATGGACTATTATATACAAATTAATTATTTAAACAAAGAAAACAATCATAAGTAAATTTGAACAATGTGATTTTGTAGTATAATCATTTGTGTTACAACAACTGTGGACAAGCACTGCCATGCTGGTCGTGTATCTGTTTTGTACTTTATGTTATTAACAAATTTATACAATCGTACTAGTGAATTAGTTTTCTTGTGATCAATATTTATCTTACATTGAATGTAAGCATATTAGGTGATGCACCTTGTTGAGACCTCTTATACGAGCCCTTGATCGGCCTATCTTAAATGGTTTAAAAGTTATGAATCTTTAAGTAATTACTAAATTGCCATATTTTAATTATATTAAAATTTTATAGATATAATGCTACCAAAATTAATAACATAAAAGAGTGTAACAATTTTGTGCATTTTTAAGGTCAGTTTTTGCATTGTGTTTTAATCTATCTTGACAAATTAAGCAGGATTATGTCTCTCAATTTCTCCAATCATAATGACCGAGTGCTACTCCTTGGGCAGTATTGTCACAGTAGTAATCAACGGAAAGTCATTGAGTACAACAGATGTGATATCTGGTGTTCCCCAAGGAACTGTTATAGGGCCCTCTACTGTTCCTTACATTTATAAACTATTTAGGAGACAATCCGAGTAGCTCTCTTAGACTGTTCACCAATGATGCTGTCATTACCGGTTATGTTAAACTTCATTTAGATGACAAATCAGTCAAATCTACAGACTGTAAATGCAACTAAATACATAGGAATAACAATTATGAACAATTTGAACATGAAAGAACACACAGAAAATATTGTAGGGAAGGCAAGCCAAAGGCTATGTTTCATTGGCATAACACTTAAAAGATGCAACAGTTCTACTAAAAAATGCCTACACAACACTTGTGCGTCCTATTTTAGAATATTGTTGCGCATTGTGTGATCCTCACCAGGTGGGAACTTTCTCTTCTGAATGTAAACATATCTTGTTTGCAGCCACCGACACAGGGAAACATGACAATCATAGTAAAATTAAATAAATCAGGCCGAAAACAGAAAGATTTAGGTGTTACTTTTCCCACAAGCTATTGGAGAAAAGAACTGTAGAGAAATATCATAAAAGTGACTTTATGAACCCTCTACCAAGCACTAAAATGTCACCTGCATATTATTTATGTAGATGGCATATTAATGAAACTTTATAACTGAGAACCTTGTGTTGCTAAGTTAACACCAAGTTTCTGTTCATCATACCATATAGGCGAGTTGGCGATTATGGTATCACAGCACATGACGTCAAGCTGAGTGAGACAAGTGTCAAACAAGATGAAAGACAAGCGAGATAAACGAAGTCACAAGAAAACCTGTTGTATCACCATTGCTACGACATGTCTAGGTAGTAGAACGACAGTAGAGATGGCCACAGCTGGCTGACCATACAGAGAGAGAGAGAGAGAGAGAGAGAGAGAGAGAGAGAGAGAGAGAGAGAGAGAGAGGAATTCAGCCAGCCACATGCTTCACAAAATCCTAAAACTTTTTTCACACTTGCCTCATCAGCTAAAATGGTGGGCAGATCACCACTCGCAGCACAATGGAAGTAGCACTCAATTAAAATGAGGCGTACAGTAAGTTACACGCCACAGGTAACACAACGAGGAGGATATTCTTGCCGAAGTAAAAAGCTGTGTGTTAATGGGCAGTGCCTGATTCAAAGCTGTGTCAGGGTCACTTCATGCAATCTCAGTGATTGGTAAAAGGTTCGCCACAGTTGGATCGTTTGTTTCACCAACCGCAGTTTATTACCTGTCACTGCCAGTCACATGTCATTCCACAGCTCAGAGCACTTCTGCCGAATGACATAGACAATGTCCTGCAGGGAATGACAGATTGCAGTATGTTGTCACTTGAGGCCACCTTAATAGCCCGATCAGCAATTTCATTTCCCTGAATTCCCATATGCCCAGGTACCCAGCTGAATGATACCTCCTTGCCCAACAGCTTCAGGGAGTACAGTTGGTCTTTTATGAGCTGTAGAATCTTCTTCTCTGTGTACAGGCTTTGCAACGGTAACAGTGCACTAACTTAATCGAAGCAGATAAGAATAATTATCATAATTGCGTGAAGCTCTGCTGTGAGGACTGAAAACGCTGTTGGGTGGCAAATGATAGTAACATGGTCAAGGTATGGACCAGCCGAGGGAGTCCTCCAGCTTCACACCATCTGTGCAGACCACAGTAAAATCGTGATGCCTGTCTAAAATTAAAATCAGCTTGATATGTAAAATCACGATTGCAACCTTTCTTAATTTTTTCTGAAGTCTAAAACAGTGCATAGAAAGCTGAACTACACTATGGTATGCAGGTGCATGTGGTGTTGACAACGTTTTGGATCCCTGGCGTCCCATGAGCCATTGTCGCCTGATGGACAGTGGTGGCTGAGTAGCCTCAGAACAGAGGCTCGGAATGGGGCTAGTTCTAAAGGCCCCAGTAGTCTGCCAAATCCCTGCGTTGTGCACCACATCTAGCATCATCAATTAAGAGGGTCTGGCAGAGACATAGACCATGCATCCATAATCAAGGCGAGATCACATGAAGACCCAATAAAACCGAAGCAGACAGGTTCTATCTGCACCACGCGAATTGTGGCTAAGACATTTTAAAATACTCCGTGCTTGAGGCACCATTTCTTCATGTCCTTGAGGTGTAACAACCATGTGAGATTCGAGTAAAAAATTAGACCCAGAAACTGCATTATTTCTTTAAAATGTAGAACAGTGTCCCTCATCCTCAATTCAAGTAAGTTTAAAATATACCAGGAATGATTAAAAAGAACACATACAGACTTCTCAGTGGAAAAGTTAAGACCACTATTCTTCTTCACCCAGTCATCTGATTGTCGAAGAGTGAGCTGCAGCTGATGAGTTGTCATTGCAGGGCTAGAAGAAGAGCAACAGATCAAGTAGTCATCAACAAGTAATGAACACTGGACAGGAATTTTAACAATGGACATGACACTGTTAATCGCTATGGCAAACAAAGTCACATTTAAAACGCTACACTGAGGACACCGTTCTCTTGCTCAAAACAATCTGAGAGGATGTCACCGACTTGATACCTAAAATAGTGTGGAGAAAGGAAGGATATACAAAAAAGGGGAAGGCATCCACGAAAACCCCGTTCATGGAGCTGCCTAAGGATAAGATGCCTCCAATTAGTATCATAGGCTCGCCTGATGTCAAAAAAGATACCCAAAAGGTGCTGCCAATTCATGTTAGCCTGTTGCATAGCCGCTTCCAGGAAGGCCAGATTATCAAAGGTGGATCAATATTTCCTGAACCCACACTGACAACAACTAAGGAGTTGCCTGGATTCTAACATCCAAACGAGATGGCATTTTACCATCTGCTCTAAGGTCTTTCCCACGCAGTTAGTGAGGGCTATGCCATGATAACTACTCGGGCGCGTATGGTGCTTCCCTGGTTTTAAAATAGGAACTAAAACTGCTTCACGCCACGGGTCGCGAAAACTAGCTGATGCCCAAACAACATTAAAAAGTGAGGAGGAGGATTTCACTGTTCCGTTCTGTAAAGTGCTGTAGCATACTATAATGTATCATATCATGTCCAGAGCACACATCATGAGCTGCAGATAATGCAGATTCTAGCTCCCACATGGAGAAAGGGCAGTTTTATTCTTATATAGTGGTAGAACTGAAGTCCAAATTGCCCTTCGTAGCACCCAGTCTGTGGCACTGGAAAGCAGGATCCTGCTGGGCAGTGGAAGTTACAGTGGTGAAGTACCCCCCCCCCCCCCATAGTCTGCACAATATCTCGTGGATCAGTGTGGAGAGTGCCATTCGCATTACAGCTGTTACTGGGCACCATCCTCTTCTACCAGATATCCTCTTTATGGTCTCCCATACCTTAGTGCTGCTTGTGGAACGATTGATGGAATTCCAGAAGTGCTGCCATGATCTATTCTTGCTCTCATAACTCTGCGACATTTTGTCCTTGCTAACCAAAAGGCGGCAAGATTCTCTGCAGTGGGCCGGCACTTTAATTTTCGCAGAGCCGCTCATCTCGCCCATATTGCAGAGTCGCATTCTTCAGTCTACCAAGGGACAGGGTGCTGATGTAATTGCCCTATGGACTGGGAAATGGATGCTCAGCAGCATGATCCACCCATTCCTGGGCACTATCACATTCAAATTCAGCAAGTTTGCTGAACAAGGTCAAGTCTGCCTAGCGAAGCACCCATTGTGATGGGGTTCTGGCAGATACCTTTCTGTCTGGCAGATAAATCCAGGGGGGAAACGGTCACTGCAATGTAGGTCATAGAGCACCTCCCAGTGGGCAGAGTGGGCAAGGGCTGGAGAAGAGAGTGAGAGATCAATAGCAGAGAATGAACCTGTCACAGTACAGAAGTGTGCACTCTGGCCTGTAATTAGCAAATGCACACTGGACAACAAAAGAATCCTCTCAATTGCTCTACCCCTGGAGCAGGTATTTGCAGAGCCTCAAAGCACATTGTGTGCATTAAAATCACCTCACAGGATGAACGGTTGGGGGAGCTGAGTAAGAAGGTTATGGAGAGCATTCTCATCGAGTGCATCATACGGGGACAGGTAAAGTGAGCATATCGTCAATTGGTGACGCAAGTGCACAGACACTGCGACTGCTTTGCAGCGTGTGGTAAGCAAGACAGGTGAGGAGCGGTATGTGGCACTGATGAAAATGGCCACCCTATATTTAGCTCTCACGCCAGTAAGATCATCCTTTCTGTATAAAAAAAACATTCACGCAACTCGTGGGTGTTTGTTTCTTTGAAGCAAGTCTCTTGAAGACAGACACAAATAGGTTTATCCCCAGTCAACAATCGCAATTCCTCCATATGGGTCCAAAATCCCTGCAAGTTCCACTGTAGTATTGGAGCCATCTTCACAAAGTATGTATCTTGACTCTCTCTTTCCATTTAGTCGGGGAGACCGAAATAGGTGGAGTTCATTCTTGGGGCATGATGTTTGCCCCTGAGGGGCATCCACCTCCATGAGCTCACGAGCAGAGTCAGAAGGGAGGTAAGGTGTGATAACATCTATGTAATCAGATGCTCTATTGCCTCCTTTCACTTGTGCTTGACTTCTCCTGTTGCCTTTTTCTGCTTCGTACTCTTTACAGTAGTGGTAGCAGGAGTAGAAAAGTCAGTGCTGGTCTTCTGCTGGCTTTTAAGGTGCCAAAAGCTGTGTAATGTTGACACCAGTAACTTTTTCATATGTATGTGACAGGGTTTCAGGTTCTGTAACAGCTGCAGCCTTACAGGTGCACTCACAGGTACAGGTGTTGGTACCTACACTAGCAATGTCCGTTTGAGTGGAGACAGCAACTTTGGCAGTAGTCCACAGGTTGCTCGCTCGCAACTGTTCAACCTCGACAGCCGCGCACCCCATCAGCACGTAGGGGTGAGGGGATTATTATAGGCATTTCCTTCGTCACGACCCAGGTGGTCGAGCTGGGATCCCCATTCTCTGGTACACACAACGATCCACCACCACACCACACGTCGGTCGCTGAAGTGTGTCTAGAGGGTTTTTTTTTTCCCTTTCTTCCCCAGGCAATCTTGCCCAACATTTACCGGCTGAATATGGCTCATAAAATTCTTTTTATTCTTCTTGTGTAAATGCATGAATTTGTACAAGAAAGCCATATTCCATTTCTTTCAACAATACATTGCCCATGAAACAGCAAGTTGTCAAAAACTTATGCTTGTTCTGTGAAAAGTCACGCATGAAGTCAAGCAAGTGACTATATTTCGGCCAGTATTGCTTTGACAAATGTTAAACTTTACGTCATTGGGAACATGTGCAAATGTTCGCATAAAATTTCATCAAAATCCATGATAGATGAGCAGGAAAATGTTCCAAAATTAGTAGATTTGACATGGAATGACCCATAATGATTTCCATAAGTGTGAAAAATTAATTTCAACGGTAACCATTCATAAGTATGTGGATTACAAAATTTAAGGTCGAGTAATTTTTGTTAGTAATGTGCAACACACAAATTTAAAACTGTGTCACCAGAAAAGAAACTGCTTCGTTCGTTTTAAATTACTAATTAAATAAGTTTGCAAATTACAATGAATTAATCATATCAAATATACCAAAAAAATTTATACAATAGTTTAAAATATCAAAGCATAGGTTACAATGGAGATAGTATGCATTACTGTCAAATTGTAGCCTTTGTACTATGTACAATTCCGAAATACAATAATACTGCCAATTGTAACTACATTTAATTCAAGTAATGTAGGCTGTACATGAATAATGAATACACATTCAGTTGAATGCCTTTCTTAATACACCATAATAATCAGTTTTATATAATTATGGATTAGTGTAGCCCAGTTTCTCCGACTATTGCATTAATACCAGAATTCAACAAAGTGGGCAGTATGTAGAGGTGTTTCATGTGCTTTCAGGGGTGTCGGCAGCAACATGCACCATATAACTGTAAAACTATGTCACCTGCAGTGACCCTAGTGAGAATTCATTTAAAAGTATAAAAAAATGGGCTTGATTTTTGTCATCTGAAATATCTGGAAAATTATGAAACAAGAATAGGGGAAATATAGATAAAATGATATAAAACATAACGAACATCCTCAAATTTTGTAAACTGCATAAATGGAGAAAGTTTTCCCCTTACTGACGTCAAAATCTGAGGGCTCTCCAGTACGCTATTTTAAATAGTGTCAGATATAAGAGTTTTTGTCTACTCCAGACTAGGAGAAGATCTTTTACTTGTCTATGTATGGTCATTCAAAATTTTTACCATTGAGGCTGCTAAAGAAATGCAGCAGATGTAGATGGTTGGTCAAATGAGCTCAGAGTCTCTACTGGTAACTATTCCTAGCGTTCATTTATTATTCACAGTTCCACATTGTTAGCAATACTTTCTAAACTAAATGTTTTAATTTATTTTAAATCAAGGAAAGTCATTTTTGGTACCGTTCGCGTGCGTGTCTTCTCGTAAATAAGTGTTCTTGAGAGTCCAAATTTGGCGGGGATGTTTCCAGTGTCGCCAAATTAGCAGAAAGTGACACCTTGAGATGCTCAAGCAAATGAAAAGTATTGTTCCAGTGGGTAGAAATGTCTTGTTTTAATCTGAATCCACCCAAATTCATTTACTCCTGCATGGCAACCAAGGCATATGAAGATTTTTTTTTTTTTTTTTTGCTCTTTTTAAAATATGAATTAATCGTGTGGCATTTATCTAATACTTTAAATAACTGCTTATAATTGACTGTGCTGTTTCTTAAATCAGTTCTGTGTTTTTATATACAGTCTGACTGCAAAATTGAGTGTGTCAGCAACATAACATTGTAAATACATGAAATTATTTCTAACTGCTTTCTTCACATAAGGTGCAGCATAAGCAACTATAAGGACTATTTTTTTTGCTCAACTGTCAATTATCCAGTATTTGTTGATTAACATGAGCTATGTTTTCAGCTCTGTGTGTGTGTGTGTGTGTGTGTGTGTGTGTGTGTGTGTGTGTGTGTGTGTGTGTGTGTGTGCGTGCGCGCGCACACGCAAAACGCCGGTTGTCCACACAAGTCGCCGTGCCAGTATAAGATGGGAAATAAGTCACTCTATAGTATTTCGGCTGCCAGGGGCACCCGCAGTCTCTGTATCTCTTTGCTCACTTCGAGCACTGGCCAATAGGAAGAGGAGGGCTTGCCTACATATGCTGGCGCACGACAGCAACACGACAGTTCGATCCGGGTGTTCCATCGATGAGAGCCAGCAATGTACCTTTAGCACAAGCCAGAACAGTATACATTGCAGAACTGCGTAATAGTTAGGAAGACTTTTGTACCAACTAAAGCACAGCAAAGTTAAGTATTCATTTCATTTTGTAAATAAATTATATGTGGTCTAACCAATTCTTTTAGTTACAGACTAGTCTTTGTTCTCCTCTTGATCCCAGTGCATCCTGAGACATAACATCCCCAATATTCAGTAGGGTGCTTTCTCTTAATATGGTTTATCAACATTGTAGTATTTCTACAATATACGTAATGGTGTGAACAATGTATGCACTTTTTCCCCTTTATAGGCATGTCAGAGTTCTCAAACTAAGGAAGTAGTCCCCCCCCCCCCCCCACACTGTTTACTAAATTTCACAAGTACTACGAAATTTGGGAAATATATAGAACAGCACACAGTGGTCGTGCCACATTCATTAATCATATCTGAACAGTATATTGAAAACAGACTACCTTAATGCTTCTGATGTACTGTGAAGAACACACATGAAACAGGAACTGAAGCAAAGCTGCATTACAGAATCCATATCACCCCCAACCTACTGCTGCTTGTTTAAATTGCTGATCAGTCAGTTCCCACCTGCATTAAAATAGAACTTTTTAATAAAAATCTACCTCTTAACACGAATTTCAATAGTGATTTTTTTTTTTTTTCATAATTACGTCAACTACACCTTAATGCAGCAGAGATGAGTGCTGCCTAAGCATGAGAAGGAATAATTTTCAGGTGATATCTTGCACTGATCAATTGGCCATTTTCTATGCAAAAGCAAACATGTTTGAAACTAAAAATACATAAAATTTAACTGGCACTGTTGCGAGAACTAGTCTGAGATCAGTATACAGATATACAAATGTGACCTTGCTTCAGTTTACAAAACAAGTCACAAGAAGGTGCATATGTTGGAATACTAATAAGAAAGTGGGGTTCTTCCAATTCAGGTCGCCCACACACACCGTCCTTCGCTGACGTTAGTTAATCCCTGATACCACAGACACCGAAAGGTTCGCCAAAGCACGACATTAAAGGGGACTCTCCACCCACAGAATGGAGACCTTGCACGAGAAAAAAAAAAAAAAAAAAAAAAAAAAAAAAAAAAAAAAAAAAAAAAACTTTATTGATATAACTGGTCCTGAAGCTGGTCATTAGAAAACGTACTTGTTGCAGGAGGGGTACCAGGTTTAATTCCTGGGTTCGAGAGGAAAGACTGTCCCTGACAAAAACAGTAGAAGCAAGGGCCAAAGCATATTATTTATCTGTTTCAAACCAGAATGAAACTTTCATTCTGCAACGGAGTGGGCACTGATATGAAACTTCCTGTCAGATTAAAATTGTGTGTCGGAACCGGGATTTGAACCTGGGTCTTTTGCCTTTCGTGGACAACTGCTCTACCATTCTGAGCTATCCCGGCACACTTCATTGTCCATCCTCCAAACTTTACTTCTGCCAGTACCTCACCTCCCACTTTCCAAACCTCACAGAAGTTCTCCTGTGAACCTTGCAGGAATAGCTCTCCTGGAAGAAGGGATATGGTAGAGTGCTTGTCCCTGAAAGGCAAAGGTCCTGGGTTCGAATCCCGGTTCCAGCATACAATTTTAATCTGCCAGGAAGTTTCGTATCAGTGCACACTCCACTGCAGAGTGAAAGTTTCAAGACTGAAACATCCCTTAGGCTGTGGCTAAGCCATTTCACAACCATATCCTTTCTTCCAGAAGTGCTATTCCAGCAAGGTTCGCAGGAGAATTTTTGTGAGGTTTGGAAGTAGTAGGCGAGGTATTGGCAGAAGTAAAGTTGTGAGGATGGACCGTGAAGTGTGACGGGATAGCTCAGACGGTTGAGCGCTTGCATGTGAAAGGCAAAAGTCCCAGGTTCAAATCGCAGTTCCAGCACAGAATTTTCATCTACTGGAAAGTTTTTTTGTTTCAAACCGTATTAACACACGATAGTTAACTTATAAGAAACACATAATGCAAGAATTGCACTTTGCAATATTGAAGAGGTTATTATATGTTACATTGCAATAAAGAATACTGAATATAATAAATGAGGTTCCTTTAAATATATATATATATATATATATATATATATATATATATATATATATATATATATATTAACATAGGTTTAAAGGAACCTCATTTATTATATTCAGTATTCTTTATTGCAATGTAACATATAATAACCTCTTCAATATTGCAAAGTGCAATTTCTTGCATTATGTGTTTCTTATAAGTTAACTATCGTGTGTTAATACGGTTTGAAACAAAAAACTTTCCAGTAGATGAAAATTCTGTGCTGGAACTGGAAGTGTTACCTTCCTTGAGGTTGTGTTGCTGTTACCTGCATAATAATTACAACAAACTGGAGCTTAAGTCAACAGGGAAAGCCATATATGTGGAGTATTGCATTTAGGTGTAAATAACACCAACAGAATGTTGGGGAATGGTTATACATTCAAGCTTCAAACTGCAGTACTACTTATATCAAACCAATTACATGGTTTTACATTCAACATGGGACTTAAATATAACAGCACATTATTATAAATTAGTGCAATGGAAAACAGAACAGGGTTATTACTTAATTTAGCAAAATATTCTGGTGTCTTATGTCTGTCCATAAATTATAGGTACATTCTAGAATTGTTTTAAGAACTCTTTGAAGTATCTCCAGTCCATAAACATTTATGATGCTACCCATTACTTCAGCTGCACTCTGAACAAAAGCCTATGCAGTATAAAGGTTTCATTAGGTTGTCTGTTGTTGTTGTTGTTGTTGTTGTTTTTAAAAGGGACTAAACGGCTGGGTTATCAGTCACTTGTTCCCCACATCATATGATTTGCAGTTGAAGAAGAAACACTCCACAGCCAATACACAAGAAGTACAGGAAGGTGGTGTGCGCTTAAAATAACATAATAAAAGGAGAAGGGAAACCACTATAGCAGTGGACCAAATAGTAAAGCTGCCAGTTGGAAATAGGACTGGCAAGACAAAAGGAACAGAAGATTAAAACTGTTTAAGTGGTGGGCACCCAAGAGATCAGGCTTAGGTACCCAACATTAAATCATATGATAAAATCCAGTTGCACTAATAAAACCTAAAACACTGTCAACCAAAGGGGTGTCATCAGCTAAAAGCAAAGGGAGCACAGAAGGCAGCTTGAAGGACTACCGCAAAGCAGCTAAAACTGGACAGTCCACCATGATGTGAACCACAGTCAACAGGGCACCACAATGGCAGTTTGGCGGGTCCTCTCAACGTAAGAGGTGGGCGTGCGTAAGGCATGTATGGCCTATACACAGGCAACAGAGGATGACCGAGTCCCTTCAAGAAGGCCTAAGAGAAGTCTTCCAAGCTGCTGTCGAAGACTTGATCGCACGGAGCTTGTTGGGCATGCTCAATGTCAACCATTCTGAGTTACAGGCAATGGATATCTTGCAGTGCAGACCCAAGCGGATGTCCCTTTCTGGGGTACCAATACCCAGACACTAGGAGGCGATGGCCTGCTTGGCCAGCTGATCAGCTTGTTCGTTTCCTGGAATGCCTATGTGGCCCAGGGTCCAGATGAAAGTCAGAACGGCCAGACACGCCAAGACTGAACACAGACTCTTGGATGGATCGCACCAGATGGTGTTTGGGAAAACATTGGTCGAGAACTTGCAAGCCACTCAGGAAGTCACTGCAGATGACATATGACTTCCTGGGGCATGTACAGAGGTGGTCTAGATCACGATTATAGGGATCAGTTCTGCAGTAAAGACAGTACAGCCTGGTAGCAGAAAGCGTTGTTCAATGTGGTCGCCATGAACATAGACGTAACCCACTCTGCCTTCTACCTGGGAGCCATCAGTGTATATGACTTCTGCATCACGGAACGTACAAGGATGTCCAGAAAATGTTGAAGTGTATGTGGTGAAACCGATGCCTTTGGATCGCAGGACAATTGCAGGTGGAGCTGTAGGTGAGGGATGGACCAAGGAGGGATATGAGATTGCCAGGAGAATGCAGGAGGTAGAGGTAGGGACTCAAGTGAGGAAAGGAGAATATGTACCAGAACCATGATTGGAAGACCTGATCTGGATCGATGTTCGTGAGAGGGAAGGGTGGTGTTTGGAAACAAAATCCTGCGATTTGGATGATGAGGTGTAGCATGAACATGGGCGGCATACGAAGCCAACAACTTCAGGGGAGGGATGCCAGCTTCAGCGAGGAGGCTTGGCACAGGGCTGGTGTGGAAAGCCCCCGTTGCAAAGACGAACACCACTGTGAAGAATGGGATCCAAAATCCACAGTGCTGAAGGTGATGCAGATTCATACACCTGGCTCCCATAATCCAGGCGTTATAATATTAGGGCCTTAAAGAGGTGCATGAGAGTTTGACGGCCAGCTTCCCAGGCAGTGTGGCCGAGACAGTGCAGTATATTTAGATGCCGCCAGCATTTTTGCTTCAACTGACGGAGGTGTGGCCCCCAAGTCAGTTGGTTGTCTAACAGCATGCCAATAAACTAATGTGTTTCTGCGACATGAAGCTGTTCGCCAGCAAGGTAGAGTTCTGTGTCAGGATGAACGACCCAACGACGACAAAAGTGCATCACTCGGGTTTTGGATGCTGAGAATGTGAAGCCGTGCACTGAGGCCCATGATTGTGCCTTTTGCATGGCTCCTTGCATGCACCTTTCAATGACACCAATATTAGCAGAACTGTAATATAGACAGAAGTCATCGGCAAACAAGGACGAACAGACCGATGACCCTACAGCTGCCATAAGGCCGTACATGGCAACTAAAAATAGAGGTACACTGAAAACAGAGCCCTGGGAGACGCTGTTGCCTTGGATGTGACTATTCCTGAGGGAGGTACTGACCCTAACTCGAAAAGTACGGAGTGAGAGGAAGTTCTTTATAAGCATCAGTACGGGACCACATAAGCCCCAGTCGTACAGCATAGCCAGTATATGGTGGTGCCAGGTGGTGTCGTACGCCTTGCGAAGATTGAAAAAGACCACTACCATGCGCTCATGCCTGGTGAAAGCAGTGCGGATGGCCGACTCCAACAACACTAGATTATCTATTGCAGAGCTGCCATGGCGGAAGCCCCCTTGATGGGGGGCGAGGAGTCACCGCTCTTCAAGAATCCACATTAGCCACCGGCTCAACATACGTTCGAAGATCTTGCACAGATTGTTCGCGAGGCTTATTGGGCAGTAGCTCTCTGCCACCTGCGGACCAGCACCCGGTTTCATCACTGGGATAATGATGCTATTCCGCCATTGGGATGGGAAAGCACCTTTCACCCAGAGATGGTTGTACAGGGCGAGAAGTCATTGTTGAAAAGCCGCAGGGAGGTGACGAACGAACTGGCAGTGAACACTGTCTGGTCCTGGGGAGGTGTCAGGACATGCAGGTAGGACACTCTCAAACTCCCACTCATTGAATGGCGCATTTTATTTTTCCTGGCAGCACATGTGAAAAGAAAGCTGCCACTGTTCGACACGCTCTTTGAGGGCGCGGAAGTCCGCATTGTAGGATGCAGATGCTGATCTAACAGCATAATGTTCTGTCATTTACTGCATGATAGCAGCCGGGTCTGTGGTCAGGGTACCCTGAATGTGCAGACTGGGTATTCCTGTCAGTGGACGATGCCCAAAAAGGTGCCTAACCTGCTTCCACACCTCAGTTGGGGAAGCCCGACAGCCAATAGTGGCTAAATACCGCTCCCAGCTACCTTGATTGCTTTGTTTTGTCAGTCGACGAGCTTGGGCACGGAGCCATTTGAAAGCAATCACATGCTCCAATGAAGGATGGCGGCGCTGGCGCTGGAGAGCTTGACGATGCTCCCTGATGGCCTCAGCCATTTCCGGTGTCCACCAGGGTACCATTTTACGATGGAGCAAACCAGAGGATTTTGCGACTGCAGCTTCAGCAGCGGAAACCATGGCCCTAGTGACATCATCAACAGCCAAATCAACGTTGTCTGGGAGCGGAGATGTTACTGTAACAGCTGAGGTGAAAGCCGGCTAGTTTGCTCGATGGAGTGCCCATCGGGGCAGGCAGCCTGCAGGTGATGACTGTGGGAGAGAGAGGATGAGAGGGAAATGATTGCTTCCACAAAGGTCGTCATGGACCCTCCAAGTAAGGTGTGGAAGTAGGCTGGGACTGCAAAGTGACAGATCTATGGCTGAGTAGGTGCCATGGGCCAAGCTGAAGTGGGTGGCAGCTCCGTTGTTAAGAAGGCCAATATTTAGCTGCGCCAGAAGGTATTCCACGTCTCTACCATGGGCCGTAATCTCAATTCCACCCCACAAGAGGTTGTGGGCATTGAAGTCCCCCAGCAGGAGGTACGGCGGGGGAAGTTGAGCAACCAAGGCAGCTAGTTCCGCATAAGACACTGCCATGTCCGGAGGAAGGTACATTGAGCAAATAGTGATCTCCTGTCCTGCCCGAATCCTCACAGTCACTGCCTGAAGTGTAGTGTGTAGTGACACTGAAGCACTGGGGACATTGGCGAGAACAAAGATGCAAACACCTCCAGATACCCTGCCATAGGCTCCACGATTTTTATAATAGTCCGGGTAACCATAAAGGGCAGGGGTCTGCTGAAAAGGAAACCAAGTTTCCTGGAGGGCTACACACAATACAGGGAATTGGCACAATAAATGTAGCAATTCAGCTAGACGGTGGAAATAACCACCAGAGTTCCACTGAAGGATATTGCTGTTGGCGTACTGGGATGCCACGAGTGTCATGAACATTGAGTTTCCACCTCAGTATCACCTTTTGACACTGCCTTAGTACTTGCGTCACCTATATCCATCGATTCTGGGAGATCGGTGAGTGCTAGGTCCTCAGGGGATGCTAGCATCTCGAACCCATCCTCAGAATCGGAAGTTTGAGAGACCGACAGCGGGAGTGCCGTTGGAAGAGATTTTTTCTTAGATCTCTTTTTCTTTTGTTTCTCCTCTCGCTGTTCTTTCGGGTTAGACTGCTGGGAGGGCTTCTCTGAAGTTTCAGAAGACGATGAGGATCGGGAAGCCCTTTGACCAGTGGTTTGTATGTCTCCCAGTGAACGGCTTGTGTCCTCTGCTCGACTCTTCGAAAGTGGGGAAGGGAGCATCGCAACAGACTTCTCCTTAGCGAGAGGGGCCAGGGAAGGCTGCTGCTTCTCCAGCAGGGGAATGGGGACTTGTGTCCCTGATGGTGGGGGTGAAGTTGGTGGGGCAATGAATGAAGGCCCCCCAAACCTTTGAGGAGGCAGACTGAGTTTGATGGCCCTTAGGGCCCACAGTAAATGGGTGGCGACGACGTAACTGTCACATAGGAAATTGTCTGCGGTACTGGGTGGAGTCTTTCATATTTTTTCCTTGGCTCTGTGCATGTCAGTCTGTCCAGAGTTTTAACTTTCATGATTTTACGCTCTTTGCGGAGAATGTCACAGCCTAGTGAACAGGGTTGATGGTGTTGACCACACTTGACATATTAGCGGGGGAGTACATGGAGTGTCCGGATGGGATGGATGCAAACATTCCCTACATGTGGGGCTAGAGGTGCAGCGGGATGACATATGGCCAAACTTCCAACATTTGAAGCATTGCGTAGGGGGAGGGATTTAAGGCTTTACGTCACACCGGTAAATCATGACCTTGACCTTTTTGGGCAATGTATCACCCTCAAAGGCCAAGATGAAAGTACCGGTGACAACGTTACAATCCTTCGGACCCCTATACACACGCCGGCCAAAGTGGATGCCCCGTCGTGCTAAGTTGGCGTGTAACTCGTCATCAGACTGTAGAAGAAGGTATCTGTGTTAAATCAGACCCTGGACCATGTTCAGCGATTTGTGGGGTGTTACGCTTACAGGACATCACCCAGCTTGTCGCAAGCAAGCAATGCTTTCGACTGAGCGAATGATACAGCTTCTATCAGCACTGAACCACTCCTCATCTTCAACATTCCCGCGACTTCGCCATACTTATCCTGCAGATTTTCTACAAAGAAAAGTGGTTTAGTCGTCATGAAACATTCCCCGTCTGTTCTGCTGCATACAAGCTACTTTGGAGAGTATAACTCATCCCTATCTTTAGCCAGATGTTCTTCCCGTGATGTAACAAGGGAAGGAAACGATCGGGGTCATATTTTGTGGCATTGAAATTTGATCTTCCTCGCTTAGAGATGCCATTGACATAATTTATTACTTGTTTCATCTTGGTCCCATGAGCAGCTAGGGATATAAGGGTCCACCCTGGCAGAGCCCCACTTGCCTGGGTAAGCCTTATACAACTGAGGTGCAGCAGGTTCCTCATAGGTTGCTCGCTAGCCACTGTTCAACCTTAACAGCCATGCATCTTCTCGGCACGTAGCACACCTTGAGATTGAGGTTCTTTTTACAGAGGTCTTTACTGTCCTAGTAACCAGGGTGATCAAGCCAAGATCCCCGGGCTCTGAAACGTACAACGTTCCACCATCGCGCAAAATGATGGTCGTTGAAGCATGCACAGAGCTTACGGTGTAGCGGACTGTTGGCATGACACAGCCCACGGCTCAGGACCCCGGGTTCGCCAAGCCCATACTCAGCAAATTAATGCTGAGCCCCTGAGGGTTGTCTGTCTGTTCAAGGCCTTTGTCATTTAAAATGTGGAAAAATAATGTCTTGTGTGGCGAACCATCCTGCAACACTGAGTGCCATGTCCGTAACAACTGTTGGAAAGAATGCCATGGCGGTAATATTCCTCCAACACTGAATTCAACATAATAATATTGGCATGGCATTCAATGTGTTAAATACATGTTAGAGTGGAAGATACAACAAAATCAGTAACTTCATTCATAGTCTAGTCATGAGCATATCCAAAATACAATCTGCCATTCTGTCATGTCTCCATCATGGTGACCTATCTTCTTGTACTGATCGTAAACAAGCAACTGGCACACCCATATGCCTCCACTACCATGAAATGCATCATTAGTGGAAGGCCACATGACAACCTAGTAGCAGTACTACACTATATAGCACACTCCCAAAGTTACTGGATGCTCATTTAAGCAAGTGACATTCTGGCAATCAGCTTAATACTTATCAAAGTAATAAAAAGGATTCAACAAGTTTTTCTTAACACTAGTGCATCCAAATGAGCGTATACATTGTCAAATGTATTGAATTTAAGAAGACTAATATGTAATTAGATTAGTTGATAAAATTCTCTTGGGCTTCCAGCCACGTCAAGTAGTTGGATATCAAACCACTTGACGCGGCTGAAAGCCTGAGATAATTTTATCAGCATGACTCACCACATAACTATGCATTCATACAATTAGATTAATTGTTCGTTACATAGATCCATGTTGAGGGGATCCTTGTTGACGTGACATGCCAAAATTTTTTAAGCTGATATAATGATACTATTAGTATGAATACATATGCATACATCATTTGTTTGTATTAAAAAAAAATTTTATGGTTGCTGGTAAATTATTGAAATGTGTGTTCCTGAGTAGTGGACCCCTATTTGAACTAAACTAAGTGCTTTTAAGTCCTTTTGTAGATCGTTTATGTTCCTAGTATTGCATGTATGAACTGAGCTGTTTGTTGGAAAAAGGGATATATTATTTATGACAAACTTCATTAATGAATAAATATACTGTGAGACAGTAGTTAGTACATCCAGTTCGTTGAAGAGGCTTAACTACAGGTTGCCAATAGTATTACACGTTTTTGCCCTCTGAAAACTTTTGCTTGGCTTTAAGAGTAGTAGTAGTAGTAGTAGTAGTAGTAGTAGTAGTTGTTGTTGTTGTTGTTGTTGTCGTCGTTGTCATTGTCAGTCTGGAGACTGGTTTCATGCAGCTCTCTATCCTACTCTATTCTGAGCAAGCCTCCTCATCTCCTTATAAGAACGGCCACCAGGGTGGTTGTGATTTAACCCAAAAAAAGAAAAACCACACCATGTGGGATTTTTTAAGAAAAATCTATTTAAAAAACCCACCAATAAAACCCAACAACACACACACACACACACACACACACACACACACACACTTTCCACTTCTTTCACATCTGGCAGTATTGCTCATGTGACACAAATTGAAACTTAGAGGAATCATATTATTGTAGGCAACTATTAGGCACAACAATTAATTTTATTACGCCTCGGTTGCACAGTGGTAGAGTGCCAGACTACAAATCCAAAGGTCACAGATTCGATCCCTGCCAGGTCCTAGGGTTTTATCTGTCACTTTCCACTTCTTTCACATCTGGCAGTATTGCTCATGTGAAAAATAGCGATTAGCACCGTGGTTCAGAGCCCACGTTAAACTGTAGGTCCCCCTATAAATGGCTGGGTAAGTCAGTTCGAAGGTCGGAGGAAGGCAATGGCATACCACCTCCAAATAGGACCATGCCTAGTAAAGCACTGTGGTGTTCAAACCAATCTTTGGATTGTTGACTGCTTTCCCTTTTTAACATTTTTAAAAATAATTATTGTAAATATAATAAAGTTAACACAGTAAAAAAGTAAACTTTCACTTTGAGGAACATACAATTTACTCTGTTTTTAAAGAACACAGAAACTTGTTCATCTTTAATAACTTCACTGCTTTTATTTCTCCTACATTGTTTCGAAGTTTTGACCACACAAGTCGATACATGGAGAATATCCTTTCAATGGATGCAGTGCTGGTAGGGCAAAAAATAATGTTTTTTACAAAACTAATAAAACCTGTTGGTAACTTAGAAAAGTTGCAATCCACTTCGGATGCACCTTCATGAGCCATTTTTTCTGTAGCTTAACATACCAGTGAAACATCATGACTTTGACCTTTTCGAACATTGTCACCCTCAAAGGCCAAGACAAATCCGCCAGTGATTGATTGATTGGTTGAAGCCAAAACAGTCTCGGACCAACCCGCCACTGCCCGCACCGAAACTAAGTTTATTGTGCGGTATTGCTCCCTGTATATCTAGTAAAGCCAACCAATGCCCTTGAACAGTGCAAGGAGTCCCTTTACCAGTTAGACAGAATTTCTTTGGGTCTGGTTGTCCCAAATATTCTGTGCTTTTTATTCTCCAATGCAATGCATTCGAAGATTAGATGTGATGCAGTTTCATCACCGTCATCACACATACTACATGGTCCTCTTCTGTTATTCCCATTGTACGTAGGTGTTTTTTTGAAATTCCCATGGCCTGTCAGCAATCCAACCATGAGTCTAATCTCTCTCCTGTTCAGACCCAGGATTGCAGAGATTCTTTTAAAACATGGCTTTGGCATCATTACCTTGCCATGCTTTTGTTGATGGACTTTGGACCAATATTGTGCTTGCTGTCTTCTGAGCCAGTTACGTAGCTCCAATTTGATCATTGCCTTGGTGATGGTCAGGACAGGTTCTGGTCCAATAAATGGAGTCTCTGCCCTCGTCCTGGCTAATCTGTCGGTATGTTCGTTGCCACTGATCCCCGAGTGGCCAGGGACCCACAATAGGTTTACTCTATTGCTTTCCCGTAGCTCCACCAGAACCCTGTGACATTCTGCAACAATTTTAGATCCTGTTGCAGGAGCTGCCAGTGATCTGAGGGCTGCCTGGCTGTCTCAATAGATTTAGATGCTACGATCTTTGTAGCACCTACACAAATTCTCCTCCACACACGCCCTGATGGCAGTGATTTCGGCCTGGAATACTGAGGCCAGTCTTCCTAGAGAGATGACGCCCTCCAGTCTTGGCTGCACCCCATATACCCCGGCCCCAACACCTTGGACCGATTTTGACCCGTCAGTGAACCAGACAATATCCCCCGTACGATGTCGGATGCGCCAGTGGCCACCCTATTATCATTTGGTCACCGAAAAATGCGTCTGACAAAATGGACTCTGCGTCGTTGCAGATTGTTGCGTAAGTCCTAATCTGTCTGCAGCAAAAGGTCTCTATGATATATGACCCCCTGTACCCTATTTAAGGATTTGTGGGGTGTTATTGTAACAGGAATATCGCCTAAGTGGTCACACGTTAAGAGGCTACATGACTGAGCAGGGGTCTCCGCCTGTATCAGGACCGAACCGTCGCGCAGTTCCTGGCAACTTCTCTAAACCAATCTTCGAGGTGTTCGACGAACAAGGAAGGCTCAGTTGCCTGGAAAGATTCCCCCTCCTGTCTGGTAACAATTAGGTATCATAGTGAGTATGGTTCAGTCTTCTTCATGGGCCCACGTTCCCCCCCCCCCATGATGGAGTTAGGAAAGGAAACAATTTGTGGTCATATCTTGCAGCATTAAAATTAAATTTACCACACTTAGAGACACAGGTTTGTTTCCTCTTTATTGCGGGATGTCCGCCCCGATGCCACCCACTCCGAAACAGGGGCTCTCCTCAAGGGCGCCACCCAGCCACAGCAATGCCACCTGACAGGATGACCGTTGCTGGGAGTCCTGATGCCCCACAGAGACAAGCATCTACTCCTTGGCATTCATGAAGAGGTCACAGCTCAGGCATCAGCAGTATGATCCCTGTGCAATTCAGGGGGCTCAACCATGAGGGTACATAACAGCCCCACCACACGGACTGGCTACCGTGATGGTGACCTGGGGGGGAGGGGGGGGGGGAGCTATGGCGAGGAAGGGATTTGGAAGGAAAGGGTAGGAATCCGCGCCATAGGGGCTAGGTTGGGAGTTCTTCCCCAAATGGCTCACACTTAAACTGAAATTTTTTGGAGGTCAAACCCTGAGAGGGACCTAACTGGGCTGAAATAGGTGAAAAGGCAAACAAAGACGAAATAGCAAAACCAGCAGTACCGTGGAAATAGCCAGGCCATCATCACGAGAATACCTAGAGACGGGGTTGGAGAAGGGGGGGGGGGGAGGAAAACGGGGTGAGGGAAAGCGGCCTGGGAAACAGGAAGGAAGGCCGCAATGGCTCGGGGACCCGTGGGCACCACAAACATTCATTTGATTTACAGTTGTACGACATATCATTGCAGGTCATACAACTTCAAGTGTGTTTTCTTTAAAATTACCTAATTATTAAATATATTTTGAAGAGGTGGTAATGTTAAGTAGATTTGACCTATTTAGGTGAAATCTAACTACTGATACCATGTCACAAATTACGTATGTGACTTCTAGTTTCAGGAGATGGGAAGTTTATTTTTGAATGAAATATAGGGGTGGTATCAACAACATTATATTTGATCTAATCTATATTTGGATTGTGAATGCAGCTTTCTGGCATTTTAATGTAGTATGCCCCCTACCCATAACCCCCAATTTCCCAAGCTGGTCTTGTCAATGTCTTTTAATATATTGCTATTAGTCGAGGAAGTTGTTATATCGCCATGGTGTGGTAAACATGTGTTCGTGGTGTCTCTCGATTATGTTTGACGTCATTGGTCAAAGCGGTATCAGAGACTAGAGTTTATCCTCGCAATCACTACCTTACACATCAATTCTGCAAATGACAATATCTTCCAGTGGCCATTCCCACAAACCAGTGTGCTGGCTGATAGCCTCAATTGTGAGTAGAGTTAATCCTAGATTGTCTAGCAGAAATGTATGCAAACAGCTGGGGATCCTAACCATGCCAATACATTTTGTCACTAATGTGCCTTGTGAATAATAATTCAATTTACAAAACAAATAGTGTATATTATGGTCTTGACACAAGAAAATATGATCACCACAAAGATTTAAAGAATCTCAGCATGGCACAGAAAGGAGTGCATTATTCAGAAATAAAAATATTAAATAAACTTCCAGTCCACATCAAACCAGTCATAGGGGATTCAACCAACAATTAGAATCTTACCTCTTGAAGAATACTTTCTATTCTTTACAGAGTTAAGGGTGACAATTAAGAAATAACAGTTTCTATTTATATTCTTTCACTATTTGGAATTAAGCTACATCCTATTCATCAGGACTTCTTATTTTACTTATTCCAGACATTAATAAACATTTATTAGGCATAGTACAAGATTTCAGATATAATTTGAGTGCCAGAAAAATGTGTTCAAGCTTCCAGGGAGCCTCTGTGATGATGCTACTTTTTAGGGCCTTATATGCTTCCATTACGAAACCAAATCCACTTTTCTAGATCGTTTAGAATATTCTCTTTCTAATGACCACAGTGTAGAAGAGTTTGGAGAAAACACTTCTTTGTAAAATTTGACTAAAATACCCATTTTAGCACATTTTGAAAAATCGGCAACTTTACCCTAGATTTGTGAAATAATGGAAAGCAATAGGAGAATGAAACTTTATATTCCAAGACCGTATGTTGGTGAGTTATGGCGAACAAAGTTTTATGTCAATCCCACAATTAGTTTCAGAGATATAAAAAACTAAATTTTGCATTTTTTAACCAGCTATTTTTCACCCAACTTTGCTTCAAATTATCTATGTTTTGTTTCTTTCATGAAAATATTACCAGAGATATATCATCTCAAAGTTGCTGAAAATTGGAAGCTGTGCTATGGTCTTAAACAAGTGACTGTATCTCAAAGTATTGAATTTCTGAAAGTGAAACTTTACCAGTGTTCATTGAGAACATGTGTGAATGTTCATACAAAGTTTCATCAAAATCCATGATGGTTATGTGGGAGCCTCTAGACCACTTGGCATGGAATGACCCATTTACAGAACACTTTTTATGTGAATTGAACCTTAATTTGTTAGTGTCATTTTATGTATTATTTATCTGAGTTTTTGTGTGTAATCTGTGTTGTTACTTAAGCATGTAGACATTCTTTTCATGTAGGATGAAGTGGGGTAAGTGTAACCACGTTTTGGTATAGTTCAAAATTGATACCAAATTGTTATTGAAGATGTGATTTTGAAATTTCTCATCCTTAAAGTTTGACTTATTGACTTTTAAACAATATACATTTCGTTTTTGAAAAATAAAATTATATGGGCAAATAATTGTTTCCAAAATTTTGTGTTTTGAGGTTACAACATGGTTCGGGGCAAGTATAACCCCACATTGTTGTACCCATACAGAGCACTGTAAAAGACTTGGGGTAAGTGTCCTGATTACCCAATTTTTACTGAATTTGAAGGTTTTTATATTATTAAAATATTTTAAATTTTACTCAAGATACGAACTTTTTTGCACACGCCTCTTTGTATACTATGAAATAAGTGGAAAATGTTAGCTAAACTAGAAAATAAGTGATAGACTAAACCATAAAACACTGAAACAGAATGCTTCATAGATGATTTAGTTTTGTTTTAGGCCAGTAATTTATCAGTTTACATTCTACAAAAGTATTTTTTCATTACTAGGCAATTTAACAATAATAGTAAAATATCTAATATCAAGAGAAAAGAAAAATTCACTTCATATGTCACTTTCAATTATTTTTCATGGTAATTGAACTAAAGTTGTTGGCAATTTGTGTTTAATGCTAAACTGTCCTAAATCTACTTATTATATTCACACTTAGTCCCCAACTATTATTTAGTCACTGAGTAGGCTCGGGCAGCACTGAAATGACATTGGAGGGTACAACTTCTATCTCATCTCTTATCAGGCTAGTAGAATGTGGTGCCACGTTTTGTCTTATTTTCGCACCTGAGGAAAATCACTTCTCGATCTCCTAAATCATTTTTCACCCCCCCCCCCCTTCTCCTCAGAAATTTCTATGACCCCCTTGGTTACACTTGCCCCAGCTGAATGGTTACACTTGCCCCACATGCGGAAAAGTTGGGGTAGGTGTAAACATGTATGGCATATCAAGAGCTTGAAAAGTAAAAGTAAAACGAATGTCATATTTGAAATTATCATGCAAAAGTTAGTTTGTAACCAAAAAATTGTGAAATTATTTTTTAATACTCAGAAAATGACAGACAACCAAATTCTGACCATGTCACTCACACGCAGAGTGAAAATGTAGACGTCAATTCAAGTCCAAAAACTAATTACCAATTTATGTCAGATTTGACAATTTATCATTAAATATAACGAAGAAAGGAATACATTATCAAATGTGATAGGTCAGAGGTAAAAATACAGCTTCTTTAAGGCACCATAAGCCATGGTTACACTTACCCCACTTCACCCTATCTATATGTGTTTCAAATTGTAAACCACTTTATCATTTTCATGTGGTTAGTACTGTAACTAGACACATTCTACAGCCCATACTTTCGCGTCAAGGATCCATGGAGCATGCAACTAAATAAATATCCGAATTTGAAGTCTCCCCCCCCCCCCATCTTATCTAACTGCTAAACCAGGACAATTTACTTCCCCATAAGCAACAGTTCTTGCCTTTAATTTCCAGAAATGGGAAGCATGAAATTCAAACAAACAATAAGTAAAATGGAAATTGCTGAACTATTGCACAGTTTGCACACTTCTTTCCACTCCGAAAGCTTCCCATACAATACACGGTATGGATGTATATAATATTGCAGTGAAACTGAAGGTTCCAATTGGAGACTGTCAGTGACATACTGTCTTGTGCACTCAATGTCAATAACTGAACCAGAATACAGCAGAAGAAGCAGACACGATGTAACTAACTGCAAAATAACACAAAATAAAGGCTTAAATTTTATATAAAGCAGCAGTAGTGTAGTGTGCTAATGGAGGCAATGAAATGTTTGCTTTACAAGCATAATTTCACAAACAAAAGAAAAACCTGTTGGTTAATTGCCTTGATGTGCTTACTTAGCTATCAGAGATATAAAATGAAGTACCGTGGCATGTTTTAAATGCCTATGGAAGATGAGGGTAACAGTCAAAGGCAGATTTTGTAATATCTTGTTCATTACAATGGGAGTTCCAGCTGGATACAGAAGTTGAAGGGGAACAGTCACACCATCATGAAGGCAGCTGAGAAAATCTGCCACATATAAATTCATTTAGTATGAAAAAAGAGAGAGACACTCACTGTTCACTTTGTGATATCAAGAAAAAATAATATAAAAAGGACAAATATTGACATACATTAAAAACCAGTAATTCTGCATTAAATGTAACTTACACCATCACTATGCAAGTCATGTAGTGAACAAACATTTCCAGATGCTATTCCACGTCAAAGCAATAACAAAATTAAGAAACAAATATAAATAAAACACATTCCAAATTGATGGAATAATTTGAGTAGCAAGAATAATATAGGCCTACACTAGTCACAGGGATCCGTATAAATCAAATGATAAAACAACATTTTATCACGATGCAAACACTGAACTATCGCATACAGATAGAAATGTTACTATAAATTGTCAACTATTCTACAGTAGTCAACAAAGTTTATGAGATCCAAGTTTTTAGAAATACCGGAACTGGTTTCGTAAGAGACTAGCAGAGGACAGACTATCGCGGTAAGTTACAAACAATTAGTGGGAGTATCTTCAGAGTTTTACACCTAGTAGCTAGATGACACGATACTTAGTAAATCGCAGTCGATTCACTTTATATGAAAATATTTTCGGTTTCGCATTACCATTACATTCATCCAAATAAAACAGTGGCTGCAGAAGAATATCACCACATGAATTCCTTAACTACTAACAAGATTTACAATGTACTTTCTGACTTTTTTCAGTTCATCTTAATATTCGGCGCCTTCATTCTATGCGTCGTACGGTACAAAACATTGCAGAAATATTTCCATATTTTTATACAAGGGAATTCTAAGGTTGGCTGATGGACAAGAAATACAAAACATGAAGAAACTGTGATTCGCATGAAAGAAGTCTTGTACAAAGAAAGGGAAATAAGCGCAACTATCCTGATTACATTACTACGGATTTCAATCATTTAAACTTCAAAACTTTAAATGTTTATTTTTGCCTCACAGAAAGGATAATGAAAATTCACACAACTGACAGTGTGGAATGACGAATGAGACGCATACAGTGTGAAATTCTCTCAATAATAGAACTGAAATAAGTAGCACGAAAGGGCAAAACAAGACAAACAAATAGTAAACATCACCCAAAAGTAGAGATGTAAAATTACCACTACACTAACTCCTTCTTACTCAGGAATTATGATTTGCCCTGTTCGGCACTTTTAAAGAAATTGTTTTCAATACATTCAAACCACGCGCACACTACGTTTACAAACAAACTCCTTGATGCGCAAAGCAGAGACAACATAGGTTCACTCACTGTCATCGTTCTACTGCCTGACGTCTAACTTCCTTGGACGTATATACGTGTCCAGTTTCGATACTGAATATCGACTGAACGCCTTGCGGCTACTACAGTGATCTCTAAAAGAGATCAATGGGCTACTATCTTTAGAGTATATGGATATCTATACTCTAAGGCTACTACCAAGGGCTACTACTGTACTGCAAAGAGCCAAGGAAGCAACACGCCGTTCGGGACAGCCAGCTGCGGAAGTGTCTTCCACGATTGCTTTGACCTGGCTGTCTTTCGGGTAGCGTTCGTTTCACGGGTAGCCTTCGTTTCACACTGACATTTGTAATCGTGACGTCATTTTGACGTAAGAGGGGCTGTCACTGGTACAAGACGTTAAACCTCCTAGGCACATCTGACTAGACTTTAGCCGCCGACTTGATTTTGGTCCAGGTGATGGAAGGATCTGCCGTTAGGATTTCTCCTAACGCCCAGGTTACGCCCGATCGTTCGAGATACCATATTTCACGCACGATCTCCGGGGAGGGTCCTTCCTTGACTTAAGCCTAGGTTTTCTTGTCTCATGTCCGAAGAGGGGGTGTCTGGGGTCGATTTCCTGTTTCTTTTTCTCTGTTTCTGCAGCTGTTCTTCTGCGTATGTCTGGAGGCGCTATACCCATAATTTCGTAGATTTTTCTGACAGGAGCTGGTCGAAGGCAGCCAGTCACTATGCGTCCAGTCTCATTTAGTGTCATATCCACCTCTCTGACATGTGTTGCGTTTCTACAGACTGGTGCTGCATACTCCGTTGCAGAGAATCACAGTGCCAGGGCAGATGTGCGGAGCACACTTGGCTGTGCTCCACAGGTGGAGCCAGTGAGTTTACATATGATGTTGTTCCGGGCAGATACTTTCATCTTGGTTTCCTGGCAATGATCCTTGAATGGGAGGCTTCAGTCTAACTTCACTCCCAAGTATTTTGGAGTATCATAGTGAAACAGTTATTGCCTTCGAGTCTGTACTCGCTACTTTTCCCCTTTCAGTGGAAAGATCTGACCTAGACGACTTTCCATGGTCCTCACTTTGATTTAATCGCCTAGAGCGAGTGGAAACGGACAAGGCAGAACTATCCCACATCGTCACAAAGGATTCACAAACAACACTCATTCTCTCACACACAAGCAATGCCACAGCAGAACTCACCAAAATCAGCGTACTGAGACGGGCGGAAGCAGGCGCCGTTATCGTTGGCGAAATTCAGTAAGTCGGAGGTAGCATAAAACACAATATACAAATACACTTTGAAACTGGCTCTGGTCTGTCGTGCCTGTTTTGAAATGTTGCGTGTGTATAGCAAAGTTAAATTACATCTGAATTGGACCACGAGCAAACACGCTAACGGCGACACACGGCTATGTTACATGAACGTACTCCACTCAAATTGAAGTGGTTCAAAATCGGATTCATTATACAAAATCACGGTGGATTCTTAAGTTGCAGTCTGTTAGAAATCGAGCTAGGTACTGGTTTTATATGAGAAGTGGCGTGAATTCAACCGACTAGCTGCAAACCCCGGAAGTCTGAACTCGGACCCATGTGGTTCCGAAAACCGATAAAATTGAATAAATTCAGATTCCGAAAAATAAAGAAAATTGACTACAGGATGCAACCCATAGAAATGCTTAGAATTATATAAGTAAGCGAATTAAATACAGCTGCACGCGATAGAGGGCGATTACAGAGACGGCTGAGGCTCTGTCTCAGGAAAACCACAAAAATGAAATAATTACAAAGTCGGAAAAATAAAAATAAGAATTACAGCATGCAACCCATCGAAATGTTTAGAATTGCATAAGGAAGCTATTGCAGGAGATTGTACAAGGCTCAGAAAGAATTACTGACAAAGACAGAATACGTACTACCAGTCGGAGAAGAGAGAGGAAAATTAAAATAAGGCTGGGAGAGAAGATCACGAAATATTAGTGGAAATCAGCAGGATACCCGCGTAGTTACTTGCCTAATGGGTGTGGAACAAACCAGAGGAAAAGCTGAAGGCTTTGTTCTATGAACCAACTATGTGGAACACATATCACTCACAGTAGGAAACGATGAGAAAAGTTTTACATGCACTGTATAAAGTGAACATATCACCTATTAGAAATCGGACCCCACAAAGGTAGAAAGGATTTACACAGAGTTCATATGCCGCCACATGATCACAAAAGGTTTTAACATACCACGTCATTATCAGAATGCAACACCGCATTTATCTCTTGGAAATCACTGAATTGAAAAACGAGAACACATTTCCACACATGATCGGAGAAAATATTCCAAAAAATGATTCTAAATTCACGAATCTAAAGTTAAACATGCTAGTCAATGAAACGCTACCATCTCCAGAAACAAGAGCAGTACCGACTTTACCTCACCAGAAGACCAGCCCAGAATGAATCGCCGAGTGGCCACCGGGGCGCAGGAAGCGACGGGAAGCCGGAAAATCCAAGAAAAAGCGGTGGTGGGGACAGAGATTGAGTACACTCGCGCTGGAGTAGGTTTGCTAACTAGCTTGCAACCAAAGGGTGTGGAAACCTCTTTGGTCACCTCAGCAGCTATCGACTCTGAGCCAGGGAGAACAATGCAAAGCGAGCTATCACCCCCCCCCCCCCACATTCAAACAGCCATAGATTCTCACACACACTTAAGAGTACAACAACTGCACATTCACACAGGGACAGTGGTGTAGCGGAGAAGCCGTACTTATGCCACATTAATTAATATAATAATAAATTATTAACATAACAAAAAAAGAAAAACCTAGCAATAGTAACTAATATTTTAATACATGAAATAAAACTGCTATTCATCAAGCCTTGCAAAGAGTGGGGTTCAAGTTTTAACAAAATGATAGTGTAGCGACATTACATAAATTATAACTTTAGAGAAATATCCAAAAATATATGGAAGACGACAGACGGTCGTCTTTCAAGGTACATGCAATTACTTAAATTTTCTGCAGTTAAACAAATTTTACCAAATTACTATTCACAAAACTATTCGGTCTAAATTTAAAGAAATGAAATGTGGGTGATTCTGCCATGTGCCCAATAAAAGTTATTTCACATGACAAGAACCAATTTACAGGGGAAAATTTGTAGTGTCTTCTTCTCTGATGTATTCTTCAGCAATGATCTCCTTTACAAACTTGTTACATATGTTTTTACAAACATTTAGTATGATGCTATGCCAAATCACAGTCTATTAACTAGTTTTAGGATTTTAAACATAAAATAATTGATTTAAAAAACTGTTGGCAAAAGAATACTTTTACTACTGATGATATTATTACTGAAATGCACAATTATTTAAATTAAATACCATGAAATTAGATACAGAAGAACTATAAATTGGTTTATAGAACATCTGCGGATAAGCATGGGTACAGTCTGAAGTCATAACAGATAAATAGAATGATCTAACATGTTAAAAATAAGTACATATAACATTTGTGTAAACAGTACATAAATTTCAAAAAAAAAAAAAAAGTAAACATTAGATTTCAGAACTATAAGAATGATTACTATACGTATTAATAGAGTAATCTTTTAGTTTCAGGTGTACATTGAGTAATTTTTTATGAGCTATAATAATTTTAATCATACATTTTATATATAAAGTAAAAGTCATGTCATGAATGCATGTATGAAGTGTATCAGAAGTTTCATGTGTGGAAATTCCTATCAATTGAGCAACTGTACAAACCGTACACAAGCTCCTAAGAAACAATTTTTAAAAAATGCTACTGGAAGTTTTACATCCACATACTGTGTATCTGTAAGTTAGCACATGAACATAGTAATTATACAGGTATAAATTGTGTCACAATTTGTTTCAATATAAAATTCCTAACAATTCGGCACTTGTGTTAATTGCACACAAGGACCTTAAATTTTTTTTAAAATACGCTGCGATAAGTTTTACATCCACAGCCTGTGCAGCTACAGGTCAGCAGATGGGCATGTCACCACCAAAAAAATACGGCTGTTGAGCTCACCATAGAAATTAAGTTATAAAAATTAATAGATTCATGTTATTTCATGAATACAGATTATTTCATATTATTATCTGAATTCAGTGTTGATCAGTAATCTCATCCCAATAAATTTCCTGATTGCCCTCAGAAAGACCCCAGCCGTCAAGGTCAAGAAATGTTCATATCTCAGAATACAAGGCACATAGTTAAATCCAGTACACAATATTTATTGTCAAGTCTAGTATGTGATAAACCTGATCTTACATCAAATTTTGAATGACGAGTACACCTTAGTGTTTTTCTTGTACAGAATCCATTCGACCATTTACACTGACATATGTAATAAAGAGAGAAATTAACAGTAAGTGTTTGTACTTCCTTAAAAATATTGTAGTGATTACAACGATACCATATCACAACAGATATTACATACAAATAATACCAGGCTTGTATTAAGTAAGATGATTAGATTAACTGAAATCATAGATCATACACACAAATCATTAACTTAAAGAAAATTTTCAACAAAAATATGGCTTATTAAGATAAATGTTGCTTTGAAAGAAAATATTACCAAAAATGAATAGTGTAAATAATTTGTAATGTGAGTGCAAATTTTCATCTTTTGTGAGTCCTGGCAGAACACACAAGATTAGCATCTAAATCACATATTCAGAAGTTGCTACAGTTTAATGAAAATTGTATAGGAAGCCAGAAGTTGTCAGTAGACTAACTGAATGGAACATGAAGCTGGGAATAACGACAAAAGATATTTCTGAAATGAAAGTAATCATAAAAAAGTAGTATTATAAGTATGAATAGTGTTATAGAACAGAGTTACAAATAAGTATTGACAATTGACTTTGGTACAACATTGACATATGTTGTTAAAACAAAAGATTATATTAAACATACAAATGATTATTATTTTAGAAACAAAATTAACCATATTATAAACAGGCAACTTAAAAAGTCAATAACATTTTCTTTTTAAATGAACACAATATAGGATGTAGAGGCTTTTCAGAACTTAAATCAATAATATAAATAGTTACTGGACAATGTTTTGGACATCTGATAAAAACCAAATAAATCATTTTTTAAGTAAATGAATATTGGAGCAGTATATAATTTGTCAATGCAAGACAATATATAACGCATGCATAGGTGAAAGTTTTATCAAGACCTATTTATCAAATAATCATAAAAGTATTTATCATGATTATTAGGTGAGGATTATTACTGTGACAATATTGAACGCAGAAGAATATGTTGATAATCAGTAATATGTATTAATAGCAATATTAAAGAGTTTAACTAGATTGTAACAGATTACATCAGCAAATTTACCAGATTTTTCCTTAGACAACTTTTTAGAATTGGTAAACCATATCGTGAAATACATAAGTATTTGAAAAGTTTAAGAGGTATGAACAAATATATCAGTAAATAGTTAAATTAACAAGTCTATTCTCAAGGTGTACTGTCATGATTAGATTAGTGATGACTATAGATAAAGTGTGAATGCAGTGGTTTCCTTGAAGTAAAATTGAATACGATTGCTATTATTATACACCCAAACAGTTATATTGCACTGTTGTACGTATGTGTTCCAGTTCCGAAAACAAGAATATGATTATGTGAAGTTGGATTAAAAATATGATACAAATCTTTACATCATTTGTCCACACCCTACATCATAAATGATTTTTTTTTGCACAAACATTTAATGATATTTCTACATATTACTTTCATCTCATGTTCAAATTTTGTATGAATCAATTTTAAAATACTCCATATTAGCTTAGGGTCTCAATGAGTGTTGAATTTTAGTAAGAATATACACATATGATCTAATTTATAGTCTATATAAATATAAAGTATAAGAGATTGGGACTGATGACCTAGATGTTTAGTCCCCTCAAAACAACAACAACAATATAAGAGATCATGCTTTAAATAATACAATTTTGAATAAATTAGACAAAAGAAGAAAATATTATGTAAAGATAGGACAGTAAAAGAGTGAATGATTTAGGAAAGGAAAGGTTAGATTACCCATCTAGGAGAAGGCACCACTCACCACGTGGTGTGTCCATTACAGAACAGTGGACCTTCTACCTAACAATATGTGCTTAGATTAAACAACTGTTATAAGATTATCCTTGGCTGAGAACGAAAATATTTAATTCAAATACCTTTTTGATTTGTTATTGAAAAAAACTATGACTTGAGGTGTACGTTACCAAAATATATTACTACAATGTATTAAAGTTTCATTAACATCGGTCAAGTAAGTTTCGCAACGTTTAGTTTTAAAGTCAGTTGTTCATGGGGAAGACCTGCAAAACTCCGACAGTTCTAGCTATAATCGTAAATAAAAAACAGTTATTGATATTTATGTTGTGCCATGTAGCACAATGAAGAATTAAACAAGAAAAATAATGATGTAATAATGAAATGGAAACAACAAAATAAAAATATTGATAGGTCGTTTGAAATTAAAGCCTAATTTCGATTCACCATGCCAAATAATCCGATAATAAGCATCTGCATGCTTTCTGCTAGCGGATTTATTTTTCAGATATTCACGGAGTGGTAGAGTTTGACTTAGTGTTTCCCATCCTCATTTCTAACGCATGCATTCGACTGCCGCTGGCTGAGTTAAAAACTTTTTTTTATTACTTCTATTGCTTTTATTGTTTTCTTATTTTTTTATTTTCTTTTCTTTCAATATTCAAAGTACCTGAAGAAACTAATACTTCCTTAGTTTGTGGTATGTCTCAAAACATGGCACCATACAGAGAGCAACATTACATTTTTTGCACCTGATTCATGTAATTTTACGTTTTGTATGGGCAGTACACACTGCACAATGTCTTTGCCGTATCTTCTTTCACTCCATTGCTCCAAAAAACCTGGGATAATGTTATTTTTTATTGCAGTCGAAAAGGGCTGTCCTTTTTGGTGTCAGTGACATCTATCTTTTAGATGTTTATGAATGAAACTTCTCCAGTAACTGACAGATTAGTTCTAAGTGGAATTTCGCTAGTGGCTTCTTCTGTTTATTCTGCATTTCAAAAATAGTTTTTTCATTGAGCATACTCAAGTCAGTTAAATGAAAGAATGCTTTTTTGTACCATTTTTCGTATGCACTGTAGGGACTTAATATCATGTTAGTCCTATCAATCGCACCCACTGACTAACTGTAACTAACTACATAAGTGTGTTTCACTTTATTTCCTCCCATTTTATGATTCTTTTTTTCTGTCTGAGCAAAATATTTTCCATTTACAGTGGATAGCATCCAGGACTTATTTATTGTCCACCCCAGACTTCAATTGTATTTACCTTTCTGGAGTTTATCAGGTATAGGTAGTAAATGTGTGCCATATGAACAATTCAGGACTCGAATACCATTTGTCTAAATAAATGCCAAGACTTTTGTTGAGGTATGGTAACAACAAACTGACAACGACATCACCTGATTTGCCCCAATCAGCATTTCCGGATTCTAATTCAGTAGCAGCACCAGTGGAGGCAATATAATCCAGAATGTAACTGGTCTGCACGACACAAACACGGAAATTTTAATCCCACGGCTACATTTGTTTTGAATATACAGTTTGAACCATAGCCTTCCTATGAAAAGTAGCAACTTTCATCAGTTACTAAGTTCTCAAATGGGACTGCAGCCTGTCGGAATCTCTTTTTGGCATGTTCCACAATCATGCGTATTTTCACAAGAATATCTTGCAATGCGGACGAATTGTCACTGAAGTGTAATAAAGGTAGTATCGAGTGGCTGATCGCGTTGAGGCGCTGTGCATAGTTGCGCGAGGCCGTTCCCCGTCGGGGGTTCGAATCCTCCCTTGGGCATGGATGTTTGTGCTGTCTTTAGTGTTTAGTATAAAATAATTTATACATAGTTTGTAAGTTTATAGGCTGATGACCCCGCAGTTAAGTTGCATAAGCTTAACAAACATTTTAACAAACGCAGTGTCATCTTCTACCTGTCTCTGGCCATTATGTCAAAAAATACTGCTGTTTGCAGCAAGGAATCTTTTGACCAATATTAATTCACTGCTAACTGTTTGTACCTTGGCATAAGGTGGGAACAAGCCAAAAAGCAATAAAATTCTGGAGGGTCTATAGGTTCCCATCTTGTTATCTGCTGGGCACAGTCATCATTTTCTCGGTGAGAAATGTATAATACTTGTTCATATCTACAAATAACTGAGACACATTCAAATGAGATGAAGTACAATAAATAAATAAATAATCTAATGAGTTGCTTATTCATCGAAATCTACCTTTAAACCACTAAAAGTGTTCGCGAAATCGTGGCAATTCGCCGCAGGACGATTATCTGACCAGTCATAAAATCTTTTTCGTGTCAAAATTTCACTTAACACATCCTCTTAAGAAGAGGAATCTTCTGCAGAAGTTGTTCGTTGTGTTGAATAAATACCGTTAGTTCCATACACATCCAGCTCTTTGTATAAAGAAAGGATGTAGTAGCACTATCGTCATCGTCACTACTATTCTTGAGGATGTCCATTATTTCCTTGTTTGATAAACAACGTTCCAACATTGTAACGACAGTACAGTGAAAAGCTGTTCTCTCACCAAACAAAAAATGCAGGACGGGCCCGATGGAGAGCTCGTGAGCAGGACGGCCCGGAAGTGAAAACTGTAGTGCTTACTGACATAACAAAGAAGACCTGTTAATGGCAGTGCCACCAGGAATGTTGAGCCGTGGGTAAAACCGAGTCGCCGCCGCTCCATTGTGCGCCTAGGCCCCGGGCGTACATGAATGCCCTTAGCCTTCAGGCCGCTCTACCTGCTGGGCGTATATGAATGCCGGTAGCCGTCTGGGCCTCCTGCCTGTCGGGCGTACATATACGCCCGTAGCCGTCTCGGCCTTCTAACTACCGGGCATACATGTATGCCCGTAGCTGCGAAAGGGTTAAACCAAAGAATCAGTTAATAGGCAGATTTATAAGATTTCAATACAGTTATGTTACTTAAACCAAACAATTTCCTGGATCTTGGTTAAATCAATATGTAGGCATTTGGGTGTGGACTTTCCAAAATTTCAAAAGGGCAAATGTAAATGTCAAAATAAATTTTAAGTTCAGATGTCAAAAGTTTAGATTTTCCCTGCGTTTTAACTAGGACCTAATTTCCTGGACTAAATTTAGTAAATTTACCTTTAGCATCATGTCTCTTTTTTTGTAAGTCCCTTTGTTTCTTAATAGTTTGTCTAACTATTTTTTCCCTCTCTTGTGAAGTTATAGGTTTACAAACAGGGAATTCAATGTCTTTGGAAATAAAGCTGTCAGGTTTGCTATCAAACATAATGTCAAATGGTGAAAATGCTGTTGAAGAGTGTTGAAGACTATTTAGAACTTCTTCAAAGTCTTTAACATAGTCCGGCTGACATGAGTTTTGCTACAGTAAGTCCTGAACAATCTCCCAAGTTCCCTCATGTACCTTTCTGCAGGATTGCTTGCTGGATGATATACAGAAATTAATATATATTTACTGTTTTGATCATTGACAAACCTTTTCCATGATTTAGATGTGAATTGAGTAGCATTATCAGATAATATAGCCCAGGGTTGAACCACATTTTAAACGTGTTTTCATAAATAAAAGTCATACATCACCTTATTACTTGTTCACTGGTAGATCCAGTAGCTCCTATTCCTCGTCTGCCTGTACTTTATTATGAAACCATTGGGTTCTACACTGTTACACCATTAAATGTGAACATATTAATGAACCAAGGGATTTATTTAAGTATTAACACATACAAAGAAAATTTACACTTTCAGACTGGAACAAAATGAATGTTGTAGTAAGACTAACTGAACATTTCTAAGACATACTAATGACTGACTCTGTGTGCACGCCAAAATCGTGAGTACATATACATTACATGTTTTCTAGAACATTCTAGAACAAGGAAGTTACAACATAACATATTAAATAGTTTGTTTGTAGAACAATAATGAATCTTTCATCAAGAAGAAATGCACAAAATTATTACAATAATAAAGATAATAATTTTGTATCAAAATAAGTTGAGCATCGGAAGCAAATCAGTACAAGGCAAAAGATACCGGATAATTTTACTTAACGTAGTTAACGTAAATGTGTTATTTCAAAATGTTAATGTTACGTTTTTTATGAACAATAATAATTTAATATAAAAACATTATTATTCTAACAACACAGTCCTATGTCATATTTGATGTTTTATGGATAAATTCGTGATTAAGGGCAGGGAAAGGTACATTTCCAATTGGTATCCTAATCTTCATAACTTTTTTGTACTAAAAACATTATAACAGGGAAAAGGAAAACAAACACGTCTATGTTGAGTATTTTGGTGCATCCCCTGCACATGTAATATAATTTTAGTTAAGTAAAATAACGGCCTGCTGCGTAACTTTTACCCTATGTTGTTTATTGTAGATGGACTAAAATCAAATGTTCAAATGTTTGTAAATCTTATGGGACTTAACATCTGTGGTTATCAGTCCCTAAGCCTACAGACTACTTAAAGTAACTTACATCTTAAAACTCGACCACTGTACGTAACAAGAGCCTTGTTTTATCTCTAAAATTAGTAAATGAGGTCCGTGTGAACTACTGGTTACTCCCTGCCATAAAGCCTAGTTCCCTGGCCCAAACTGAGAACTGACTCGTTTTAAATTACTTCAATGATAGTAAGTTAATACTACAGTGGTCAATATACATAGCAGCTCACACATTATTACACACAGACATTAATAAGTAAGCCACCACAATTAAAGTTGTCTTAGAAAGGTGGCTAAGAAAACATTTATGGCGCAATAGAATTTAGACATAAAAATTGCATCTGAACTAGTTCTCAGCACTTGTGTTAGAACAATTTTAAATAAAAGAGGGGAGGTGCTGTAAAACTACAATTTATAGGCAACTTACGGATTATGCTGAACTTAAACTTGTTTATTCAGATAGAAAACAAGCAAAATGGGGAACCAATTTTGTTAACACAATAAAAATGCATCTCTTACAGGGATTAATGCGGATGGTGCCCAGCCTAAATTATACATGACTTAATGCTACTGGGGGGAAGGATTCACAAACAACACTCATTCTCTAACAAACACGCAGTGCCACAGCAAAACTCACCAAAATCAGCTTGCTGAGACGAGGCGGAAGCAGGCGTCGCTATGGTAGGCGAAATTGAGCAAGTCGGAGGTAGCACAAAACACAATATACAAAAACACTTTAAAAGCTGTGTACGTGCTGTTTGATGATGAACTATTGTTTAATCAGGCAACAAATTGTTGATTAACACAGTAATTTGGTTTAATTATGGCCCTGATATTGATGTATATACTGTTAAATAAGAAACAGTGCATTAAACTGATTATGTGAGGAACAGATCTTTTAACAAAACAACTGTGACAAATAACCTGCGTGAATCACACACTGACTATATCAAAAAATTTGTTTGCGAGAAAGATATTAAAAACACAAACCACTTTCTTAATGCTTGACTGCGAGAATTTTATGCAGATCAGTACCTGACTATCAAAATTCAGTATCATAATCAATTAACTGCAGTGTTGCATAACGATCATTTACTACAGCACCAATAACAAAATCTGTACAACACTATTACCTAAATCAATACTGCACTTTAAATCCACAAATAACTAAGTATCAAATAAAGGAAGTATGTTAATCTTCTAACTACATAAATGAAACAGGAAAGAAAGGCCAACTTTGTTACTTATTATTAATAATCACCATTACATTACCTACATAATATAACCTTTTCATAATGACATGAAATGCAATTACCTTCATTCCAGCGGTGGTACATTTTTATAGTAATAAAAAATACAATATATATTCCAAATACAATCAAATCAACTTGCTGGCACATCGGAGCCATACACACAACTGAACTGCTCTCTAAGCGAGCTGAACCACAAGTACAACTCACTCTCTGCGCGAGCTACAATGCTATGCGATACATAATCTTTGCCAAACATGACACATCACAGACTTAAGTACACACATCGATACACACAGTAGAAGCAATATTATACATTTTCTTCCAAGCAAGTTACTCAACACAAAACAGGAGGCCCAATATTAGACATTTTCTTACAAATTCAGAAATAAATATTTTCTATAGAGACGTTTCATCACCCCCCTCCTACCTATTAAAAATTTTGTAGTGTGGGTGTTGTTGGATACAAATATCTATTTGATGAACCCTTCCTGACGTCTTCTCTGACCACATCTAGGACGTAGTGAAATTGGCCTATATTTAACCTGAAAAACTCACGGAATTTCTTGTCATCATTTAACAAATGACGATCGACAAGTTTAGTAAAGAAGCCTTTCCTAAAGATATGACATGGTTTAGCTTTTTCATTAAGTAACTGTTGAAGCAGAATTACTTCTTCATCAGTTTATTCCAGCAGTAGGATAGAAACAAATCGCGTTCGCTCATTCAGATAAACGTGCGTATACCTCCAGGAACTGCTCACGACTGTAGCTCAGAGGCGGATCGTACAAAATTTGACCAGTGTGCTACAATATTACAAAAATAAACAGGAAACAAAATATACTAAAATAACAAGCACGACTTAAAATCGTTGTGATATTAGCTTTACCTAATGAACTAAGATCAAGTATGTTATTTATATGTTTATGATTTCCTTTATTAATGCATCAAGATGTCCGAGGTCTTTCATTCCCCCTGTACTCAACGTATCACTGTTCCCAAACAACAAACATGGAAAGCAAAGCTCGTGTACTTACTTTTCTTGCCACCTCTTATAGCCTTTTGACTGAGATTTAAAACTGGGGTAGGTCTACCTAACTCTTTCAGTTTCTCTTCCAAAGGTCTATTGGAAAATGGCCTCTGTAGCAGATCATCGACAGAATTCTCCATGTTGCACAGTACGTAACGCGCACTTTCACGAAGAAATACACCGCGAAACACTTCTTCAGCGTACGCACAATTCGTGACTGACAATGGAAATAAGGGAGCTTAGCAACATCCCCACCACGTCATCTGCGTTCTACACAAGCGACCAATGAAACTGCTTGGCTGAAAAGCGCAGTTTCACTCGCATGTTGGCTAAACATTACTAATGTTGTTTGTGATTGAAGTTTTACCTCAAACACGTCAACCTTTGTATGATTGCCTTAATTAAATACCAATTAATACTGTATTGACAGTAAGACCGTCAGGGTAATTTATAACAGCGTTGCTAACTGCATGTATTCACTGCAGGTAGTAAATATAACGTTTAAAAATATTAATTTTATTTACAAAAATTAAAAATTTAGTCTCTGAGGTATTTGAATACGAGCCTCACACAAGTAGGTTTGAGAGACAACGCGGAAGACGCCTAAGCCAGCGCGCTATTTGACTCTGGATGCCGCAATATTCGTCATATACTATTCTTCCGCAACCTTTACACGCAGCGCGAAGAGAGATATTGATCTGGTGCTGCAGTCGGTCTCAGCACACGAGTCGTCAGGCCTGACGCCACGTCTGCACATGCGCACTATCGAACATACGACTGCGCCGCCTCTCTGCGCACGTGCCAGCGCGGCTGAATCCCACTTCAGCACACGGAGCTGGTTTCCTGCTATCGCGGCGAGAGTGCTCCAAAATGCGTTTTCTTCCTTATTACTAGCATTCTAATACGCATTGGAAGGGAATTGGCGTAATTTTATTGTGATATCTGGCCCGCATTCCAAGAGAAAGGATTTAATTTTACAGCGATTTCTCGCTTGCATTCGAAGACAAATGGCATAATTTTAGTAATATATTTACAGTGTGCTGCAGCACATTAACACCAGCCGCCACTGCTGTAGCTACAAACAGCACAGCGCAGAAACACGCCCCCCGCGCCAGCGCCCTAAAATTCTGTACTTGCACTTCTACTTGTTTCTCTGTGCTGAAGTGAGATATGGCTTTCATACTTGGTGAAAAACAATTTCGATATGTCAGCTACATTTCATACCTAAAGTGAACCAAACGTAATGTGTACAGCGACCACATTTTTTATTACATACCCTTGAAATTCGATCGCAGTAGGTTACTTCTTTTCAATGTAGCACAATAACTACGATTGATATCGAAAAATTAACTGCATAGTAATCAAGCTTTAATGTGAAACTATATGATATGACAAAATCAATCACGTGTGCGAATTAGTTTGTTCAGAATAGAGTGAGAGGTATCATGCAGGAAAGAAAACGTGAAAGTCCGAAATAAATAGTTTTTAATTTTTTAAACGAAAAGGAAAGCACCGGCAAAAAAACTAGTTGCAGGAGTTGACGTAGCATTGTTTCATGTACATTTAGTATTTTTTACAGCAAGAAAATCGGAAAACTTATTTTTTGTCAAATCCTGTGTCGGACGCTGCCCGCAGCCACTCCGTTGAACGTCTGGAGTCTGCGTTCAGTCGCAGCCGCGGCATACGAACTAGACTTGAGCATAATAGTTCACGATCGGGAGCGCTCTCTTTAGTTAGCGGCAGCCGCGAACTAGTTCTTTTAGTTCGTCCGCTCCCAGTGACGGCTGAGCGGCGTGGTCTGCGCATTCAGGTGGAGGGAGAAGTTCCCCCACCTAGCGGCTTCATGCGCTTGCTGCTTGAGCCGCTAATGATACACAAACCAAAAAAAAAAAAAAAAAAAAAAAAAAAAAAAAAAAAAAAAAAAATACAGTTTGTGGATAATTTCTCGCGTTTAAGTTTAGAGTTATCTCTATATCTTGGCATTGTGGAATTTATTAGTCAGATATTGCAGAGTGCAGAATACTTCAAAACGTAAATTTTGTAGCACTGAACTATGTAATCTAGCAGGCAGACGCTCACCTCGATTTTTTATTCTGCTGCGCGCCGTCTCGCTATTGCCCGTCAGTCTTCGGAAAAGAATCCAACGAACTAAGAAACGAGATACGTTTGGCGTAATAGTTAGCGGCCGGTAACGCATGTTTTAGTTCGCGACCGATTGCACATATCTTGGTTCGCGACCGGTCGCACATATTTTTTTTTTTTTTTTTTTAGTTCGCGACCGGTAGCTCTCCTTTTAGTTCGCAGCTCGGCCGCGAAGTAGGTCCCTCTTTTTAGTTCGTCTGCTCTTTTTGGCTTTTGCTGCCGCTACTAAAAGAGCGTTTTCTTTTGTGACTGCGGCGCGCCAGTCACGGTTCGCACGGCCACTACGGTCGGGGGTTTGAATCCCCCCTCGGGCATGGATATTTGTGCCTTCATTACTCTTAGCTAGTTCATAAGTAGTTTGTAAGTTTAGGGACTGATGACCCCGTAGTTAAGACTCATAAGCTATACAAACATTTGAACAAAACATTCTTTTGTTATGACAGCTTTTTTATATAAAGATCAGTGTTGCCCAAGAGTGTGCTATTACCCGTATTTTTAGGCAATTAGACATCAAATACTAAAGCAAATAAACCAGTTATTTACACGAATGGGTGAGACAATGATATTCAACTACTGTGCATACAGAGTACTCGTAGTATTTTATTTTTAAAATGGATTTCTTTATTTATTTAATAGGTCATTGAAGGAACATTACCTACAAATCACGCGATGCTACGCGCTCTCGCGTCCTCTCGCTGTTCCCCGCCAGTCTTCGGAAAAGGAGCAGACTAACCAAGAGGCGAGGGATCTGCGAACTAGTTCGCCTGTGGGAGCGCTCTTCCGAACTAGTTCGTTCGCGAACTACACAAGACTAATAGGAACCAGAGCCAAGGCCGCTCGGCTACTCCACCGCGGCTCACTAAATCATCTACAGTGGTATCATTTATTCTCAAATGAAACAAGGCTATTATTCCGTTATCAACATCGCACTTGTAGCCTACTGTTGATGGCGAAACAGCTAAGCTGAAATGATAGGCTACTATTTTACTACACAATGGGGGCGGAGCAGATACATTTGACCAGCTGTGTTATTCCAAAGCAGTTTCATTCAAGCAAGACAAAAAAATGGCCACTTAGAGATTTTTAAGGGTTTTTGGATGCTCCTGGAGTAAACCCTTTTGTAATATTCTGTCTGAACAGCTTCAAAAACGAAAAGAATTGTTTTCTTTTGCACTCTGTTTGTTTGAAGGTCACCTGAAAATGTGGCTGACTAAAGGAATTCCCGAAGAACGTGGAAGTCTCAACTGCTGCATTCTTGACTCTGAGATGTCCATCCACGTAAATAAAGTGACAACTGGAAGGCCCGAATGATGTGTTTACTGAAACAAACTGTGTGTTTCGTTCCCACAGTTTGTGTGCTGAACACTGACATGGAGTCTGGTGAGTGCAAAGACGACCGAGTCTAGACTACCATACAAAGGTTTAGTGAACGTAGAGTATGGTGTTTTGTATCAGTTCACTTTAAAAGTTATGATTTTACAAAAGAAGCGGTTAAAAATATAGGTTCAGTTTAGAGTTATTTGTAACAAAGGAATTATATTAAAATCATAACTTATGTATAAGCTCATTGATTATAGAGAAAAGAATTTCTATGACTTCGAAAAATATCAAAATAAACATTTTTACTACATTAATTAAATAAATCGTAAGTGTGTAACCAATGATCCTACAGTGTGATTTGTGTTATAAAAGTCTCACAGTGTGGTTCTAGGGTTAAAGTCTTATGTCTTTAATTCCTTTGTTTCTTGCAACAATTTATCTAGTTATACAGTAAGTAATTTGGCTTAAGTCTCACCCTAAGGACTTCGTATATTCTTTCATAAACTTTAGTTTTCAGGTGTAGAAGTCCTCTCGATAAAATGAGATTTTTGATTAAAATGCGTAACAATGTACTGGCGGAACCCAGGGCCGGCGCAAGCCCAAGTGCCGCCCCGTGGGAGCTGCTAAATTGCCGCCCCGGCCGCCCGTTTTTAAATTTGTGGAATCTTATTTAAACAAATCTGTAGAAAATTTCAGCAATCAAACGCAGTTTTTGTTTTTTTACTTTTCAGATCTACCTACGTTTGGGCCACTGGGTGGCCAGCCTCAAAGCTTTTAATATGTGCTTAAATGAAAACCGTCATGTTGCCAGTTACGTTCAACACGACGGTATAGATGTAAACATAACTCAAAGCATGGAGAATAGCTACACTGTGCTCGAAATCTCTGTAGATCTGGAAAATAAAACAAAAATTGCGACTGATGGGTGACATTCTCTACAGATTTGAACAAAACAGTCGCTGGGCACCAGCTCAAAAATGAAGTCAAACCTGATTGAAGAAATCTAGATAATTTTAATAAGCCTTGTGAATTTACAAAAATGTTCAAATATGTGTTAAATCTTATGGGACATACAGGCTAAGACCATCAATCCCTAAGCTTACACACTACTTAACCCAAATTATCCTAAGGACATACACACTCACCCATGCCCGAGGGAGAACTCGAACCTAATTCCGTGCGGCATGAACTTACAGTTAACATAGACAAACATTTTTCAATGGTTGTGAACAGATAATGTCTTCAAGGGAAAACAAAATATATTTCCAATTTAAAGATAATTTGGTTTGAACAATAATATTTACAATAACTATTCAATGTTGAGCAAAATAAGAAACAACACAGTAAATTACCAAGATACTGATCATAATATGAAAATTAAAAAAAATACTAGTCAAATCGAACCTTCCTGGCTTTTGCTTGTGCAAACTCTTTCACACGATCTGTGTAACTTAAGTCCTCTGCAAGCTCGTGCTCAATCGATATTGTTGCAAGATCATTCAAACGAGTTTGGCTCATCGTTGATCGGAGGTATGTCTTTATCAATTTCAGTTTTGAGAAACTCCTCTCTTCACTCGCAACTGTCACTGGAAGTGTTACCAGAAATCTCAGAGCAACGTTGACATTAGGGCAAAAATTATGTCTCCCTATAAACTTAAGAGCCTCTTTCGGAACTATTCCAGGTTTCAACAATATTGAAAGCACGTTTAGCTCTTCCCTCAACTTTAGTGCATCAATATCATTTGCAAAACTAGGTGTGAGTAAACGGACGTCGCGTAACAGGCTGGCTGCGCTCCACTCATAAGAATACTGGCGTGTAGAGTTGGCTACGGTTTCATGGTTTCGAAAACAGGTTTTGATACACACAACAGTTTCAGTGTTTCAAAACCGGCGTCTTTAACGGTTTCGAAACCATGCGGTTTCATTCCGTTCTGTTTCGGATCACATTCGCGGTCGATTGTCGATACACTGAAACCGTTTCTTCCTGTTGGTTTCACGGTATCGTGTCGGTTTCACGATTTCATGTCAGTTTCACAACACCGGTGTTTCAAACCACTAATTCAGAAAGGCGGAACAGACTAATGGTATCGAAATGTGGTGTTTCATTTTACTGAAGCTCCACATATACTGGTACCATTTAGAGAGTGTCAAATAGTAGTTGACACTAGTGAGTCTGCAGCTTATGATTACTGAAATGAAGATTCGTTTCAAAGAGACTGCTGTATTCCGAAATGACATAATGTCTGCTTTATAAATGTAAGAGAATAATAAAACAACGTTAACTATTTTCATTGAAATAACCACTTAACTTTTAGGTTTATCTACCACATTAAAAACACACGAGTGAAACTACATTTTTTAAAATAAGATACAACATGAAGCCTGAAATGACATTGTTTATACTAACAAGGGTAGATCGCGTATTTAATCTCGTGTTAAAGAGTTAGTTTCTTACGATCGAAAACGAAGTTACCTACTGTCGTTATAATTTTTCGACAGTCATGTTAAAGGAATTGCGGCGGTGGTGTAACGGTCAAGAAGTACAAATGGTGAACTTGTCTCTTATTTTATTATTTTTGTAATTCCATAGTATCATTTGTGTTTATTTAGTGTGCCCTTTATTCCCTGTAATTTATTTAGTATGTATAGAAAGTAGCATTTATGATCCATCACTGTAATATGCGTAACGTATTGTACTTTGTGAGTTCCTGACGGAGTAAACTTTTACCTACCATACAGGCAGCCTCGTGTAACTATGTTGGCAACATCAACAACACGGGAGAAAATCTTTATCAACATGTTTCGTACAGACCAAGAAGTAAATATATACTCTATGGTTGACAGGTTCTTGTGTGCCCTTGCCCAAATAGTGAAAAATATTGCCCTCCTAGAACGAAGATTTCATGACAAAACATACATTGCTTTACGGTTTCATGGTTTCGAAACCACATATAGTACGGTTTCATTTGTTTCGAAACCGTGAGATGTTTCAGTTTTCCCATCTCTCTCTGTTCGTCCGGCGTAAACACGACGGTGCTGCCACAGTGGCGACCAAGAAATTAGCCCTCCTCCCTCTCCTTGGTCAACAGGGGCGGCCGGCAGGTAGTTGAGGCGCCATGCCACAGTTCCCGAAGCCGCCACCTCTCAGGTTTGGTTTCGAATCCGCTCTTGGGCACGTATGTTGAGTTTACCCTATAAAAAGAAGGGGGGCTGCAGATTTGCCGCCCCTCGAAAAATGCCGCCCCGTGCGGCCGCAAGTTTCGCACGTGCCTTGCGCCGGCCGTGGCCGAACCATTACAATCCAGCACTGGGCACGTGGATTGCAATCGCGTTTGACCTCGGACGGCTCGTTTGCAGACAGGTCAATTGGACTTCCGCAGGCGGCGTCTGCTGATGCAAGTGTGTAATCTGTTAGATAGAAGCGGCTGACGCAACAGGCGGCTAGCCAAGCGGCCACGGAGATTCCCTGCTGACGTCACGCCATCTGGTCGTTATCGACTTGTTGCGCGGCGCCAGGCCTCAGTAGCCGCACGCTTCACCATGACGGACGTCGTCATTGCTTCCGCAGTTAGAACACCGATAGGTAAGGCTACACAAAACAGGGCTCGCCATTGCTTTTTCGGTATTTTGCTTACATTGTTAACCGTCATTAGAACACTGCTTCCATACGCACGGCCCTATTGCAGCTTTCAACTGTTTACTTTCTCCGATCTTTGAAATTACATACCCAACCAGTTACGGGGCAACCTACTGCTTAAAGCAGATTTTTCAAATCGGAATTCTTCGCGTTAACACAGATTTCCAGAAATGAAAGAATTGGTAAGTGACAGATAATCGCACAACAGACCAGCAATTACAGCTGAGACCATAAGATCTGCAGTCTGACGCTTTACCACTGAGTTCTTGAGACGAAGCATTTCTGTTGAATTAGCAAAGCGATGTTTCGCCTCGATCCAGTCCCAATCGTGCCAAGCTTCTCCTTGACGAACCCAAACAGTTACGGGGTGACTTGCAGTTAAAATCAGATTTTTCACATCGGAGTGTTTCACGTCAACAAACATGACCTGAAATGGAATAATTGGTAAGTGACAGATAATCGGAGAACAGACCAGCGATTAAACACGAGACCATTAAATCTGCAATTTCGCACTTTACCACTGACAAGCAGATGGTCTGACATGTGGGTAACTGATTTACATCAAATTTTGCATGGACGTCCTGCATTGAATATAAAGAGACACGTGTTTCGACTTTTTGCTAGGTACTCGATAGTTTTGGAAAAAAAATCAAGGTCAAATTTGATGATGGCAAATGGCGTTTTCAATGCTATACATCTAAAGATCGTGTGAAGACGAGCATTGTTACTCATATATGTGGGCCGCGGTGGAGTAGCCGAGCGGTCTAAAGTGTCTCGCTGCGGAGCGCGCGGTTGCTCGCCGTGGAGGTTCGAGTCCTCCCTAGGGCATGGGTGTGTGTCAGTTGTCCTTAGGTTAGTTTACCTAGGTTTAAGTAGTTTGTAAGCTACGGACTGATGACCACGCAGTTTGGTCCGATAGAGTTACAAACATTTGACATTTGGACATATATGTGGGGTCAAAAGTGAATGACGTTCGACTAATGAACAGTTTTGTGTTTTCATGCTGCAGCTTGGGCACTCGCAAGTGTGAACGACTTTCCGAGAGCCGTCGCGGCTCCAACCTCCACCGTGGCAAGTTTTGTTAGATTGTTTTTTCCGTGTATTTGACAATTCTCTCATATCTGTAATAGCTTTTCTTGCCTTATTTTGAAGTAGAGTATCAGGGAATGTGATTAATATACAGTTAAGTGTATTATCTAATTACAGGTGTTTTATTTGTGATACACAGTGAAAAAGCAATAAAAGAAAAAATCTAAAGTATAGGTAATTCCAATATTGGCGGTCTATTCGTCGGCGTTCTCACAGCCAGTAGGGTGATAATTATCATAAAAACAACCACAACGCAAATATTTCTCACGCCATGCACAACATACGATCGACATATTTTGAAAGACAGGAATGGACAACTGATTATGGACCAAGCATGAATTTTAATAGCATCTGCTCTATAATGTATTTCTCTGCTCTCTTGTAATGTGGCATGATTTTGAAGTCTGCGATAAAATTCTTGACCTGCCGAAGCAAGTAAACGTCACAAGGTTGGCAAAGAAGGTGCACTTCAGAGATATCACTTTAACAGTCCAGGTCAGTTAACCATCATCATCGACGTCCTATGATAGCGCGCCGTGTCGGTTTGGCCACCCTATGAATCCAGTATCAAGCAAAATTTATTTTTCTGCACGAAAGATGTGAGAAATATTTGTGTTTTGCTAGTTGTTATAAGTTTTGCTGATTGTAAGAACTCTCACAAATAGACGGCCAGTAACTGGAATTACGATATAATATACTTTAGAATTTTTTATTTTATTTTATTTAGTTCTTATTTTTATTGTTTTTGCACTGTGTAACTTAAATAAAACAGCCGTAACTAGATAATACACTTAATTGAATATTAATCACACTTCCCCATGCACTGCTTCAAAATAAGACAAAAAAGTATTAAAGACATGACTGTTGTGACCTCGTTGCCTTTTGTTGTTTTCTCGTCACGGTCTAGTTGTCAATAAAGGTACTGGTGCAGGATCCCTTGACATCTAAAACATTGATATAGTTAGTATTACAATATATTTATTGACTGATATTTACAATATTCAACTTTAGAACATACAGGGTGTTCACTAAGTGTGTTTGCCTCTGTAACTTATAAAATAGGTAACGGGAAATTTTAATGCGGATGGTCAACACAAGAAATGTTACACTTTCTGCGGAGCTATGAACATAGTTTATTGTATCATTTTCCAAAGAGTTACAGCACAAAGATATAATTTTTTAAATGGAACAATAGTTTTTTCTATCGTGCATTGGATTCGTTGAAACCAGCTGCGTCCAAATCAATTTAAACTACATTCCTATCACTGTTAGTTTGGGAGCTACAACCCTTCATAGTTTCAGGGGCAGATACCACAAACGCTGCGCATAATGCAATGCGCCTTCTAAATGTGGTGCAGCCGAGTTGTAACTTTGCCGGTGTCATGGAGCGAGAAGCTTCCTCGATGCGCTGTTAAGACTGCCGACTGTCGCCGCACACGGCCATGTGTGTCTGCACACGAGAGTCCATATGTGGATGCAGCACGATGGTCACCCAGCCCATTCTGCGGATGCTGTTGTAGAAGAACTAAACAACAGGTTTGCAGGAAGATGGTTGGGGCGCCATGGTCCTCATTCATGGCCCTCAAGGTCGCCCGATTTAACACCAGTCGGTTTCTTTTTGTGGGGTATCTAAAGGATCGTGTTTATGTCACTGAGCCCACATCGCCAGATGATCTAAAACGGCGCATCGAGGACGCATTTCGCTCTGTCACACCGACTATGTTACATCTAGTCCGCAGATCCTTTCAACGGCGCATTACATTATGCATTGAGGACCATGGACACACATTTGAACATCTCATGTAAATCAACTTCCCACCGCCATAACATCCATCACCCACCACACAGCCGTGTATTATGTACAGTGTGTGGTATCTGCCCCTGAAACTTTGAAGGGTTGTAGCTCCCAAACTAACAGTGATAGGAATGTAGTTCAAATTGATTTGGACGCAGCTGGTTTGAACGATTCCAATGCACGATAGAAAAAACTATTGTTCCATTTAAAAAATTATATCTTTGTGCTGTAACTCTTTGGAAAATGATACAATAAACTATGTCATAGCTCCGCAGAAAGTGTAACATTTCTTGTGTTGAACTACCGCATTAAAATTTCCCGTCACCTATTATTTTATAAGTTACAGAGGCAAACACACTTAGTGAAACACCCTGTATGTCTGTGTCTTCTCTCTTCTCGCTTCTCGCAGTGTCGTCCGTATGATGCTAGGTGTGCTGAGAACTAGTTACTGCTAATTTCGTAGTCGCGTTTTTACTTAGTACTGTCCTATTCCTGACTTCGTAGCTGCCTAGTAACTGTGAGTTCTCACTAGTAACTGCCGGGCGTCCAGACGTATGTCGGCCTAGTTATAGCCGCTTGTAGAGGGCGCGCATCTTCGGTTGCTCCCTCCAGGATGCGCGGCGCCTGCTTGCGATTGGCTTTCGGTCGATCGCTGCCTTCTCCACGATCGTTCTCTTGCTTCTCGTGTGTAGCGCTGACTTTACCCCACAACTTCCCTCCCCCCCTCCCCCCCAAAATGCCAAACCGTTGTCATGTAGGGAGCTCGACAATGGTGGAGGAGGCAGACTCGTGGACGTACTGATGGACCGGACTCTGTAGCTTCCGAGGACGGCAGGCTACCGGCCAGGCGCCGCCATCCGGCCTGAGCTCGCGAGGGAATCTCCTCTGGCGAAAACTTGGGATGGCCCACGCTGCTCGTGCTGGACGATGCTAGGGATGGCGGTTATAGCTGACACAACCGGTTTTCGGTTATACTGGTTCTTTTCATCTCCGGTTTAACCGCACTGTAAAATTTGTTCAAGATAACCGGTTTTTTAAATAACCGGTTTTCGGTTTTTTATTGCTATTATTTCCAGTAGAGTTTGACCGAAACATATTTTGCGGCCGAAACAGAAACCGTAATCGAATTTTCCATTCTTCTAGTTTCGGCCGAAACCGAAACTTACGAAATTTAGTTAAAATTTAGGTAAATTTACGTTATACGACAAATCACTAGTCTTTCCATATTTTGCAAGATCCCCTCCCAATACTACGCCTTCTTGAGTGTGTGTAAGCCTAGCCAGGAGGCCGTAGAAGCCGATATACGAATCGTACAGATTCACTGGCCTAGTATTTCCATCCGGCAGTTGCGAATATTGAGCCAACCACTCCGTAAGTTGGACTTGTGAACCAGCGCATACGAATATCTCGTTATATACACAATATATGTATAAGTTACAGTCAGTAAATGAACTTCAATCAGTGCTGCAGAAATATTTCGAAAAACAAAGTCACAAATCCGACTGACAGTATGATTGTTGTCAGTGTAAATTTAGGCAAATTGAACTAGGAAAGCTGTGTACCACATGATCAAAGAATGTTCAAATGGGTGTGAGTTCTTATGAGACCTAAAAGTTTAGATCATCAGTCTCTAGACTTAAAACTATTTAATATAACTTAAACTAACTTACGCTGAGGACAACATACACACCGATGACCGAGGGAGGAGGGAGGACTCGAACCTCCGACTGAAGCAGCCGCGCAGTCCGTAACATGGAACCTCAGACCGCACGGCTACATCGCGAGGCACCACATTATCAATGTTACCCAAACCCATATTGGTTATTAAGAAATCCCCTCGCTTTCAAGGAATCGCATTTACAAAACTTGTTAGCATAACAATATGATAATACATTAAAAGTTATTATTCCAAGCTTACATAATAGGTATATGAATCGAATTGACCTTCTCTTCCAAGGAACATTTTCGTTGCTTTCTCCTTAAATGACACAGCATGTTTATAGTACCTCCGCCTGTTTTCAGTTTTTTAAAACAAATGGAGCATTGTACCTCACTGCTCCCGTACTTCGTGAAGTACTTCCACGCTCGGGATGGTGCCATTTAAGACACAACCGATTTCTGGCGACGACAGCAAGGAACTGCCGCATGACCAGACGGAGGCAAGTCTCGTACACTGCCGGTGCACGCGCGTCGTCTTAATAGGCCACGCCACATGGCAACAGGTGCATAGATGCCTCACAAGCTGCACCAGTTCTAAGTTCTTATGCTACGCGTTTGTTGCGCGTTTCTGACTGCCGGGATTGTTCTTAAATTAACACTGATCGCTTTTCTTAGTTTCTGCGATGACCTTATATTTCGCAGGAGTGGAAATTTTAGGAATAGCCCTAAATATTAGGGTCTACAAGTTTTAATTTTTTTAAATTATTTACAAAAAACACATTTGGAACCACTACTACAGGAAGTAGTCGTACTGGTTTTTTTACCCGGTTCTTGGCAATAACTAAAATAAACCGGTTACAACCGACACCAAATAAATACCGAAAAAACCGGTTATTCAAAACTAAAATACCGGTATCGGTTTTAACCGGTCGGTTTTTCCCATCCCTAGTCGATGCCCATTGGCATGTCCAGGTGAGGCAGAGGCTGCGAGGGCTCCGTCAGCCGCGGTCACATGTATACCTGGGCCACTGAAACATTGCACTTGACGTTTCGCGTTATGGAGAGTAAAGTTAGCTACACTGCTTTAGCGACGTTGCAACACTAGCCTCTATACGCACAGCAGACGAAACGGTTTTCAGTTGCATCTCGTAAATATAAGCTATTGAGCAATAAAAGTGCATATAATAATTCGTTCTCGAGCAGCAATTAACGGCATATTAATGAAGACCAGAGCACAACAATGCACACGCTTTCAATAACGGAGCAAACCAATATAGAAAATAAGCACTCAATCACGACAGAAAGTAACTTCTCTCTCTACGTTTTATGAATGCTTTTCACTCACCGATTTACGGCGACAATAGTACAATTACATCCAGCTCCCCATCTTCACTGTTGTCGTCACTGCCAAAATCGTCGTCATCACTAAGACAAATCATTAACCGTTCATGATTATTGATGATCCCTTCCATTGTTTGCGCTGCCCGAATCAGTTTTTCAACGTGTCCCCCCCTCCCCCGTTTTTTTTCCAAGATGCAGCATCCACATTGGAAAAAGCTTCGTGCAACAGCTTTCCACATTTGTTATTGTGAAAGTCTTAATGTACCTTTAGTATTTCTTCACGTCACTCCGTACCAATTTTTTAGGGTTAAAACGGCAGTGAAATGGGGGCATATTTATTACATTCTGACGCTGCTCCTTTTTGATTTCGTCTACTGTATATGTGGGTGTAATAGGCTTATTTTGTTTCACCAGCGATTATAAAAGAAGTTTTGACATTGACATATCTGCAGCAATATTTCTTTCTCGTAACCACTGCACCATACCTTCTTTCCGATCGTTTGAAGCAAGAATGAACTTCCTGCTCAGAGCATAAGCTTCGAAGTTTTTATTCGTACGAAATTGAGAACTTAGTCAGAAAACGTCACTAGACAAACGTCTTTTCGGAGACATTATCCAATTACGTGAACTCGGAAAGTCAAGTTAAACCATTCACAGTAAAACAAATCGCAGCGAAAGAAGCACACACAACATAAACACGATGCACAACTTTGTTTACGTTATAACTGAACAAAGCCGGCGGAAATGTTGACGTCACGGCACGTGATCACTGGAAGTGTTTATCGCGCTGTGATTGGATCGCTCTTAGCGACTAGCGCCTCGCGCTTCTCGCTCTTCATTTGTTATTAGTAAACGTCGAGTGCAAAGTTTCAGCGGCCCGGGTATACATCTGCTGCGAGGGAGGCTGCCGAGGTCGCGCAGGCCGCGCGGTCTGCGTGTCGAGAGAAGCGCAGAAGGCTCACACGACGAGGGCGAATTTGGTTGCGGTGCCTGCAAATGATACCATCGGAACCTGAAATTTCAAACATGTGCGCACCGCAACGACAGATGATCTCGCCCCGCTCCCACCGTCTGCAACTGCTGAAACTATAAGGCCGGTAACGCACTAGGCAGCCAGGCTGCTGCAGCCAATGAAACAATGGTAGTATACGGCAGGCCGCTGGGCAGCCAGGAATTGGTGGCTGCGGCAGCCAAGAAAACGCGGCCGACTGCACGGCAGTGGCAGCCAGCTGGCTGCGGGCAGCAGTGCGAACGGCGAGCCTCGCAGTGAACGCGTGTGGCTGCCAGCAAGCTCCGCGCACTTGACCAAGCAGCCACACCTTGTTTCCAAGTTGTCATGACGTTCGACACAGAAACATTTATTCATGAAATTCAAAGACGTAGAGAAATCCGGGATGTGTCTTGTGAGCAATATAGTGATCGTGATGTGAAGAGAAGGAGGTGGGAGGAAATCGCAAATGTAATTGCCATATTACCCCCTGCCCAATTATTTTCAAATATTATTAACAAAGAATTATCATATTTGTTTCCGACTCACCTGAGAGTAATCAACAGTTTCTCTTCCGGCATTATACAAGCTCGCATAGGAGTATCAGTACCCATAATGGAATTTCTTATATTTTCCAGAAGGTTATCAAAAGATTCGACTGACATCCTTGTATAGTTAAAAAAGCGATCTGAGTAGTATCGAAGATCCTTGACGTAATTTTTAAATAAACCCTTCGAGTGCCGCCCCACAAGCAGAGGATGATTCCAGTATCTCTTATTTGCTTTGCGTTTCTTTTCGGAAAAAAGGTGGACGATTATCACATCTTCCATATCGCTCTGCCGATTGGGCACAACTGGCCGTCAGCTGGCTACCAACGCTGGCTGCCACCAACTGGCTGCTCAATATTGCCGCGAGAGACCACGAACACCAACTGCTGGCGTGGCCCAGGGGATAGCGTCACGGACTGCGGAGCAGAAGGTCGCCGCTTCAGTCCCGCCCACCGGCAAAAATTTATTTCTTTGTAATTTACAATTCCAGAAAGCTCTACATTTTTCTTATGTTCACTTGTAAATTCTACTTGTTTCTTATGTTAACTGTTCTTCTAATTTCTGGTAAATTCTGTCTGTGTATAAATAGCAGAGCACTCTGCCTGAGAGGCAGTCAGAGCTGCGTGTATGTTGAGTTCGTAATAAACGTGCTTTCAGTATAAGTGCTGTGTTTAGTTACCTTCGAAGTCAAGCCTACTTCCATTGCAACGTGACAATATTTTGGCTGCCTAGTGCGTTACCGGCCTAAAAGACTGGGTTACGCGGAGCGAAGCAACACTTGCGTGCCGGCGGCTGCTGTTGCTCTGGAGGAATTCGCAATTGATAGAAAAACTAGAGAGATTGTTAAGCAAACATTGACAGATACAAAGTCCAAGGTGAAATTTCGAGGCAAGATTTCAGACCCTTTCAAAATACAAACAGGTTTGAGACAAGGGGACGGACTCTCCCCAATCTTATTCAACATAATTCTAGAAAAGATAATAAGGCAGACATTGGCGGAATACACACAAGAAAAAGTGAAGGGAATTTCTTTTGGAGGATCAGTCAAAGGGCTTACGATACATGCACTAGCTTTTGCAGACGATATTGCGCTACTGTCCACGAATATACCAGATGCAATTTAAAAAATAGAAATCTTAGCAAAGCATCCAGCTAAATTTGGTTTACAGATATCACAAGAAAAAACTAAATTCATGTCGAACAAATTTAAGGAAATCAACAAATTGCACACAATTATTGGATCGAAAGGGTCAAACATTTTGGGAGAAACAATAACGGATACTGGTATAGAAAAAGAAGCTGTCAAACTTCGAGTAGCTAAACTCAAGAGGGCGCAGATTTTAACAATGAAGCTGTACAACAAAAAATGCTTATCTCGAAATGCGAAGTTATTACACTACAAGACAGTGACAAGAACAGAAGTACAATATGCAGCAGAAACACTCTCCCTCAAGAACAAAGGACTAGTAGATGAGCTCGAGAGGAAGGAAAGGGTAATTCTGAGGAAACTTCTTAGTGGACACAAAAAATTAGCGAAACATGGGTTCAGATGAGCAATGAGAAGGTCTATCAATTTATTAAACCAGTTACAACGGAAATGAGAAAGAGAAGGCTTATGTTCTTCGGTCATCAGGTGAGAATGGATGACAGCAGATTAACGAAGAAAATCTTCAATTTAATTCAACAGAGGAAAACACCCAACTGTTGGTTACAAGGAATAAAGAAAGACCTCGTGGAACTTGGAATCACAGAAATGGACGCGATGAATAGGGACAGTTACAGAAAGGCAGTAACTGAATTCGAGGTTTTTCAGGAGGCCCCAAGAAAGAAGATCAACAGGAAACTGACAGCTGAACATCTGGCAAAAATAGCAGCAGGCAGAAGAGCAGCCCTGGAGAAGAGAAAGAAGAAACTGAATATGAAATAAAATTTGTAACGCGGTCCTTAGTTGGCTAATTCGTGTAAATAAATAAATAAATGTGCAAAACTATTCTAAGGAAGAATCATTCTATTTAAATTTTAAATGTGCTGCAGTCAAACTTTTTGCCAATCCCGCGTGTAATTGTCTGTCTGATGCATTATTACTTTCTCACACACACCAAAAATCAGTAGGGTATATCAAATTAAAAAGAAGTATCATCAAAACCCAGTTGTAGGTTTTAACCGTTCATAAATGGAAATCATAGGCAACTATCACAAGTTGTTAATTACAAAGCAGCGAACATTGCTAAGAAATTAAGGAATACAGTTCATATCACGTGTTGTGTGGTAAAGAAACCTTCCGTTTCGAGGTACATCAGTGCTGCAGCAAAGTTATCCATATGGCCGTTGTTGTCAGAGCACTCCACAATTCTGCCGTGTGTCAATAACGTTCCACAAGAACAGCACCAAAACTGGCCTTCGATAACAGTACTCAGATAAGAAGTCATATACAGCAAATGCGCGTATGAAATGCGTCAGTTAAAATGTTTGTAAATCTACGGGACTTAACTACTGAGGTTATCAGTCCCTAGGCTTATAAACTACTTAAGCTAACCTAAGGACAACTCTCTCTCTCTCTCTCTCTCTCTCACACACACACACACACACACACACACACACACACACACACACATATATATATATATATATATATATATATATATATATATACATGCATGCCGCAAGGAGGACTTGAACCTCCGACGGGGATGACCCGCGCGCTGCGCAGCTAGACGGCTTAGAGAGGTTGGCCATTCAATTTATATGTGATGACTAGGTTCAGCTCCTTTGAGTCTTCTTCAGGTCGCAGGAAGCCTTAAGACATTCTCTTGACTTAGCGAGTATTAATCGCTAACGAAAAAACAATAAAAAATATTACGGCAGGTCGCTGTCTCCAGAGCACTTTTCTGCACATGAAATACGCTGTCATTGTGTGTACATACAGAACATAATAACTAGACCGAAAAACCATAGTCGATAATCTTTGGAGATACGGCGATGTTTTCTGTGTAAATCAAAGAGAGTTACAGGTTTGACAAAACTGTTGCCAATTTTTGTTGTTAACTTATCCATATGGGATGGTTTGATTTCTGCAAAACAATAACAAAAGTTTAACCTGTCACAGTACAATAGTCAAGGGCATCTATGAAACAGCATGAGTTTCTATTGCGAGTATGTTATTGTCGCGTTGAAATGGAAGCAGGCTTAGGCTTGACTTCGAAGGCAACTGAACACAGCGCTTATACTGAAAGCAGGTTTATTACGAACTTAACATACACGCAGCACTGACTCCCGGGCAGAGTGCTCTGCTATTTATACACTGACAGAATGTATCAGAAATTAGAAGAATAGTTAACATCAGAAACATGTAGAAATTACAAGTGAGCATAAGAAACATGTAGAACATTCTGGAAATGAGAATTACGAAGAAATAAACTCTTGCCGGTGGTCGTGATTGAACCGACGAGCTTCAGCACCGCAATCGATGATGCTATCCATTGCGCCACGCCGGCAATTGCTTAAGGCTGGCTCTCGCGGCAATATTGTAGGTCCCAAAGTTACAAAAAATAGACGAAAAGTATAAATGTTTGTAAATCTATCGGACCAAACTGCGTGGTCATCGGTCCGTAGCTCACAAACTACTTAAACTAAGATAAACTAATATTAGGACATAACACACACACACACACACACACACACACACACACGCCCCAGGGAGCAGGCGCCTTAGACCGCTCGGCTACTCCACCGCGGCATGAGAAGCATATTTGTTCAGGAAAGCACATAGAAATAAAATAAATTGCTTCTTGAAAGACAGCTTCCACTCGTTTTTAATACTAAACGTAGGTGTAGACCATATGTGGTTGAAATTTAAAGAAGTGGTATCGACAGCAATTGTCAGTTTTATACCAAATAATTCAATAAAAGAAGGTGGTGATCCCTCTTGGTACACAAAACAGATCAGGACACTGATGCAAAAGCAACGGAAAGGCATGCGAAATTTAAACGAACACAAAATCCCCAGGATTTGCGTACCTACACAGAAGTTGGAAATTTAGCGAGGATGCCTACAATACTTATCACAACGAAACTGTCTCGAAATTTGACTGCTAATCCCAAGAGTTTTTGGTCATATGTGATATATACTAGGGGCAAAACACAAAAAATACCCTCACTACGTGATAGTAATTGCGATCCTGCCGATGATAGCGCTAGTAAAGCAGAGTTTCTAAAAGTTTTTTTCGTTAGCGATTAATACTCGCTAAGTCAAGAGAATGTCTTAAGGCTTCCTGCGACCTGAAGAAGACTTAAAGGAGCTGAACCTACTCATCACATATAAATTGAATGGCCAACCGCTCTAAGCCGCCTAGCTGAGCAGCGCGGGGGTCATCCCTGTCGCGCGCGCGCCTGTGTGTGTGTGTGTGTGTGTGTGTGAGAGAGAGAGAGAGAGAGTTGTCCTTAGGTTAGCTTAAGTAGTTTATAAGTCTAGGGACTGATAACCTCAGTAGTTAAGTCCCGTAGATTTACAAACATTTTAACTGACGCATTTCATACGCGCATTTGCTGTATATGACTTCTTATCTGAGTACTGTTATCGAAGGCCAGTTACTAAACATAGCTATCAGAAACTCATTCACCAAACAAGACGAAACCAATATTCCAGATTTCGAATTACAAACAGAGGCCAGAATGAGTAACGTAGAAGTAGATATCATCGGAGTAGTGAAGCAACTAAAATCACTTAACAAGAACAAGTCTTCTGGTGCGGACTGTATACCCATTAGATTTCTATCTGAGTATGCAGAAGCGATAGCTCCTTACTTAGCAGCCATATACAACCGCTCGCTCAAAGAAGGATCTGTACCAAAAGAATTGATTTGTGCACACATGTCAGGAGCTGTAGCGGAGACGATGCAGCTACGTGTAAGTCGTACCAGGAATTTCGCACGGAACTTTTGTCAAGGTACTGGTCGACTGAGGCACAACATCGTCTTAAATATGATTACTGCAAAACGTACAGTATGAGAATGCAGGGGAGAAGAGTCCGGTGATGTTTTTTTTAAAACATGGACAAAATGAACCAATATCACATAGTAATGGAGAATTAATAGGAATGTGTACGATGATGCTACCCCTCAGGTTCATTAGGCCACCAAACCCAGAAAGAAGAAAAGAGTGTCTTGGAGGGAAGGAAAAAGTCCACCACGACGATGTACAGGTTGAAACAGAATCAAACCAAGCGATTTACTTGTTACAGACAGATGAGGAGTAGAAGAAGACGCAAGAGAGGTTAATTGTAAATATTTTTTACTAACCGTTTATATCTTAAATACTAAAAGAATCTACGAAAACTAAAGTCAGTCGGCCAGACCAAATTACCCCGCCAATTTCCTTCATTTTTGTTTTAAACGAAAGGTATTCACTCACAGATTTGTCATTAAGTATCAAAATTAAGCTTACGTCTCTCCATCCTTTATTTTTATTCAAATGCGGTAACCTTCTGTCCTTGCATTGAATATTTTAATCGGTTTGTTTTACGATACCTTGGGTTCTAATTAATTCGACCTAACGGCACTCAGCGGATCAAGCTCTTTGATTTGCGCTTTTAAACATTTCATTGGTGGATTCTTAAGAAAGCTATGCGTGAACATTTAACTTTACTTCCATTTTTTCCCAATTTTTTTTTTCATTCCACTAACGATGCGAAGTATTCGCACGGCTCATCTGGTAATTAAATAATTTTTGAATATGAACGACAATGAAAACACAACTTAAATAATTATTTGAGAATGAGAACACAAAAATGTTAGACAGACTTACCTTGCCTATGCCAAACACAATGTATTAAATAATACACTCACGCTAAGTATCATTAAATACATTATGAGGAAGATTACGTAGCATAACAAATTATAATTAGATCAAAACAAGAATTTAATGTACAGATACAGTCATGAAAAATTAATATATTTAAATTATTTTCTGTAAACTCAATGTTATCGAATATTTTGGTAAAGATATTTCTTAGTTTTTAAGGACTGCAAAAATCTGTAAAGCAAGAGAGAAGATCACATGCAACAATGGTTTTCGGTGCTCATCCGAGATGTGTAGGTAGAACGACAGAGAGGTGAGTTTTGGTAAGCGTCGACGACGAGGCCGGCCCTGTCTTGTCCAGAAGCGACAAAAATACGGGACAGACACGTCAAATGTCGTGCAGCGATATATCAACGGAGAGGTTTGATGGTGGAACAACTTTTGTTGCCTTATTTTAATTGCGAGACGAAGCGAAAAATATTGAAGCACAAATATTTATAAAGACTATGGAGATACTGGAAAGGTAGTCAGATCCAAATTCCCTTTTCGGAAATTTTATCACAATTCCTGCCCAGAGACGGGCCAAGAATCAAGTAAGAAGAGGGGAAGACGGAATAACCGTAGATGAAGAGTCGCAAGAGATCTCAAGAAGAATGAAGATGGGCGAAGAAACGCGCGATAACATTCTTGAATTTTCAACGTATCTCCAAGAAGAAATGGTTTCAGCTCGTACATATTCTGAATAAATACAATGCTACGAATTATTCAATAAAATTTTACAATACAAGTAAAAGACTACAATATGCTAACAACAATTGTTCATAAACTGGTAGCAACAACCATTTTGGAACAACGACGACCTCCATACTTCAATAATTTGCCAATATGTACAAAATTATTATTGAATTTATTTAATCGAGTCCAAGGAATGTCTAATAAGTTTCTATTTCTGGTTTCATATAATTGTACATCTGATCTACTTTCATGCACATGAACACTCTGATTAGCATTCATACCTGAGTATATAGAGACTGAAGACTGTAAGTATCTTGTGCTGAATAAAGTACTATTTACAGGAAGTTAAGTTTCGTAAGCCAAATAAACATCTGATGACGTTTTTCTGCTAGAGAAAGACACCTTCATCCCGAGCCGAGTGTCCCCAAACAATAATAATAATTTCGTGTGGCTCATTGGCCTGGTGCAAGTCTTTCTATTGGACGCCACTTCGGCGACTTGCGTGTCCCTAGCCTACCCCAGTTATTCAACTGGGGAAAGGGGACTTACAGCTTAACGTGGATTCCGAACATCATGTCGTTTCTCACCTCGTTGGGACTGAAAAAATCCGAGGTCCGACCAGGTTTCGAACCCGCGACCCTTCGGTCTCTAGTCGAGCGCTTTAACTCCAGACCACCGTGCCCGACACCCCAAAAGATGACAGAAGAGAATTGTTATCCGAGATTCGCACGAGCATCGTTGATAGCGGCGACTATAAACACTGAAACGAGTTTCCTCATTCTTATTCTCATATAATACACGAGAACTTACCACTACCGATCTCGCATATCCATCGTAACGCCCAGGTTATTCGACGAGAGACTACAGGTATATCCAGTGCACCTCGGCTATGCGACGTCTATGGACAACTGAGATGTTGTATAAAGCATCGTCAGTCAATACATAATAAAACAAATGTCCCACAATTAAAATTAACACGTAACAGGTTTCTTTAACATGTGTATGTTACACTTTGATTTGTTGAGTCACATTAATACAAGTTCATCTTTTTCCATAAGCTTACATAGAATTTAATTTGACATAAAAGGCCTTGCTTTTACCCAAGTCTCTATGAAAATTTTAAATTTATTTTCCTGTAATTATCTCTTGTTATAAGGTATTTTGTTGAGGAATATTTTGCCAATATGTACAAAATTATTATTGACTTTACTTAATTGAGTCCAGGGAATGTCTAATAAGTTTCTGTTTCTGGTTTCATATAATTGTACATCTGGTCTACTTTCATACTCATGAACACTCTGATTAGCATGCATGCATGCATGAGCATATAGAGGCTGGGGACTGTAAGTATCTTGTGCCAAATAAACATATGATGACTTTTTTCTGCCAGAGAAAGACACCTTGTTCCCCAGCCGAGTGTCCCCAATTAAGTATTCCAAAATGTGTGTACAGAAAAAGGCAGAATATGCCGTAAGCATGAGGTCTTTACTTACAAAATACTTAACCCTAGGAGCACCAAGGTATTTTAGGTTACACGGAGAACTAACCAAGGGCAAATTTTGCCCTTTTTACAAAAAAGCTGCAAATCCTGTAAAATGTATTTATTTTAAATTATTGTGTTTCCAACGTATCATCAGTTTAATTATTGACCGAAAGTTTCAAAAACAGAAATAAAAACACTTGTACAAATATGTTTTAAGGTACATTGAAAACTTTAAAAAAATAATATCACCCTCTCTTCACTTGGAAAGAATACTAACATTTACAGATGACATTTACCTCCTGCACACAAAATGGTTGATTCTGAATGTCTCTTACACAGATGTAGAACACAACTTTTCCCTGGTTCTCTGGTTACTTGCATTCTTCAAGTATATGTAGCATCTTGCTTTCCTAGTTGGTTCTTCATCTGCAGTAGTTTTGGTCACCTCTAGCTTCTTTCCAAGGACCTCTCCCATCGCACAAATATGGGCTACTGGAGTCCTTTCAAGTCCCTGGATCGCTGTTCTACATGTGTTTTCAAAAGTTCAAGGCCTAATTCATAGAGATATAGTCTCCTCGCATTTGATTTCCCTTCATTCCACTTAGGCACATTCATCTTGAACAGTGTGTACGAGTTTATTGCAGCTACATCAAGTAGGCTGTAGAACATGGACAGTAGCCATCTTATCGTACCCCTTTTTGTAGAGTATGCTCTTGTCTTACTCATAGTGCCTCTATATACGGCTCTTTCCAATAAATTTGACCATAAATCAGATAACAAAATATTGGTGTCCTGGTAAATTCCCATTAGAATCAAAATTCCCATCAAAGCATATATTTCAGTTTCGTCAACAGGAGATACATTTTTTCTTTCAGCTTCTTCATTTGTATGCTCAACAATTTTCTGTACTATTTCAGGTGTGAAATATTTCTTGAATGATTCACATATACTTGTTACTTTCCCAGCAGTAGTTACTCCCTGATGTTCTCAAAGTATGTTGGCAAAATCCCTTTTACAATGCCTTGGAGCTTCTACAAGGTACACCCTGCCAGAACTAGTAACATTACCTGCATGGTTTGTTTCTTCTTTGTCCTCCGATTCTTCATTTGAGCTCTCTTCTACTTCTGTGTGAGCGCATTCAGAGTAACTGAAATCTGCCTCATCGTCTACTAAAAGTTCAGCAGGTATTTCTGCATCGTTCAACCCTCTACAACTCATTTTAGAAAATGTACTTTACAAGAAATGTGTATGCTCTACTGTGACAAACTGCTAGTAACAATAGTTAGTCTCAACAATGAATATCAAACGCGGTAATCAGACTCTCAACAAGGCACGAAAAACTCACAATCATCAATGCCAAACGAAATTTATTATAAGAAAAATATAAGGGCAACTTTTACCCGTGCTTGGAGGTTGTAGGGGGCATGAAGAATTATGGTCGCATGGACTACCAACGCAGGGCAAAATGTGACCTTGTGCATAAAATTGCTATGTTTTGTTATCAGTTTTTAAAATTGTAACCATGTAAATGTGTAGGTTAGTACTTTATAAGGTGAGAGACAAATAGAAAAAAGCCCATAAACATTGATGGATATTAATTATGATTTTTTAATAAAGGGCAATTTTTTCCCGTACTTGGTGCTTGTAGGGTTAAGTTTCCCTAAAAGATATAAGGCACTTGTCAATTTACTGCAGAGCTCTTCTGTGTAGTTAGTCCAGCTTAATTTACTATAAAGATAGATGCCTAACAACTTTACAGAGTGATTTTATTCATTATTAGTATTAATAACAAGGGAACCCCCCTCCCCATCGCACTCGCCTCAGATTTAGATATAATTTGGCGCAGTGGATAGGCCGTGGAAAAGCTGAACACAGATCAATCGAGAAAACAGGTGGAAGTTGTGTGGAAGTATGAAAAAAATAAGCAAAATATAAAAACTGAGCAGCCCATGCGAAAGATAAGCAACGTCGAGCAGTTTGTGAGCAGAAGAGCACCGTGGTCCTTTGGCTACAACGAGGAGCTGCGGAGCGAGAGCTTCTTGGTTCGAGCCTTCCCACAAGCGAAAAATTATTGTTTTCATTTTCAGAAAATTATTATCTGTGCGTCCGATGTGGGGTAACTGCACCGTAGTATGGAGACATGTTCGGATTTGTTTGGACACATGCAGGATTTGACAGTCTACACACAGAAAAATTCGGAAACGTTGAACCATATGTTTTGATAGAACACAGGGACAACTGTGAAACTGTTGCATTCATTTGTTTAGTTTATGTGACAAACTCTTATGTTTTCATCACTTTTTTGGGAGTGATTAACACATCCACAAGAAAACTTAAATCGGGCAAGGTAGAATCTCGTTACCCATTCATCAAATGTGCAAGTTAGGTGAGTCGACAAGAGATTCCTGTCATATGACGCAAATACCATCACCAGTGCCATATAGTATACATCAGATGTGTTTTCCTGTGGAGGAATTGGTTGACCTATCACCTTGTGTTCAAATGTTTTGGGTTCCCATTGGAGACGCACTTCCTTTCGTCTGCTAATCGCATGGTTTTGCAGTGCGGTCGCAAAACACAGACACTAAACAGATTACAGCGAACAGAGACTTCAATGACGAACGGACAGATCATAATTTTGCGAAAGTAAAGAAAAAATAAAATTTTCATTCGACGAAAGGCCTGAACCAAGAACTTCTAGCTCCGCAGCTCTCCATGCTAACCACAGGACCACAGTGCTCCAATCCTCACATTGTGCTCGCCGTTACCTATCTTTCGAATGGACCGTTCAGTTTTTATATTTTTTCATAGTTCCACACAACTTTTTCCAGTTTTTTCAACTAATCTGTGTTCAGTTGTTCACGGCCTATCCACTGCGCCAACTTACAACTAAATCTGAGTGAGCTGCGATGTAAGAGAAAAGAGGATGTGTTCAGTTTTACTATTATTTAATGTCAGCCTATTTTACTGGAAACACTGATCTGCCTTTTCTAGAATTGAGCTGTTCATGTGTTTGACATCATCATATGAAAAGTTGGTTGGTCAGTATACATTACAGATTTATAAGGCAGTAAGTTTTGGAAGTCATTCACGTAGACAATGAATAAGGAAGGTTCCAATACAGATCCTTGTGGGACTCCATATTTGACTTTCATAAACTAAGATTTACTATTTGAATTAACGACAATCATTTGGTTTTTGTTCGCTAACTATGATTTCAGTAATTCTAGTTCTGTTTTAGTTATTCCATATCCCTGCAGTTTCTAAATCAGTGTGCTATGTAAGACAGTATCAAATGCCTTAGTGATTGGAATAGGTGTGCTGCCTAGTTTCAAATCCATGTAGTACAAATATAACAATTTCTTGTACTGCCTCAGCTGTTGACAGTCCAGTTCTGAACCCATATTGGGCCTTGTTCCATAGGTTGTTACACCCAATTAATAGGTCTTTCATTAATGTTTCAATAATTTTCGATATTATTGGTATTTGGTACTATTGCTATTGGTCAGTAATTTTCAGACGAATTTCTGTCTCATTCCTTGTATATGGGGAGGACAATTGTTGGTTTCAGACTATCAGGAAATATTCCCTCTCTAAACATCCTATTTATAAGTTGAAACCGTGAAACCATGGAATGTATATAGTATCGCCGCGGCGGAGCGGCCGAACGCATTGAGGCGCTATGCTACGGTGCGCGAGGCCGTTCCCTATCGGGGGTTCGAATCCCCTCTCGAGCATTGATGTTTGTGTCGTCTTTAGTATAAGGTAATTCATAAGTAGTTTGTAAGTTTAGGGACTGATGACCTCGCAGTTAAGTCCCTTAAGCTTAACACACGTTTGAACATGTAGTATCTATTATTAATTTTATGGAAAATTAGAGAGACAATGAATGTCTTCAGTTCTGGAGCTGCTCAATGTACTGGCAACATCAAGTATGTCCTTAGGATAGACTATCTGCCATCTAAATTTTGGCATGTCTACCTTCAGCACTGCTTCTTGTGTTCTGGGAAATCTATTCAGACTGTACTTTTAATTACTTTCATTTATCATTGCTAACTGACCAAAATTTATACATTTTTCATTTAGTTCATCTGCACTCTGTGGTTTTGGTAGATTTTCTGCAGGGAGTCCTGTTTCGCTTTAATTTTTTTCCAAGCTGCTTTATATTTGTTACTGGACTTAGAAATGTAACTACCATTCGCCTATTTTTTAGCAGAAATGATATATTTTTTGTCATATGGAAATCTATATTTATTTATAGTGCAAGATTTACCATAAAAGTTATTTAAAATAATTCTTAATTTGTATAAGTGAGATGTGTACTATTTATTTATATTTTTCTTTTTTTCTTTTGTCTCTTCCTTCTATTCAGCTTGTTGTGTTTAGTGATGAGGGGGCAGTATTCATTAAACATAGTTGTTATGGCCTTTATCAAAAGGCAAAGGAAATTTTCAAAAGAATAATTCAATGTTGTATTCTCCATGACAGTGGTGCGTTAGTCAATTGCCGAAAGTCTTAGTGTGAGATTTGTTACATTTAGTGGTTTTAACTGTCTCATCGGTCTAGAGTCTATTGGTTGCATACGTTCTTTCTCGGGCACAATTAATTTTAGAAATACTCATCGTGGTCAGACAACATAGGTTTAGTGACATTTAAAATTAACTGCACAGGTTTGATAAAACATTGTGCCTGGTAGGCTTACATTGAGGCAAAAGAAATTATATGACTTCAATGTATCCAGCAGAAGCTTAGTCTTATGGTACGTGAAGTTCGGAGCTTAAATAACAATCAGCCATAGCCATTCGACGCAACTCTCAAAAATTCTCTAGAAAATCGACTTTGAAGTTTTGAAAGTACACGTAAATACCAATAATTAAAATATTGTAGCATTTGTCCGTTCTGACCTTATAACCATAGAGTCGGTGCTTCGAAACCCGCTGTGACAAATATTTTTTTCATTGTTTTTGAATTCAGTTATATAAAACATTTTGGGATCTCTAATTCCACGAGTGGTGTCAGTTTTTGTTTATGTAGACGAGCTGAACATCTGGTCGTCACCTAAACCGACGGTTGAGTAGGTTAGCTGCTTGGAAAGCCATTAGTAGCTATGTAGATGACTTTCCAAAAACAGCGTCGTAGCTCATCACACACTGAACAATCAGAGACTACTGTCTTCAACTAATAGTGATGCTAATACTGAAAAAATATAACTTATGGTTTTTGATTAAAACCATCATTATTAACAACGTTTTGTAAAGTATACAAAATTACGAATTAACAAAAATAAGTGCATTTTTCGTAATAATTACCATTAGTTATTAAAACTGTGTAAGTTTTCGAACACAACGAAAAAAATAAAATAAAAAGTCTGTCTCTGCAGGGTTCGAACCACCGACCATATGGTTGTAAGGCTAGAACGCTACCACCTGTGGTACACCGACAGATGCTGCAACCTTTTTAGTTATTGGTAAAAAACGGGTACTTGCAGAACTTCAAAGTCGATTTTCTCGAGAATTTTTTAGAGTTACTGCGAATGGATTTGGCTGATTGTTATTTGTGTTCTGAACTTCACGCATCATAAATACCAAAAAATCCATGTGATCTCCTTATTAGTAATTTCTATTGTCACATCAGGAAGGATTGCACCAAATATTAAAATTTTGTAACTCTTATACTTATGTACGTATACAATTAGATTATCTATATGTTTGACAAAAATGTAAGTATACGTTTTGGGAACACAGATACTACCACAGTCTTACTATCAGGGAAGTGAATGGCAGTTATTTCAGTTTTTCCTTCAGATACTAAATGCTTAAGATATACTATATTAACTTTAGAGTTAAGATCATTTTTCATTAGTATTGATACTCCACCTTTTTCTATATTTCTTCTAAAGGGATTAGTTAAAAATTTATAGCCTAGTGGAATATACATATTTTGCTCATGTTCCTTCAACAAATGTTCATTTAGGCACAATATCTCACATTGAAATTCTTCTAAAAATACACTCCTGGGAAATGAAAAAAGAGCACCATGAATTCGTCAACCCAGCAGAGCGAAATTTTATTGACACATTCTTGAGGATGTATACAACACACGATCACGCAGTCAGAACTATAAGCACTCAGTACGTTCACCAGAGCGTGCCCAATGTCAACTCTAGTACCGTGTATACCCTCCTTTTGCAGCAATGCAGGGTGCAACTTCGTCATGAAGACGATTGTAGAGGTGCCGAATGAAGTCTTACGGTATGGCCTGCCTTGCAATTTCCATCTGGTGCCTCAGTTGGACCAGATCTCTTGCCGGTCGTGTAGACTTTCTGTTTCCTTTATTAGATGCATCGGTAGCGATGGAAAACAGAACTCCATCTTTTAAATCCTCCTGTACAATTTCCATTGAATGTGGACATAAAAACTGGTTTACAACAGCAGCACATTTAGTGCGTCCTCCTGTCATTTGTTTTAGGATATCTGAATCCGTAATTATTTGTTTTAACACTTTTAATGAGCAATATATGAAATATGGTGCTTGATACTATGATAAACCTCATTCAATTCGGCAATGCTAGCTTTTTCAGATTGTGAGCTTCCTCTTTGTGTAAAGAAAGAACCCTTTCCCTAAGACATCGCTGGAGCACTTTTTGAAACTTTATGCCTTTTTGACGCAGCGTGATGTGTTAATGCTTTCAATCTATCATACGCCACAGTGAACGTATTTTTACACAATTTGCAGAAGCCTTTTGTGTTGTCTTCGTCACATTTATTTAACCACGAAAATCGCGATTCCCAGTCAACAATATAGTGGCAAACTCTTCTTACTTTCTTAGGTGGAGTTTTTAGTGGTAGATGGTTCCTCGTCTTCCATTTTGATTTTCAAAGCCACCAGTCACAACTCACCACACACAAACACTACAGCAATGGAACACAGGAAATAAACACCAATAACAAAACAAATGACGTCGTATAGCAAGGTTACTCGCACTCGTAACTAAATAACGGCACAAACACGCTAGTCGCATGCAACATGCCGCGGGGTTGGCATGACAACGCGTCGAAGGCAGCGCCAGGGGGCAGTTCTACTAACACAACTGTAGTTCAATCGTATCTGAACGGCATACCGAATTAAGTACACTGCTGTTTTTGTGTGGCCGAAAGTAAGAAACAGCAGTGTACTTAACTTCGTGTGCCCTTTAGTTACGATTGAACTACAGTTGTATTGAAACTTCCTGGCAGATTAAAATTGTGTGCTGGAACCGGGACTCGAACCTGGGACCTTTGCCTTTCGCGGGCAAGCGCACTACCGACTGTGCTATCCCGACACGACTCACGATGCCGCCTCAAAACTTTACTTCCGCCAGTACCTTGCCTCCTACTTTCCAAACTTCACAGAAGCTCTCCTGCAAACACGCAAGACTAGCACTCCTGGAAGAAAGGATATGGTGGAGACATGGCTAAGCCACAGCCTAAGGGATGTTTCCAGAATGATACTTTCACTCTGCAGCGGAGTGTGCGCTGATATGAAACTTACTGGCAGATTAAAATTGTGTGCCGGAACCGGGACTCGAACCTGGGATCTTTGTGAGGCAGCATCGTGAGTCGTGTCGGGATAGCACAGTCGGTAGTGCGCTTGTCTGCGAAAGGCAAAGGTCCCAGGTTCGAGTCCCGGTTCCGGCACACAATTTTAATCTGCCAGTAAGTTTCATATCAGCGCACACTCCGCTGCAGAGTGAAAGTATCATTCTGGTATTAGTGGAATTGGTCCTCAGATAACCCAATATTCTTAATTTTCACAAAAACCGGAATCTTTTGTCCGCTCTAGCAAGATTTTCTAGACTGTACAAGCAAATAGAAAACCGGACTGCCCGGTTTGCGCCGCGGCGGAGAGGCCGAGCGCATTATGGCGCTATGCTACGACGCGCGAGGCCGTTCCCTGTCGGGGATTAGAATTCTCCCTTGGGCGTGGATGTTTGTGCCGTCTTTAGTATAAGCTAGTTGATAAGTAGTTTGTAAGTTTAGGGACTGATGACCCCGCAGTTAAGTCCCTTAAGCTCTACATTTCAACATTTGTCCGGTGTGCGCCCAGTGCTTTACGTTCACTCTCTTCCATTTATCGGTGCTAACGTTCGGCAGTAAACCAATGTTTTGTTTTGACGTCAGCTCCGTACAGTGGAGAATATAGCCAGTAGCGGAGGAAGGCTGTCGGAGGCCCGGGGCGGCGGCAGAACAAAATGAAGCCCCCCGCCCTCTTGGAGATTCGTGTATTACTGTAACATAGTAACCTTTGAGATTTGGAGGGCGCCCAGGAAGACAGTCTAAAATATGGCTTTCGAGATTTAAAAAAAAAAAAAAATTAAAAAAACACTGTTTTTGAAGCATTTGCAGGCCCACCAAGACGAGAGGCCCGGGGTAGTCCGCCCCCTCTGCCCCCCCCTCCCCTTTAGTCTGCTACTGAATATAGCACACATTTTCGGTTGGTGTGGGGGGGGGGGGGGAGCAATCAATACAGGTAAGTATGGCTGTGTACCACGGCGAAGCCTTCACGCATCGTTCATTAAAATTGTTCTTTATATTCATTATTTCAGGGGGGGGGGAAGAGTCGAAGATGCCTTCTGTCTTAATTTAGAAGAGAGAAAGAATATACTGAGCGAGGTGGCGCAGTGGTAAGACACTCGACTCGCATTCGGAAGGACGGTGGTTCAAATCCAACTCCGACCATCCTGATTTAGGTTTTCCGTGATTTCCCTAAATCACTCCAGGCAAATGCTGGGATGGCTAGTTTCAAAAGGGCACGGCCGATTTCCTTCCACATCCTTACCCAAAACCACAGAGTAACATATACAGAGGAGCAGCCCCCTCTAAACCACTGTCCTACGCTCCCCTCGTAGTTCCGTAAGATGCTAGCAGGTTAGCAGGTGTCAGGCGGATCGCTGGCTTAGGGTGCTTCTCGCACATCAGAGCGTAGCGTGGAGGGGAGGCTGAGGGGAGAGCTCGTGCCGCCTGCCACGAGGCCACGGCTGTGTCCGGCTTGCTGGCGTTTGAGGGGAGGCGGTGGTGGGGGCAGCCGCTACCTGCCGCCTGCTCTGGCCAGTTTAAAAGGCTTCTTCTGACTTCAGCGCCATCATGGGACATCTTACGGAACTGCTGGAAAACCTCCCTCCCCTCACCCCTGAGCGTAGGACCGGGCCCTTACGGAGGTTTCCCGTCTGTATATATTTGTCTGTCCCAAAACTCCGAGCGTTAGCTCCGTCTCTAATGACCAAGCTGTCGATGGGACGTTAAACCCCCCCCCCTGGCAATCAGCAGAGAAAGAATAAACGAGACAAGTGCGGGACGGCCCAGCTCTGAGTGTTCCACACCAATTAACAATTTTCGACTCTTCTGCTTCACTTGTAGGCCCTACTGTGGATACTTGCGTCTCGCCATTGTCATCATTCTAGATCAGCGGGAGTACCCTATAGGTTTTGATGAGCCAATGTACTAGTAGCGAGATATGTGTGCAGTTCAAAGTCTTCCGACAAGAAACTGTTGTTTCCAACATGTATCTTCCTACTGTCGCCACCCAGTGACGACACTTTCCCTATGAGCGCAGTACTTGTAATTTGTATGCACTTGTGTAGACACGCCGCACTGCTCTGCCCCACGGGTCAGGTTATATGATGAACACCAAATAAAGAAACAAAATACTGAGCCCTGATCATGACATGCCAGTCAAATGATTCAAATGAATTAGTTTAATGGTCAGATATGACTAATAACACTAAAGATCACATTACATAATATCATATTTAACATAATGGTTGCAGTGTGCAAAACAAATCACCATACATCGAGACAGTAAATCTGGTACTATTCAATTATTATGATTATAGAATATTTATTATGTTCATGATACTTTGTAGCCACTACTATAGAAGCAATGTCTTGGATCAATGATTAAACACGTATGTGAATAATGTGTTCATCAACAGTAATGTCTGACAGCCAAACAAAATTTCTTTAAGTTTATTTCAAATGGACAGGTGCCTTTGGTGGATCCCTATCATCCCTGAGACCAGATGAATTGGGAACTATTGTAATTAAAGAAGCTTTACGCAGAGCCGAAATTGAGCCTGATAAAATACCAGGTGCCTGCGAAGTTGTAATGGGACAGGTGAGCATGTATCTATTAATACTCATTACATGATTCTTTGCATAGTACAAATTCAGTGTTGTGTGTTGTGATTTTGACAAATATGTAGCACATCCCAAAACTAACTTTCCCAACTCTTTTTTAAACAAAGGAAACATGGTAACATGGAAAACTTTACTGGCAACAGGAACAGCAATATTTCAGCTATTTCTTGACATAGTCATGAAAAGAACTGAGACACTTGTCATATTGTGGTATCCACTTTGGTATTGCTATGTCATAGAATTGTGCCCTCTGTGAATGCAACTGAATCATCCCAGCATGTGACAGACAGTCGTCTTCATTGTGAAAATGTTGGTCAGAGGACAGGAATGGTTACTGCAGGCTTTGTGATAATGCTCATCCCTGTACACCTCGACGAACAGTATGAGTTTTGCAGAAATTCGACTGGGAAATGTTTGCTCGTCCAGCATATTGCTCCCAGTGAATTCCAGCTTTTCTTGCACTTATATTGTGGCCACTGGTTTTATCATTCCAGTCCCCGCCATTTTCCTGTCATTGCCACGAAGCAACACCACACAGTTTTGCTTCCCCGGTTAACAAAGTTCATTAAACTGAATATTGCACTTTATTACTTTGTGACTAATCTGTTGTGTGTAATTGGAAACAAAATAATATTTTCCATTGTTGTGGGTATCTCATAAAACACACGATGAACAGTATTTGTTTAAACTGAACATTTTCTACACATTAAAGAAGGAGAAATGCAAATATGTGTGTAAACACCAGAGAAATTGTGTGTGGCTGGCTGCTTTCAGAGCAAAACCTCTGCCTTGCATGACCTTCAGGTAAAAATGTTCAAATAAAATGGCCAATAGTCTATTATAAATAGTTATAGAAATTACCATATACTGCATGAATATGTAGTTGAATCAGGTTCAGACTTTGTACTACACTGTCACATTATAAAATACACTGATGTTCAGGAAAACAACACATTGCAAGATTCGAGACAGGAAGTTCATGTTCGCAGGACATGTTCATTGGTGTGTTCAGAAGAAATGATTAGTGGTTGAGCATGTGTCGTATTGCCTTGCAGGCGCAGGATCTGATATGGGCCCTGATAAATTATTCCATGCACGATAGTATAGGCGCGTATAAGGCATCGCCCTCCATGCTGCAATCACCAGTTCATCCAAACATTGTCTGATGGGCCAGCGCAAAAGCTCACACCGAGCAGGCATATGTGGTTGTGCAGGTGAGACTGACACGCGATTTAGAGAAAGTTCAGAGAAGGGCTGTCATTTACGGTTTTAGGTGCTATCTGTTCAGGACAATGTTCCTGAGTCGGATGGTGTCTGTCATCCTGAAGTCACTAAGCAGACTCCAAGACCCGAACTTTCACAGAGTTGTAGTTGGGAGCTCCAACATTGGGCGGGTAATGGAGCCCCTTAGAGATACGGCTGCCAAGGAGGGGAAGAAGGCCAACGTGCACTCCGTGTGGATACCAGGTGGGGTCATTCCAGATGTGGAACGGGTACTTCCGGATGCCAAGAAGGGTACAGGATGCAGCCAGCTGCAGGTGGTGGCTGACGTCGGTACCAATGATGTGTGTCCATTCGGATCTGAAGAGATTATCTCAGGTTTTGAGCGGCTATCTGAAGTGGTAAAGACTGCCAGTCTTGCTTACAAGATGAAAGCAGAGCTCACCATCTGCAGCATAGTTGCCAGGACCGACTGTGGACCTCTGGTTCAGAGCCGAGTGGAGGGTCTGAATCGGAGGCTCAGGCGGTTCTGCGACTGTGTGGGCTGCAGATTCCTCGACTTGCGTCATCGGGTGGTGGGGTTCCGGGTACTGCTGAGCCGGCCGCGGTGGCCGCGGGGATTGAGGCGCTCCAGTCACGGTCTGCACGGCCACTACGGTCGGGGGTTCGAATCCCCCCTCGGGCATGGAATTTGTGCCGTCCATAGTATAAGGTAGTTCGTAAGTAGTTTGTAAGTTTAGGGACTGATGACCTTGTAGTTAAGTCCCATAAGCTTAACAAACATTTGAACATTTGAACATTTTGGCACTGCTGAATAGGTCAGGAGTCGACAATACACAGGAAGCGGCTACACGGGTAGGCGGGGGCTGTGTAGCGAGGACTGGGCGGTTTTAGAGGTAGAGGGTTTTGGGGAAACACTAAATGGGCTGTATCAAAGGGTGCATGTCGATCATAGGAGAAATATAGATCTGGGAACTATCGGTAAAACAGTTGTAAATTGTCGTAGCTGTGTCGGGAAAGTACCAGAACTCCAAGCATTAACAAAATGCACCGAAACAGATATCATTATAGGTAGCGAAAGTTGGCTTAATCAGGAAATAAGGTCAGCAGAGGTTTTTGCAAAAGATCTGTTTTCAGAAAGGATAGATTAAACTGAATAGGTAGAGGCGTGTTTTCCGCCGTCAAAAGTAGTCTATCGTGTAGTGAAGTTGAAGTCGATAGTAGCTGTGAGATATTATGGATAGAGGTTGTACTCGAAAATCGTGAAAAATTAATAATTGTTTCCTTTTACCGGCCTCTCGACTCTGACGATACAATAGCAGAAAAGTTAAAGAAAATCTGTGTCAAATTGCAAACACGTACCCAACTTACACAATAATAATAGGCGGTGATTTTAATTTACCATCAATCTTTTGATGAAATTATATTTCCAGATCAGGAGGTGTACATAAAACATCGTGCGAAATTGTAATCAACGCATTCTTTGAGAATTACTTCGAACAATTAGTTTATGAGCCAACTAGAATTGTAAATGGATGTCAAAACACACTTGATCTTTTAGCAACAAATAATCCTGAGCTCATAACGAGCACCAAAACGGATACAGGTATTAGGGAACACAGAGTTGTCGTAGCGAGATTGAATATCAAAAGTCCCAAAGTATATTTGTTCAGGAAACCAGATAGAAATAAAATACATTCTTCTTGAAAGACAGTTTCCACTCATCCCAAACACTAAACGTAAGTGTTGACCCGCTGTGGCTCCAATTCAAAGAAGAGGTATCGACAGCAGTTGACAGTTTATACCAAATAAATTAATAAAAGAAGATGGTGATTCCCCTTGGTACACAAAACAGGTCAGGACACTGTTGCAGAAATAACGGAAAAGGCATGCAAAAATTAAACGAACCCAAAATCCCCAGAATTGGCGATCCTACACACAAGCTCGAAATTTAGCGAGGATTTCAATGCGAGATGCCTACATACTTTTCACAACGAAACTCTTTCTCGAAATTTGACTGAAAACACATAGAAAGTTTGGTCATATGTTAAATATACTAGGGGCAAAACACAAACAATACCTTCACTACGTGATAGTAATGGCGATCCTGCCAATGATAGCGCTACTGAAGCAGAGTTGCTAAACATAGCTTTTCGAAACTCATTCACCAAAGAAGACGAAACCAATATTCCAGATTTCGAATTACAAACAGAGGCCAGAATGAGTAACGTTGAAGTAGATATCCTCGGAGTAGTGAAGCAACTTAAATCACTTAACAAGTCTTCTGGTCCGAACTGTACGCCCATTAGATTTCTATTTGATTGTGCTGAAGCGATAGCTCCTTACTTTACAGCCATATACAACCGCTCGCTCAAAGAAGATGTGTACCAAAAGATTGCAAAGTTGCAAAGGTCACACCTATATTCAAGAAAGGCGATAGGAGTAACCCACTAAACTACGGGCCTATTTCATTGACGTCAATTTGCAGCAGGATTTTGGAACATATCCTGCATTCAAATATTAGGAATTATCTCGAACAGAATGATCTATTGATCCAAGATCAACACGGATTTAGAAAATATCGTTCATGCGAAACACAACTAGCTCTTTACTCACACGAAGTGATGAGTACTATCGACAAGGGTTCTCAAATCAATTCCATATTTCTTTATTTCCAGAAGACAGTGACGCATTAGAAGGCTCCAAGTCTCCTGCCATCTCCACAACATCAATGGAGCTTAATTTCCTAAAGATGGTTTAAAATAGACCGAAAAAAATATAAAAAAATATGCACTCTAGACTTTTCTTTATTATAAATTTAAATAAGAGTGCTGTTTCCCATAAGTGGAACAAAAATGTTTAAAAAATATGTGATTTTTTATTAATACTTAATAAACTGATTACTTATTCCATGTAAAACTCAGCCGGCCGCGGTGGCCGAGGGGACTGATGCGCTCCAGTCACGGTCTGCACGGCCACTACGGTCGGGGGTTCGAATCCCCCCTCGGGCATGGATATTTGTGCCGTCCTTAGTCTTAGTTAGTTCATAAGTAGTTTGTAAGTTTAGGGACCGATGACCCCGTAGTTAAGTCCCTAAGCTATACAAACATTTGAACATTTTGTAAAACTCAAGTTAGGAGAGGTCTCAAAGCCAAGCTAGGCCCTGACCAGAAAACATATATTAACTATTGCATAATTAATAAACAAAACAATTAATTTAAGACGGACGATGCACGGCGTTCTTGTTTGCGCGCCAAATTGCGGAGCGAAGGCAGGCTTGCATCGAGCCGCCACACGTCAGTCCAAAACACACACTCGGAAGAGTAACATGTCACATACGTAGGCGCTCATAGGACATAGTTTAATCATTTTAGAACAATGCGAAATGACTCACATTGATCTTTCAGTTAATACAATGTGTATCAAGAGTATATTATTATGCGGTTTGCTAGTTTTCTGCATTCTTTACATAAAATTAGCTGGCATCCCAAGGACTTCAGTATTATTCCGTAATTACAAGACTTCCTGTCAATACTTTAATAATTTCAGCCTCACTTCAAGAACTCTGACCTGGGTGCTATCATCTGCGTGGGGACGACATATATAGAAGAGTTGGTTCACGTTCTAGGAGGCGATCCAATTATGATAATGTAGAAAGATATAAAAAACATGTTTTATTAAAATGACATAGTGCACCTATGCACTGTAAATTGTTATATAACAACTGATTGACATTACAAGATTATGGCCTTGTAAAATATTTCATTTTACTAGATGATGCTGACATAGTTCAGCGAAACCGGTCGTCGTAAATAAAAAAATGATGATCAGCGATCTTGGCTTTTTTATATCTTTCTACATTATATATAGAAGACGTCAGGTTGGTGAACTTTAGTTTGTTCTCTTCACACAGTCCAGTAGGGAGTGACTACAACCCTCGCGTACACTGTAATTGCGGTACAAACGCAAACTGTTGTGCGTCATCCGTGGCAACATGGAGAAGGAATGTAAATGATATAGGAGAGGTTAATACAGATATTTTCCTGTTATACTGTGTACAACGTGTCGCGCCAGGGGGCAGCTCTGTGCCGCAGTGCCTTGTCAGTTTTCTCTGTAGGAGGGTGCGCTAACCCTTCTAGTTGTGAAATATAAACTTTCGGAGACGTAAATGTCAATATTGCTAAAATTTTCCGGGCTATTATGCCGTGGTCTTGAGGATTTGTTAATAAAACCCAACGTTTCTTCCTCATCTGCGGAGGACATTCGCAAGGGGGTCGTGGCTCATTTGAACGTCGGATACACACCCTGGCTCGTTACTCACTGCAACCGAATTCCGTTTACGCGCGCTCGCGCGAAAAGGTGTGACGTCAGATGTTTTGGATAGCCGCGCGCAATTCGCCGTTCCCGATAGCCGATGTCCGTTGTGAGTATCGTCCTACGGTGGACGACAGTTACATTTCTTCTTCTATACCGGAATCCAAATTTAATTCAGTTTCATGCCCTCCTCCATCCTATTGAAATTGTTGGGCTGTTTTACAATTTCTATAGCCACTCTCTACAGTCTTTCGTGATATCCGTCTGTGGCTGCCGGCCGCGGTGGCCGAGGGGACCAAAATGTTTCAAATGTTTGTATAGTCTATGGGACTTAACTACGGGGTCATCAGTCCCTAAACTTACAAACCACTTATGAACTACTTACGAAGTAGGACGGCACAAATATCCATGCCCGAGGGGGGATTCCAACCCCCGACCGTAGTGGCCGTGCAGACCGTGACTGAAGCGCCTCAGTCACCGAGGGGACCGCCGGGCGCCGTGGCTCAGCGCGCCCGGTCAGGGGGCTAAACGCCCTCTGCAATAAAAAAGCTGAGCCAACCCATCAACGAACAACCAAGAACAAACTCAACGAACGACCGCGAACCATAGATTTAACACATGAACACTAAAAAAGAAAAGGGGACTAAGGCGCGCCAGTCACGGTCTGCACGGCCACTACGGTCGGGGGTTCGAATCCCCCCTCGGCATGGACATTTGTGCCGTCCTTAGTCTTAGCTGGTTCATGAGTAGTTTGTAAGTTTAGGAACTGATGACCCCGTAGTTAAGTCCCATAAGCTATACAAACATTTTTGTTCTGCGGCGCGTCAGTCACAGTCTGCACGACCGCTAAGGTTGGGGGTTCGAATTCCCCCTCGTGCATGGATATTTGTGTCGTATTTAGTATAAGGTAGTTCATAATTAGTCTGTAAGTTACGGTCTGATGACCCCACAGTTAAGTCCCTTAAGCTTAACAAACTTATTTATTTATTTATTTTTGTCTGTGACTGCCAAAACCTGGGTCCTATCAGATCGTTTCCTTGAACGCCTCAACAGGATTAATCCTACAACCTAGTTTACCATGGAGAAGGAGGAAGACGGAAAACTGAATTGTCTTGACGTGTCAGTTTTCAAAAAGCGGAATGGCAGCTTGGGCCATACAGTTTATCGGAAGCCCACACACACATTCCGTTATCTGCACCGGTATTCAAACCACCTCCCACAACAAAAGCGGGACATAAGAAAGACGTTGGTGGCCAGAGCAAGGAACAAATGGGAGCCGGAAGTATTCGACGCGGAATTAAAAAATCTGACTGATGCTTTACTCTAAACCGGCTATTCGTCACAGAGATAAGGAGAGCGTTGAGACCGCCACGTAGAAGTCGGAACGATGAAACGGTTCCTATGAAATCTAAAGTCTTCCTGCCTTGTATTAGGGACGTCACCGACCGCAACGGTAAAAATTTCCCGAAACGGAATGTCGACGTAATGCACAAACCTACTCGGAAGGTACAGGATCACCTGAAATCGGAAAAGGATACATGCACGCGGCAAGAAAAACCAAGAATTTATAGGATTCCGTATATTTGCGGAGATGTATACGGGGGTACCACAAGAAGAACAGTCAAAAAATGACTAGGAGAGCTTAAGGGTAACTGTAGAAGGGGAGAGACTGACGGATCGGCTGCTGCTCAACATGGCGATCCGCCCGATGACAGCGCTACAAAAGCAGAGTTACTAAACATAGCATTTAGAAACTCATTCACCAAAGAAGCGAAACCAATATTCCAGATTTCGAATTACGAACAGAGGCGGTAATGAGTAACGTAGAAGTAGATATCATCAGAGTAGTGCAGCAACTAAAATCACTTAACAAGAACAAGTCTTCTGGTCCGGATTGTATACCCATTACATTTCTATCTGATTTTGCTAAGCGATAGCTCCTTACTTAACAGTCATACACAACCGCTCTCTCATAGAAGGATCTGTACCAAAAGATTGGAAAGTTGCACAGGTCATACCTATATTCAAGAAAGGCAGTAGGAGTAACTCACTAAACTACAGTCCTCTTTCATTGACGTCAATTTGCAGCAGGGTTTTGGAACATATCCTGTATTAAAATATTATGAATTATCTCGAACAGAACGATCTATTGACCCAAGGTCAACACGGATTTAGAAAATATCGTTCATGTGAAACACAACTAGCTCTTTATTCACACGAAGTGATGGATGCTATCGACAAGGGTTCGCAAATCGATTCGGTATTTCTTGATTTCCAGAAGGCTTTTGACACCGTACCTCACAAATGGCTTTTAATCAAATTGCGTGGTTATGGTATATCGCCCCAAATTTGCGACTGGGTAGGGAATTTCCTCTCAGAGAGGACACAGTTCGTAGTAATCGATGGTAAGGCATCGACTAAAACAGAGGCGATATCAGGTGTTCCACAGGGTAGTGTTATTTGTCCTCTGCTTTTCCTTATTTACATAAACGATTTAGGGGAAAACCTAAGTAGCTCTCTTAGGTTGTTTGCAGATGACGCCGTCATTTACCGTCTAGTAAAATCATCTGAAGATCAAAACCAGCTGCAGAACGATTTAAATAAGATATCTGTATGGTGTAAGAATTGGAAATTGACTGTAAATAATGAGAAGTGTGAAGTCGTCCACATGAGTACGAAAAGAAATCCGTTAAACTTTGTTTACAAGATAAATCAATCAAAAGTGAAGGCCGTAAACTCCACAAAATACCTAGGAATTACTATTACTTCAGACTTAAATTGGAAAGAACACGTAGATAATGTCGTGGGAAGGCGAACCAGAGACTGCGTTTTATTGGCAGAACCCTTAAAACATGCAACAGAACTACTAAAGAAACTTCATACACTACGCTTGTCCGCCCTTTTTTGGACTATTGCTGCCCAGTGTGGGATCCTTATCAGGTGGGTTCGACAGAGGACATCGAAAGAGTCCAAAGAAGGGTAGCTCGTTTCGTATTGTCACGATACAGGGGAGACAGCGTTACGGAAATGATACGGGATGTGGGATGGGAATCATTACAACAACGGCGCTTATCGCTGCGGCATGGGCTACTTACGAAACTTAAATCCCCAATATTCTCCTCCGAGTGCGAAAATATATTGTTGACTCCCACTTTCATAGGTAGAAATGATCATCCGAATAAAATACGAGAAATCAGAGCTCGAACGGAGAGATTCAGGTGTTCTTTCTTCCCGCGCGCTATTCGAGAACGGAATGGGAGATAAATAGTATAATGGTGGTTCGATGAACCCTCTGCCAGCCACTTAAATGTGATTTGCAGAGTATCCCATGTAGATGTAGACATGTAGATGTAGATGTAATTCAACCAGGAGACCATCTTATTCAATTTGATAAGACTCAGGATTTGGCAGCCACAAACGTACATCACGAAAGACTGTGCAGAGAGGCTATAGAAACTGTAAAATACCCCAACAATTTCAGTAGGATGATGGAGGACGTGAAACTAAATGAAATCTGGATTCCGGTGTTTAAGAAGAAATGTAACAGTCGTCGACCATGGGACGGTACTAACAACGGACAACGGCAATCGGCAACGGCGAATTGCCACAGCTAACCAAAACTTCTGACATCACACCTCTGCGCGCGAGCACGCGTAAACGGAATTCGGCTGCAGTCAGTAACAAGCCAGGGTGTGTATCGGACGTTCAAAAGAGCAACGATCCCCCTTGAGAATGTCCTCCGCAGATGAGGAAGAAACGTTGGGTTTTACGAACAAATCCACAAGAACACGGAAAAATAGACCGGGAAATTTTACCAATATTTAATCTACTTCTTGTTGTGTTCTATGGCCTTCTGTGAAGCATTCTGCATACACAGGTTGCGCTGCTGAAAAACTTCACCCATCATTCAAACTGGCTGATTAGGCAGTAGATGGTGTTACATCATGATATCAATGTTAACCTTTAACCTGATGGTTCAAGTGATTATCACTTCTCTAGAAAATACTAATGTTCATGTCTATTGAATATCAACTTCTTTTCTCTAATCCTTCAAGGTTCTCTGTTATTTTTTCTGTTTTTAAAATAAAATGCATATTGAACCATCATCTGTTTAATTAAAACCTTCATTATCTACTAGTTTCGGTCATTGAGCATCCTCACTGAAACTAGTGCATTCCAAAGGTATTAATAAAACAGCTGCCAGTTCAAAAAGCATTTCATTATATATATATATATATATATATATATATATATATATATATATATATATATATATATTAGCTGTTAATAATCATTAGTCCAAAGCAACTGATCTGTTGTTTATTCATTTATTGTTAACATAAGTGTATTTATCCATTGCCAGAACTTAATGTCTCTGTAATCACTGTCATAAAATGAGACTATAATTTGAATGCTATATGAGAAATATTTTATATTGAATTGTTGTACTACCTCATGAATTTTAAACCTATATGTGAAGGTTCTGTCAGCTGGGCAAGGCCAGAATCCTGCTCGGCAAGCAGCTTTACGTGCAGGTCTGCCATATACTGTCCCAGCAACTACTGTCAACATGATGTGTGGTTCTGGAATAAGGTAGGTGACATTTATTAACTGCCAGTATTGTTGTGTGCTATATATTCTATTTTTGGTCATTACTAAAATTTTGTTTCAGAGCTGTTGTTGATGGATACCTGAGTATAAGAAATGGTGATGCACAGTTAGCTGTGTGTGGTGGGCAGGAATCAATGAGCCAGGCTCCTCATGTTGTGAATATGAGAAAGGGTTTGAAAGCAGCTGATACGTCCTTGCGTGACACCATATTATGTGATGGTCTCACAGATGCGTTTTATGATATACACATGGGAGAAACTGGTGAGTACAATTCCAGCAAGTACAGGATTTTGAGGGATTCCGGAGGATGCATAAGGTACATCGTAGGGAACAGTAATAGTTTTCATTTTTGGGAAACCTTTTTTATACAAATTAGGTTCCTTTCAGCGTATGCTGATGCAATACCCTCCTAGTTACGATATATTGGGTGATCAAAAAGTCAGTATAAATGTGAAAACTTAATAAATTACGGAATAATGTAGATAGAGAGGAAACAAATTAAGACACATGCTTGGAATGACATGGGGTTTTATTAGAAAAAAAGTATTGCTATACTCGTGAAAGACCTCTTGCGCGCGTCGTTTGGTGATGATCGTGTGCTCAGCCGCCACTTTCGTAATGCGTCCCAGGTCCCCAGACCTCAGTCCGTGCGATTATTGGCTTTGGGGTCACCTGAAGTCGCAAGTATATCGTGATCGACCATCTCTAGGGATGTTCAAAGACAATATCCGACACCAATGCCTCACCATAACTCCGAACATGCTTTACAGTGCTGTTGTTGAGGAATGATGGTGAACACATTGAGGATTTCCTGTAAAGAACATCATCTTTGCTTTGTCTTAATTTGTTATGCTAATTATTGCTTTTCTGGTCAGATGAAGCGCCATCTGTCTTATATTTTTTGAACTCCTTTTTTTTCTAATAAAACCCCATGTCATTCCAAGCATGTGTATCAATTTTTACCTCTCTATCTACATTATTCCGTGATTTATTAAGTTTTCAAATTTATACTGACTTTTTGATCACCTGGTACAACACTCGCTCAGTGAACGTTCCATATCCAAACACTGGAAAGTTGGACAGGTCACTCCAATAATCAAGAAAGGCAATAACAGTGACCCGAAAAATTACAGGCTTATGTAATTGACGTCGGTTTTCAGCAGGATTTTAGAACTTATACTTTCCTTGAATATTATGAACTACCTGGAAGAGAACGACATATTGACCCATAGTCAATACAGATTCAGAAAGTATCGTTCCTGTGAAACACAACTAGCTCTTTACTCACATGATGTGATGAGTGCTATCGACAAGGGATGTCAAACAGATTCCGTGTTTCTAGATTTCCGTAAGGCTTTTGACACTGTACCTCACAAGCGTCTTCTAATCAAATTGCTTGCTTATGGAATGTCACCACAGTTGTGCGACTGGATTCGTGAATTCCTGTCAGCAAGGACACAGTATGTTGTAATTGATGGAAATTCATCGAGTAGAACGGAAGTGATATCTGGCGTTCCCCAGGGAACTGTTTTCCCCTCAGGGGCTTCAGCATTAATTTGCTTGTGGAATGGTAAGCGCCGCCAGTTACTCTGACACCGTAACCTCTGGCCGTTGTGTGTACCAGGGAATGGGGCTCTAGGCTTCGTGAGGAAGGAAGTACCTCTATTAAAAAAATAATCTCCATCCTAAGACGTGCTGATGGGATGCATGACTGTTGAGGTGAAGCAGTCGCTAGCGAGCAACCTCTAGGGATACCGCCGAACCTCAGTTGTATAAGGCTTGCCTAGGGATATGGAGCTCTGTCTAGGCGGACATTTAGTTTCATAGCTACTCGTCGGACCAAAATGAATCTATCGAGTAATTTTCAACCTCATACTGGGACGGATGTACAAATTGGGAGGGGGGGGGGTACTAACTCCCGCTGTAAGAAGAGAACTAGGGTATTCAGCCCTCTAGATGCAGGGGCTAAAAAGATGTTTTTTTCAATAGTAACATAACACAGAGTACTAGCCACAATTCACTTCTCATCGTCATATAAAAAGATGTCACATTTGAGAAAGTTTCGGCATGTTAGATCAACAAGGCATTAGAAAGGATTGCGGGTAGCTTAAAATCTATGAGTCGGTTGCAGAATGGTACCCGGTTGGTAGAAACCTCGACTTCCAAACAGGTGGCAGATCTGCATAATGCAGAGTACCTTGAGGCATACTTAATTGAAAAAGAGATACATAGTACACTGAATTCCAGTAAGGGCATAGTTTTCGGTAGGGATTTGATGGATATCCCAAAAGAACAATTAAAATCCGAATGGGCTGCAGAAGGTACCGTCGACGTGCAGAATATTATGAAAAGGGTGGACGGAGCACTTGTAAGATCGGAGTCCTTCATCCTCACTTATAATAGTCAAAGACTCACTGAACATGTGAAGGCCGGTGTTCTGCGCTTAAAGGTTCGACCCTACGTCCCTAATCGCATGCGCTGTTTCAAGTGCCAGCGCTTTGGGCACACCACCTTGGGTTGCAAAGGTGAAGCTACCTGTGGCAAATATGGTCAAGCTGCACAGGAAGGAGTCGACTGCACACTACCTGCAAAGTGTGGTAACTGTGCTGGGGACCACCCTATGTGGAGTAGGGATTGCAATGTGTATCACGCAGAAAACAAGATACAGGAGGCGCATCTCTTATGCTGAGGCTAAGAAGACCTTCAAGGCCAGCAGCCCCCTGCATTTGCTACTTCTTTTGCCACCGTTTTGCAATAGGTAGTTTCAAGACTGATGCCTCCACGCGTCCTGTGTGTTCACTGGTTCAGTGAACCCCCGAAAAAAAGCTCGTTGTAAAAAAAGTAAACAAATAAATTAAACAAAAAGTTTTTTGAACTATCATTCTTCGTTTCGTTCTTCTATAAGATCATTTTATATGCACACTCAAAGTATTTTAATCGAACGAGAACGTTTGACGTCGCGTAAGCAGCACTTATACGAGTCCTATCGCGGCTGCTCGATATAGGCGGCAGTGGCCGCACCGTTGCAATGCGCATGCACGGCTGAGGTTCAAATTCCCTTCTGAACCCCCTGAAGGCAGCATATGGCCGCTCCCGCAGCAAGGAGGGGCGAGGGGAAACGCCGCTTGTAACATTGGCGTTTGAGCTGGCTGCTCGAGCTCTGGCGGTTACTCACGAATGGTTCTGAAGCAAGACAATGGGGCTACTGCACACCTCGCCTTGTGCGTGCGCAAATCGTGCATAAAGACAACATCAGCCTCTCATATCTGTTTTGGTGCATTGAAGATTCATTAAAACACTTCATATTCGGTAAAATATCTTATACCTCAGTTATAAAATAAAGACTCATCAACTGTAAAAGCCTTCAGAACGTTCGATTACGAATAATAACGAAGTCGCTACTCTCCACCTAGCAGAATAGTTGTGTGGTTAGTGGCATCGCATTGCGCTGTTGAAGGTAGTGGGTTCGAGCCAGACTACAAGCAATTTTTTCTAAAACCCAAGCTTCTTTTTAACAGAAACAACAATGACATTTGTATTGTTACTTTCCACATATCTTTGGATGTTTTAGCAAATGTATCGCGATTTTTAGGGTAAATGACATTTACACTCTTCGTTGGAGATTAGATTAGATTAAATGTTGGGAAGATCAGCCATTACGCCTGCGTAAGGTTAGGAGGGGTTGCTGCTTACAGTGTCACGTGACCTCAAGGTAGCTTGTCTCTACATAATAACAGATTCATTTTGTTACAGTCGCTTAACCGTGTAATCAGTTACTTACTGTATTTTTGTGTTCGTGTGCATATTCATATGTTCTTGGTGTTTATTATCAAAGAAAAATGTAGAACGTTCAGTATCTTTTAGCAAGAAATTACTCAGCTTTACACTTGGAACAAAAGTGTGAAATAAAGAGGTCTGGTAGGCCGACGCCTAAGCTCGAGTTCTAACAAGCGCAAACAAGCCAAGGTAAGACATTCTGCAGATCTTTTAATGGAAATATGTCTAAAGGGAAGGGGGCAAACCGGGAGGGGGGAGGCGCCACTATCAAGACCCAGCACTCAAAGAAATGAGCCCCCAGTCATCTGAAGCACCAGCCAACACTGACCTTCACACAAACAGAGGTTGTCAGTGTTGGAATGAATACCTACACGTGTCAGTACAGCTGCCAGGCAGCAGTAGCTTTATAATCTGTAGCCCCCCAGAAATGTCTGAAAAAGCTACAGTTACCATCTTTCCTGGGCCTCTGGTCTCTGCCAATGAATAGCCTGCCCTACCACCTAGTACAAACCCTGTCACATCTGCAGCAGCCACTACAAAGGCACCCAAACCCAAAGAATCCACAGCTAAACCCTCATCACAGACGAAACCTGAAACTTTACAGTCAGAACTGGTGACAATAACTATCAGTGATACTCCAGCTGAATCTGCATTAGAGCTCATGAAGTTTGATGTCAGTCTGGGGCAACTATCTCACCTCTAGATTGACACTACACTGGGGAAAACATCTCGTCCCAAGGGTGACCTTTCTACCATTATGGACTCCCAGTCCTGTCAGAGAGAGAGTGTGAAGGTTAGTAGTAGGGTAACCAGAGTTTTGGCACAGTGAGATTCGCCCACCTTTTGTTTGTCTTCGACGCCAGAACTGTTATCACACTCGGCCAATTGCCCGATCGCAGATGAAAGGATGCCGCCACACTCGAACGATAGTGTACTTAAAGATGATTGACAGGTAATGTACTTATAAACATTTACCTGTATGCCACCCCCAAAGCTGCCACCGCCGCCACACTGACGCCTCCCCCACCCCTCCACCCTCGGCCACTCGCCTCACCGCTAACAGAGGATGCCGCCACCCGCCCTTCTCTGAAGGACGGAACAAACAATATTGCACTTAGCGACGATCGTCATAACCGCCGAGGACGACCGCACACCGTTATGCGAGGTCCGCTCCCACCCTTCCACCCCCGCAGACCCAATTGCCCGACCTCCGCATCCAATTAAATAAATTAAATTTGCATATCAATATAATTGTAATAACCTATGTTTTTAACAGTACCGAGGGCAACTGCCTCCACAAGTAAGCACTTGCGTGAGCACAGACCCCACCCCCGCTACCGCTCCCAACTCCACCCCACCGACAGCCCTACACATTTCTGACCGTGCGTGACCCAGTCTGGGACTCGAACCTGCAACCTAAAATAAAAATTCCAGAAGTTATAACTTATAGACGTACACCAACATTGGAAAACAGGAACCAATTATTGCATACTTTGAACAGTACAATTCCCTGGAATAATCTACATCTACATCTACATAGATACTCTGCAAATCACATTTAAGTGCCTGGCAGAGGGTTCATTAACCAATTTCATAACTTTTCTCTACCGTTCCATTCTCTAATAGCGCGCGAGAAAGAAAGAACACCTAAATCGTTCCGTTTTCGATCTGATTTCTCTTATTTTATTGGGATGGTCATGTCTCCCTAAGTAGGTGGGTGCTAGCAAAATATTTTCACATTCAGAACTAAAAGTCGGTGATTGAAACTTCGCAAACAGATCACGCCGCTATGAATAACGTCTTTCTTTTAATGATTTCCACCCCAATTCGTGCAACATTTCCGTGACGCTTCCCCCCCCCCCTCGTAACGTGATAAAACAAAACGAGCTGCCCTTCTCTGAACCTTCTCAATATCTTCCGTCAGTCCCACCTGGTGAGGGTCCCACAAGGGGCAACAGTACTCCAAGAGAGGACGCACAAGTGTGATGTAGGCAGTCTCTTTGGTGGAGCTGGTGCATCTTCGAAGCGTTCTGCCAATGAAACGTAACCTTTGGTTCGCCTTCCCCACAATATTTTCTATGTGTTCTCTCCAGTCAAAGTTGTTCGTAATTGTAACTCCTAGATATTTGGTAGAATTTACGACCTTAAGGTTTGACTGATTTATCGCGTAATTGAAGTTCAGCGGATTTCTTTTAGTGGTCATGGGTATTACTTCACACTTTTCTTTATTTAGTGTCAATTGCCAATTTTCGCACCAAGTAGAAATTTTGTGTAAATCGCTTTGCAGTTGCTTTTGATCCTCTGTTGACTTCACTGACCGATAAACGACAGCATCATCCGCGAACAGTCTAAGGGAGCTATTCAGATTATCTCCTAAATCGTTTATAAACACGAGGAAGAGTAGGGGACCTATAATAACATGTCCACCTCCACAAGTGGACACTTGTGTGAGTGGCACTCCCACCTCCACCTCTAGGCCATCCACCACCACTCCCTATTATTTTAAGCATATCAATGAAATTTCTGCATTAAAGGCAACCACCACCACTCGCCCCCGCCCTCGCCCCCAATGCAACCCCCACCGACTGTGCTAAAGACTGCCGCCCCCGCGCGAACCCGTGCCCGAGGGAGGACTCGAAACCCGATGGCGAACAGCTGCCCACACTGCAGCTGGATGCCCTAGTGCGCACGGCTATTCTGCTGTGGCAGTTCTTTTCTACTAAAGTTCTTAACAAACTAGCAAGTGGCGACAACCTAGGTATCTCTGCATCGTGGGTGGATCCCTCTCAAACATCTAACCAATTGATCCTGCATCTTTATGCATTGCATGCCCCACCAAACAGTATTTCCGAAACGTTTTCTATCAGTCGCTAGACCACAAACCTAGTGAGTTTAACGAGCACTGACACACAAGTAGCTATCGTACCTCCCTCCTTCTAACAAATCATTACTCTCGATAAAAACCACTTACACCGTAAAAATGACTGATGTCTACACAGAACAGCTAACAAGGAACGATCCAGATCAAAACCAAGTTGTTTTTCTTATATTCCTTACAACCACCAACAACGTAAAATAGTTTGCACCATTTCGAACTAATACAACACACGAAATTTTAATCGAATGCCAAGAGCAATCCTTTAAGAGACTAAACAAACGATTAAATGCGCATCCCAACCCAGCTTTAAATCGCCTAACCATAGGGTTTATTGAAATCGATGCTTCTCGACCGAAGATCAATAATTTACCACCGCATGCTTTACCGCTACGCTACCGAGAGACGCCCATTCATAAAGTAAACGAGTTAAATACTCCACAGCCCTAACACTACTAAGTATCAATATGCAGCCCACAAATGTAGAACACCTCTAGGTTGCAATGAACCGTACAACTAAACAGATCGATACCGGTATTTTGCAAAAGCCAGGATACATAGTACACTCCAGATTATGAATACATGACAGCTAATTTTACGAATAAAGAATATTACATTTACTTCTATCAACAGTCATAAGAATATAAAAAAACGAACGACTTGTCACAGCTATACCAGCGCTCTTAATGCAACATCGACACAATAAAGGTCATGTCTACAGGGCATAAAGAGACATCTGTGCACAATCTCATTACCGACACTTCTATGGATCATTCCCTCGCAGTTGACACAAACGAGTTATTTACTGTAGAAGATGACTACAACAACCCCTATAACTTGCATGATGAAAATATAGTTAGCGATAACCTATTTTATACACACACAAACGGATGAGCGCTAAATTGCGATGTAAAGTCAAACACCACTCCATACACCAACACAACATCGATTTAAACGAACGCTTGCTTAGCTGTAGACTATAACAGCACAGACGTACATCTCCGATAACTGACCAACCAACAAATACTCGATCAATCGAAACACTGATCTGCTGATACATAACCTATCTTCCGGAATTTTCTCCTAGATCCATAGACCTGTAAAACCGAAATTTTCTACATGAAAAGCTATAAGTTTTAACAATAAATAACTGTTGCAGATGCAAACTACTACATATTTGAGGTAACCACTTCGACGTTGGAGCGATCCTCAGCACATTTAATCACCCTAGAGATCTTATGATTTACAGCAAACACCTCTTAATGTTGTTCTATACACACCGCGAAAGAGTAAAAGGCTGCTTCCACAGAGGGAAGAAACCTAGAATGCGTCTAACCCGATACCCACACCGCGAAAACGATACAGCGCAACAGCTTACAACACATTAGATCCCACTCTAACACTTTTTAGGGCATAGCAAAGCACAGCTGGCCGCGGTGGCCGAGGGGACTGAGGCGCTCCAGTCACGGTCTGCATGGTCACTACAGTCGGGGGTTCGAAACCCCTCTCGGGCATGGATATTTGTGCCGTCCTAGTTCGTAAGTAGTTCATAAGTAGTTTGTAAGTTTAGGGACTGATGACCCCGTAGTTAAGTCCCATAAGCTGTACAAACATTTGAACATTTGAGTAACGCACAGATCGAAACCATAGGATTTCAACACATCCAACCCTTTTTTAGAAGAAAACGAACCACACATAGTAAGATACACAAATATTACTCGAAGTATGCTTTTTTCGTTATCATTCTATATGAAGAACCACGTGTTCCACCAATCCTCATACACATCAGACCCAGTGCCATTCGTCTTATGTTCTACAGCAAAACAACAACGTTCGTAAATGTAATTTATACGCACCGAAGGTAAAGTTTAGACCAGCTCTCCATCTAGGTTGTTTATATGTCACATCCTACATCGCGAAAAATGTACAGGGCTATGGTAAAAAACACAACAGACCCATTCCATCCTTTTTAAGGTAAATAGACCCGTAATATTGTAGCTGGAGACCTATTGAAATGCAAACACATTGCGAGGTTGTGCGACTTCTTCAATGTTGGACTGCTTCTCAACACACTTGATCCCCGTACAGATCTTAGGACCTACAACAAACACCTCTTAAGGTGTTGAGCGGTAGAGTAAAAGGCTCCTTCCACAGAGGGAAGAAACCTAGAATGCGCCTAACTCGATACCCAATGGCGAAAACGATACAGCTGTTCTGTGTGCAAATCAGTCATTTTACGATGTAAGTGGTTGTTTCTTGAGAGTAATGATTGTTAGAAGTGGTGGGGTACGATAGCTGCTTGTGTGCGAGTGCTCGTTAAATGCACTGATTATGTGGTCCAGAGACTGATAGAAGACGTTTCGGAAATACTGTTTGGTGGGACATGCAATGCAAAAAGATGCACTATCACTTGGTTTGAGAGGGATCCACCCACGATGCAGAGATACCTAGATTGTTGCCGCTTGCTAGTTAGTTTTGAGCTTTAGTAGAAAAGAGCTTGAAAGACGGCCGTCTATCGTCTTCCATATATTTCTTGTACATTTCTGTAAAGTTATAGTTTATTTAATGTCGCTAGATCATCATTTTGTTAAAACTTGAAACTCACTCTTTTCAAGGCTTGGGGAATAGCATTTTTATTTCATGTGCTAAAATATTAGTTAATATTGCTAAGTTTTTCTTATTTTGTTATGTTAATAATTTTTATTATATTAATTAATGTGGTATAAGTATGGCTTCTCCGTTATGCCACTGTCCCTGTGAGAATGTGTAGGTGTTTTACTTTTAAGTGGGTGTGAGAATCTATGGCTGAATGTGGGGAGTGATAGCACGCTTTGCATCGTTCTCTCTGGCTCAGAGTCGATAGCTGCTGAGGTGACAAAAGAGGTTACCACACACTTTGGTTGCGAGCTAGTTAGCGAGCCTTCCCTCCAGCGCGAGTCTCGCTGTCTGTCGCCACCACCGCTGTTTCTTGGATTTTTCAGCTTTCGGTGGCTTCCCGCGTCTAGTGGCCGCTCGGTCTGGCCATTCAGTGCTGGTCTTCTGGTGATGTAAGGTTGGTTCTGCTCTTATGTTTGGAGATGGTAGTGTTTCATTGTCTAGCACCTTTAACTTAGAATCATTTTCTCTGATTGTGTGCGGAAATGTGTTCTCGTTTTTCAATTCAGTGATTTCCAATAGATAAACGCAGTGTGTGTGATTCTAGTTGCATTTGATAATGGCCTGGTATATTAAAACCTTTTGTGATCATGTGGCGGTGTATGAACTCTGTGTAAATACTTTCTAGCTTTGTGGGGCTCGATTTCTAATAGGTGATATGTTAATTTTTGTACAGTGCATGTAAAAATCTTCTCATCCTTTCCTTCCACCATGAGTGATATGTGTTCCACATGGTTGGTTTAAACAACAAAGCCTTCAGCTTCCACTCTTGTTTGTTCCATGCCCATCAGGCAAGTAACTATGCGGTTATCATTCCGATTTCTACTAATATTTCGCGATCTTCTCTCCCCACCTATTCTAATTTTGTTGTTTCTTTTCCGACTGGTAGTACGCACTCTGTCTTTGTCAGTAATTCTCTCTGAGCCTTGTACAACCTCCTTCAATAGCTTCCTTATGCAATTCTAATCATTTCGATGGGTTGCATGCTGTAATTCTTAATTTTATTTTTCCGACTTTGTATTTGTTTCACTTTTACGGTTTTTTTTAGACTGGACTCCATCCGTCTCTGTGAGCGCTCCCTATCGCGTGTTGCTGTATTTCATTAGCTTCCTTATTTAAATCTAAGTATTTCTATGGGTTGCATGTTGTAGTTAATTTTCTATAGTTTTCGGAAACTGAATTTGTTCAATTTTATCGGTTTTCGGAACCACGTGGGTCCGAGTTCCGACTTCCGGGGTTTGCAGCTAGTCGCCTGAATTCTCATATAAAACCAGTACCTAGATCGATTTCTAACAGACTGCAATTTAAGAATCCACCGTGATTTTATATAATGAATCCGATTTTCAACCACTTCACCTTCAGTGGAGTGCGTTCATGTAACGTAGCTGTGTGTCGCCGTTAGCGTGTGTGCTCGCGGTCCAATTCAGATGTGACTTAACTTGGGTATACACACGCACCATCTCAAAACAGGCACGACAGACCAGAGCCAGCTTCAAGGTGTTGCATATTGTGTTTTGTGCTACCTCCGACTTGCTGAGTTTCTCCTACGATAGCGGCGCCTGCTTCCGCCTCGTTTCAGCACGCTGATTTTGGTGGGTTTCGCTGTGGCATTGCGTGTGTGTGAGAGAATGAGCGGTGTCTGAGAATCCTTCGCCCCAGTAGCGTTAAATCATGTATAATTTAGGCTGGGCACCGTCCGCATTAATCCATGTAAGAGATGCATTTTTATTGTATTAACAAAATTGGTTCCCCATTTTACTTCTTTTCTATCTAAATAAACAAGTTTAAATTCAGCATAATCCGTAACTTGCCTATAACTTGCAGTTTTAGAGCACCTTCCCTCTTTTATTTAATGTTGTTCTTCACAAGTGCTGAGAACAAGATCAGATGCAATTTTTCTTATGTCTAAATTCCGTTTTGCCATAAATGTTTACTTAGCCACCTTTCTAAGATAACTTTGATTGTGGTGGCTTGCTTATTAATGTCTGTGTGTAATAACGTGTGAGCTGCTATGTATATTGACCACTGTAGTATTAATTTCCTGTTATTGAAGTAATTTAAAACGAGTCAGTTCTCAGTTTGGGCCAGGGAACAAGGACATTGTAGCAGGGAGTAACCAGTAGTTCACACGGACCTCATTTACTAATTTTAGTGATAAAACAAAGCCCTTTTTACGTACAGTCGTCGGTTTTTAACCTTTTTGGCTGTGTGTGTGTGTGCGTGTGTGTGTGTGTATTTTTTGGAATATGGCAGTGTTTGTTACCAATATGTTAGTCACAGTAAGCAGTTTGTTGTTGAAGATCGTGAGGCATTCATTCACAGCTACCTGACCGATATACCACGATATAGGTACCCGAATTATGACAGATCCTTGGCTGGAGATATTTAGGGAAGACACGGAAGATCTACACCAGGAACCAGGATGGCCACAGGCAGGTTTGAACTGCTGTCCCCCCAAATGACAGTTCAAAGTATTACTACTGTACCACCTCTTTCGGTATACAATACATTTGTGAAAAAATTGTTTTGTTCGATGTGAAAAAGAAATAACATTTTGTAGATAATTATAAATAAATGATTATGTTCTTAAAATGTTCTACATCAGTTTTTATGCATTTCAGTGGAAAGAATTGCTGACAAAGAAGGAATCACTCGTGAAGAGCAAGATGAACTAGCTCTTGAATCTCAGCGTAGAGTAGCCAAAGCTCAGCAGGGAGGGTATTTTGATAAGGAGATGGTACCAGTCCCTATACCAACTTCAGATGGAGAAAAATTAATATCTGTTGATGAACATCCTAGGAACGATCTGAAGATTGAGGACCTGCAGAAACTGAAACCAGCATTTCGAAAGGTAACACAGCTCCTGACTCTCTCTAACAAAAAGTACTTACTTTAACAACGTCTATACTCTGTATATGCTCACAAGATTACATAATTATTCTCTTCTGCATTTCAGTCATTTTAATATAAAAATAAGGATATATAATGAACATTGTAAAATGAAAAATCAGCAGTTTTTTAAGAACCAAATACTCCAGTCACTGTTGACAGAACTAGAATCAGATTAGATTAGGTTAGAGTTTGTTTCATAGATCACGAATACGACATTTTGTTATAATGTGGAACATGTCATTTTAATAAAAGGTATATTTCCATGATATTTGTAGGTATTCACTCTGTTATTTATTTATTATGTAAAATTACTAATTTATATCTAAAATTTTATCTAATGAGTAGAAATAGTTCCCATTCAATAACTTTTTTAAAATTTTATTGGTAGTTGGCTATCTGTCAGAATTTTTATCCTATTTGGGAACTGACCAAAGACTTTTGTGGTAGCATAATTCACCCTTTTCTGTGCCTAAGTTGGATTTATTGTCGAATAGTGGAGATCATCCTTTGTCGTAGTGTTGTAGTTATGCACTTGTGAATTAGGTTGGGTTATTAATAACAAATTTCATAATACATATATTGTAAGCTACTGTGAAGATCCCTATATCCTAAAATTAGAGTCTGCAGGATGCTCTCAGGTGGTCAGCCGGCCGCGGTGGCCGAGGTGACTGAGGCGCTCCAGTCACGGTCAGCACGGCCACTACGGTCGGGGGTTCGAATCCCCCCTCGGGCATGGATGTTTGTGCCGTCTTTAGTCTTAGCTAGTTCATAAGTAGTTTGTAAGCTTAGGGACTGATGACCCCGTAGTTAAGTCCCATAAGTTGTACAAACATTTGAACATTTGATCAGGTGGTCACCAGATAATATTCTGATTACGCACTTTTTTGCAATGAATACTTATTTACTAAAATATGAATTACCCCCAAGATATGATGTCATATGAGAGACGTGAATGACAGTAGGTGTGGTGTCGCACAAGTACAAAATGCGCGCCACCTACTTTCGCCGCGCGCCGCCATGCACGCACGGCGCGGCGTTCTTACGACGTCAGCCACGAGCGCCCTCTGCTACAACTCCGCTCGTGGCCACCACTAGTGACATCGTTCACTTGGGACTGAGATAGGAACCAGTTAACACTTCAGAATCAGATAGGCACCAGTGAAGACTTGGCTATCGGACAGGCACTAGGCAGGCCTCTAGCTCAACTATGTATCAGCATTCTGCAGTACTGAGCTATGTAAAAGTTACGTATTACTAAGTCTCTAAGAAACATATATCTCGTTCTAATTTCCTCTAGTGTTTCTAGTTTCTGCTGTCCCACTGGCTGATCACCTCCTACCTGCACAAGCGTGCATCCTTTATTCCTGTGTCGGACTTCCTACTCGGCCACCGACACCTACGACGGAAACGAGACACAAAAGCGGCGACGAGGCTGGGACACAAAAGTAGGCATAGTATGCTAAGTTACTGTGATGTCTACCACCAAAATTTGCAATAATCCTAATCGCATAAGTAGCTGAACTCAAATGTTTCAGCAGTACATCGATGTGAGTAGGGTAGTGATGGCGGTATGACCACTGGCCACTGAGAATCGCCCATCGACACAGGTACCGTTACCCCCCAGCCCTCCACCATCGGCTAGTTGCCAGACTGCTCATCGAACGACGCCACCACCTGCCTCCACAACTTGATACGTTGGGCGACTAGCGCCCTCTATAAATTGAGTGGTAAACAGCCGCCTCCACTACTACCGCCCCCACCTCGGCCACACCCACAGGCCTCGTTCGGTATACAGATAGCCGCCCCCACACGACCCGGTCCCAGACTCAAGTCCGCGCCCCTAACACAATTTATTTTTCTTTACAAAAGTTATTCTTATCGAAGTACAGGCTGTATTACTCTGTCCTAAGCCAACATTGAAAAACTGAGCCAATTATTTTATTTAATAGTAAGTTGCGTAACAAGTAACCGTACTTCAGTCAATGCAATTACTTGGAATAATAACTGATAACATCAAACATGTACCTGCAATTAACACGAGAGTTTTGTAAACAATTTGATTGCCTCCACAACTGATCACTTGGGCTACAACCATCCCTACCTGCCACTAGGCAATCCATCACCGCTCCCAATTAGTTTTTTATTCGTAATTTGCATATCAAATTAATTGCGGCATCCTATGTTTTTGCATTAACAATTAGAACATTCCGTTTTCTTGGAATCGGTACATACAGTTGAAGTAACGCAACACATCGAACCTTAAGTACGACATGTACGGAACGCAATTTTGCAGGTAAATGTTGACACAGCATAAAGAAATTCGGTGTAATGCTATGGGTTTGTGTACCCTAAGTGTTGTATAATCTACGTACATTTGTCGACAATTATTTAAAAACAATTATAAACAAAGTCAAACATTTAGGACTATCCAGAAAGCTGTTCCATCTTTCAGAAATAGTTTGCTCCCTAATGTGTCTGGGCAAAATAAATGTATCTTTTCGTACAGACAATGCTTGCAACAGCCTACGGACATGTTTTTAAAAAACAGTACGCATTAGGTAATAGATGGAATGTAATGGTAACGATCGCCACAAACTTGTGTGTCCATCATAACAAACACTGTTTCGATATCTAGACGTGTTAACAGTAATGTGAATACAGCACGATCTCCAAGGGAATCGCAAACACACACACACACACACACACACACACACACACACACACACAGTGTTCTCTCGACAAGCTACATAAAACAAATTTTACAGTGCCATCGGTAAACAATGCTAAATGTTTAAACAAAATATCATAACGTTTTATCATTATTTTAAGCATTCTCACACCATGCTCGTCGTTTAGACTATCTACACAACAGCAGATGAACATGTTAAAAAAATAGTGCATGTTAGATAATAAACAGGATGTAACAGTAACAAAAGCCGCAAATCAAAAACTAACTTGTCTGTCCATCTTAACAAACACTCTTTCGATGTCAAAATTATTTAAAAATAATTTTGAGCACAGTCAGACATTTGGGACTACTCGAATAAAGAAATGTCCCATTTTCGGAACTCGCTTGCAACCTTGGGTCTCTAGGCAAAAAAACTGTATACTACATCTTGATACACACTGCTAGGTATTGTAATACAATTACAACTCATATGTAAGACATAGTAAATACTTCACCTGTCACAGGTATGTGACAATACTACCAAACACGCACTTCATTTAGCATACATATGCAACAGCTGAGGATCATGTTAAAAAAAAAAAAAATAAAAAAATGCATAAGTTAGATAATAAATGGGAAGAAATGGTAACGATCACCTCAAACTTGTATGTCCACATTAGCAAACACTCTTTCGATATCCAGATGAGTAACACAACAACAACAGCAGCAGACATACTGTTTATAAAAAAAAAAATCGACGGAAATAGCGTAAATAGGGAACATCTTATGATTCAAGCACAACATCTGCATAGAAACTATAGATTTCGAACACTGCAGCTTACACACAACATTTTCCCGAAGAACCGGAACAGACGACGAGAGCATACAGCTCCTGTTATACCTGCAGCAAGCATTGTGCCAGGAATGCATCTAAACTTAGATCTGCAAGCGCTCTTAACAATGCAGACCGAGGAGTCACACAAACACGCCTTCGCATACCTGATCCATTGTATAGACAGACTAATGACAACCCGCTGTCTCTTACAAATAATACCAACCGCACTTTGTGGACACACTTAAAACGAAATTATCAAGTTCCGAAATTTAATAGTAGAAGGGTAACGCCGCTCCGGAGCCACTGAGAATCGCCCGTCGACGATAGTGTCATCGACGCCAGACGATTGACCAATTGCCGGACCGCAGATCAAAGGATGCCTCCACACTCGAACAATAGGATCATTGACAGTTTACATGAAAGTGAACTTAACACTGGTGCACTTAACACTTGCTAGTAAACAACACCTCCCCTGGCGCCGCTGCCAGACAGGCGCCACCTCCTACAGGACCAGACGTGTCCACCCCCAGCTCCAGACTGACGCCACATCCCCCAGCCACGCACCTGGCTGACACGCCACCCCCGACAGACGCCCAATTGCTCGACCTCCCCCTCCGAAAGATGCGATTTGCATATCAAATAAACCGTCGCCACCGACGGCACGAGTTATGCCTTAAGGGGAAAAAAATGCCTCACACGGCACATCGCACTTCAATTTAATTGTTACTATATATATTTTTTTAACAGTAACAAGGGCAGCTGCCTCCAGAAGTAAGCACATGTGTGAGCACAGCCCCCGACCCCACACCCTCGCTACCGCCCCCACCGAAAGCCCTAAAGATTGCCGCCCCCACGCGACCCGGTCCGGGACTCGAACCCGCGCCCCTAGAATTTTTTTTTACGAAATTATTACTTATAGACGTACACCAACATTGGAAGGAAAAGAGGAGTTAATTACTATTGCGTACTTTGGACAGTACAATTACCTCGAGTAACACGAGAGTTTCGTAAACAAATTGTCCCTGCCAGCAGCCAGACCATCCACCACAGCTGCAATTATTGTTTTTAGATGTCTAGACATGTTAAGAGTAATTTGAGTACAGCTCAATCCCCACTGCGACCACAAACACACAGTGTTCTCTTGGCAAGCTATATAAAACATTTCTATAAACATATGCTAAATGTTTAAACAGAACTATCATAATGTTTTATTATTTTAAGTATTCTCTCTCCAAGCTCTTCACATAGACTACATGTACAACAGCCGTAAAATGTGTTTAATAATAACGCAGGTTAGATAACAGACGGGAGGTAACGGTAACGAACGCCACAAACTTACGTATCCATCTTAACAAATACTCTTTCGATGTTCAGCTAATTGAAAATCAATTCTAACTAGAGTCAAACATTTGAGACTACCCAAAAGAAAAGAAATGGTCCGTTTCGGAATTCGACCGCAACCTTAGATCTACAAGCAAAATAAATGTATAGACGATGCTTGGAACAGACGAAGAATGTGTTAAAATAGCGTGCGTTAGATAATAAACGGAATGTAACGGTAACAAACGCTACAAACTTGTATGTCAACCAGTATTTCGATAAAACAATAACAGTAGCAGCAGCAGAAGACGACATATTGTTTATACAAAAATTCCAATTTACTGGTGGAAACTACGTAAATCGGCAATATCTAGCACAACGTCTGCATAGAAACTAATGGTTTCCTATACACAAGGCATTTTACCGAACATGGCCAAAGCCGCTCTGTCAGTCAGCACCAGACTGTTAGGAATGCGTCTAAATATACATCTGCAAGCACCGTTAACAATCGTCCAGAACGCAGAGCGCTCTGTCGACAAGCTACATAAAAGAATCATATGCTAAATGTTTAAACAAAATCTTTCAAAAACACATAAGTTACATCTCCTAATGATCAAAACCTTCCATGCAAGACCTCTGCAGATGCACCACCTTGACAAGGATAGCGCGCATTGCATTTATTTAATGGAGCTGAGCCAGGCCGAAAGTTCCGAAATTTAACACTCTCTCTCTTTAGTGATCTTGCCCTGTTACGTTTCCTTAGATCGAGATTTAGATGCGCTTTCCGAGAATTCGGGTAGTTTAATTTTACCTCTTATTTCCTTGCTACAGCAGTACACATCTTCTTGCGTATACCCATCTAAGGAATCTCTATATCCTGTTATGATGCAAACGACATTTATCTGACGCAGGTCAAACACCGATATTCCAGCGCCCCAGAAGACATTTAAACCCTGTTGTGCAAAGGAGAGTCGAAATAAAAAAATACGCGAAATAATTTACCGATTTCCGACCGTCTACACTAAAACATTTCTTTTCCTCGAAAACATTGACCTAACAAGATCCTTCTTCGAAAAGACACCCGACAATACAGCAACCACAGAATCGAGGTAGTACTTTACCTGCGCAATGCAACAATGATTTTCAGCTCTGTAGAACAAGTTCGACCCGCCCTTTACCCACAAAAATTCCTACTCCAAGTTCCTTTCCTGTGATTTCTTTTTTCATTCCACTAAACCGAACTCGGATTCGATTTTTTTTAAAAGTAGCTGTCTACCGCAAACGAAGCTGCTAACCTACACACTGCAACACCAGAAAATTTATAGCCAACAAACCTCGCATATGTCGAAGCCCTATGTCAAAGTACAGGCGATGATAGATAACCCATCCTTCATCGCACCCTGCATCTGCATCGCCTTCTATGTGGAAAATACAGTCGATGATTGGTTCTATTCTGTGGTTAGTATAGTCCTGACCCTAACTAGAGGCGTTTATATTCTATTTTATCAGCTCTGATTCACCCTATTTACCCGGATCTAACATTCAAAGGATCGAGTGGTAAGATACAAAAAAAGCTCTTGTATGTTGTACTTATCAGCGTGTCTAAATATCTGATCTATCGACTCGATTTTCTCTTAAACATAGAGACGTGGTTAGTTGTAGGAGACGTACAACCTCGCGATGAATTTGGATTTAAATAGTTCCCCAGTACAATATTACAGGTCTATTTACCTTAAAAAGGGATAGAAGTGGGTCTGTTGTGTCTTTTTTTCGTAGCTCTGCAATTTCTGCGAGGTAAGATGGGACGTATAAATAGCCTAGATGGAGCGCTGGTCTAAAACTTTACCTCCCATGCGTATAAATTATACATAAAAACGTTACTTGTTATTTGGAGGAGGACATAAGACGAACTTTGACGTAACACCCTTTGCTTGGTGAGTTTTAACAAATCGTTTTCTATTGCATTGTAGTGCTTTTTTATTCTACCCTCTATGGTTGGAACCAGGGACTGATAACCGCAGTCGTTTAGTCCCTTTAAAAATCAAACCATCCATCCATCCTTAAGACGAACGACCCTGGTTCTGTTGTGTAAGAAGACCGGTGTAATACATGGTTCTTCATATAGAATGATCATGCAAAAAGCACATTTCGAGTGGCATTTGTGTGTCTTACTAGGTGAGCCTCGTTTTGTCCTAAAAGGGTTAGGTGTAGGTGTGCTGTGTTATAAGCCTATGGTTTTGATGTTAAAATCGTCGCTCTGTGGGCCGCTTTGCCCTATAAAGGGTTAGAGTTGGATCTAATGTGTTTTAATCTGGTGTATCACCGTGGCGACCGAGTTAGAGGCATTCTGTTTCTTCCCTATGTGGAAAGAGCCTATTACTCTTCTGTGGTGTATATAGAGCATCCTTACGAGGTGTTTGCTGTAGGTCCTAAGATCTGTAGGGGGGATCAAGTGTGTTGATGAGCGGTACAATGTCGAAGGAGTCGTACAACCTCGCGATGTGTTTGTATTTAAATAGGTCTCCAGCTACAGTATTACGGGTCTGTTTACCTTAAAAAAAGGGATGGAAGTGGGTCTGATGGTTTTTTTTTTTTTTTTTTTTTTTTTTTTTTTTTCCTGTAGCCCCGTGCATTTTTCGCGAGGCATGATGTGGCATATGAACAACCCAGATGGAGCGCTGGTGTAAACTTTACCTTCCGTGCATATAAATTACATATACAAACGTTACTTGTTGTTCACTGTAGAACATAAGACCAATGGTATTGGATCTGTTTTGTACGAATATTGGTGGAGCACGTGGTTCTTCGTATAGAATGATCATTCAAAAAGCACATTTCAACTAATATTTGTGCGTCTTACTAGGTGTGCTTCGTTTTGTCCTAAAAAGGGGTAAGAGGTTAATGTTTTGTGTTGTAAACCTGTGGTTTGATGTGAAAATCATCGATCTGTGGGTTGTTTTGCCTTAAAAAAAAGGGTTAGAGTTGGATCTAAGGTGTTGTAAGCTGTTGTAGCCCAGTATCTAGGTTTCTTCCCTCTGTGGAAAGAGCCTTTACTCTTTCGCGTGGTGTATGAACCAGCCTTAAGAGTGTTTGCTGTAGGTTCTAAGATCTGTAGGAGGGATCAAATGAGCTGAGTATCGCTCCAACGTCGTTGTGATTATCTAAAATATGTAGTAGTTTGCATCTGTAAGAGCTATTTGTTGTTAAGACATAGCTTTTCGTGTAGAACGTTTCGGTTTTATAGGACTATGGATATGGGAGAAAATACCGGAAGATAGGTTATGTGTCATACGAGCATTGCTTCGACTGATCGAGCATTTGTTAGTGGTCAGTTATCGGAGATGTATTTCTGTGCTGTTCTAGTCTACAGCTAAGAAAGCGTTCGTTTAAATCGATGTTGTGCGATATGGCGGTGTATGGAGTGGAGTTTCGCAATTTAGCGCTTATCCTACTGTTTGTGTGTCGATGTTGCATTAAGAGCGAAGGTATAACTGTGACAAATCGTTCATTTTTTTATTCTTATGGCTGTTGATAGAAGTAATGTAATATTCTATATTCGTAAAATTAGGTCTCATATATTCGTAATCTGATGCGGGCGATGTATCTTGGCTTGTGCTAAATACTGATTTCGATCTGTTTAGTCGTAGGTGTTCTACAATTGTGGGCTGCATATGTCTTAGGGCTTGGGGTGTTTACTTTAAGAATGGACGTCTCTCGGTAACGTAGCGGAGATGCTTGGGGCGGAAATTATTCTTCTTCTTCGATCTAGAAGCATCTATTTCCATAAACCCTATGGTTAGGTGATTTAAAGCTGGATAGTTACCTACGTTGGGAGTTGCGTTTAATCGTTCGTTTTGTCTCTAAAGGAATGCTCTTGACATTCGATAACAATTTTCGGGTATTGTAGGTGAGATTTGACTGTTGTTACAGCCTCTTACAGGGAGTTGAGTTGTAAAGCAAAGGCGTCGCTTAGTTGTAGATGCAACCATAGAAACAAAGTGTATTGATTGTACTTGGGATGCGGTGTATTCATCTCATCTGTTAGTGTTGCTTACGATGCGAATGCATGCCTCCTGCTAGCGTTGTGGCGATGTTTGTGGTGGAAAATTATTGTTCTTCGGTCGAGAAGCATTTGGTTCGACAAATCTCAGATAGTTTGGTGTCATGGATGATCTTGCTAGCGTTGCGGTGGTGTTTGCGGTGGTAAATTATTGTTCTTTGGTAGAGAAGCATCGCATTCAATAAACCCTATGGTTAGAGTATTTAACGCTGGGTAGTTAGCTTCTTTGGCAGGCGTGTTTAATCGTTTGTTTAGTCTCTAAAGGACTGCTCTTGGCGTTCTATAAAATTTTCGGGTGTTGTGTTAGTTCGATATGGCCTAGACTATTTTTTTTCGTTGTTAGTTGTAAGGATTAGCTAGATAAATATAAGAAATGAGCTTGTTGTTGATCTGGATCGTTCCTTCTTAGCTGTTTTATGTGTATCAGTCATTTTTACGATGTAATTGGGTGTTCAAATGTTTGTATAGCTTATGGGACTTAACTACGGGGTCATCAGTCCCTAAACTTACAAATTAATTATGAACTAGCTAATACTAACGACGGCACAAACATCAATGCCCGAGGGGGGATTCGAACCCCCGACCGTAGTGGCCGCGCAGACCGTGACTGGCGCGCCGCAGTCCCCTCGTCCACCGCGGCCGGCGTAATTGGGTGTGTTACATATGTTTATCGGGAGTATTGATTTGTTAGAAGGTTAAATACGATGACTGTTTGTGCTCGAGTGATTGTCAAACGTACGACGTATGTGCTCTAGTGAGTCTGGTGGAGTATGCAATGCAAAAAGGTGCATGATCAGTCGGTTAGATGTTCGGAAAGGATCCACCAACGACGCAGAGTTGCCGAGTTGTCGTTTGCTAGCTAGTTTAGAACTTTAGTTGAAAAGAGCTGGGATGGTTATTTCCCTTTGCTGCGTTCAGTCGTTTGGCTTGGAGATGGTTGTTGTTACATAGAGTGTCGTACGCTAGTTGGGGTAGAATTTAAGTAAAACGGGTTTGAAATATGCGCTACAGTGACTGTTTCCAGTTGTGGGTGATGTGTTGTGATAGAGCTCTAAAGAAGTCGATTTAGGATTATGTGCTGTGCACATTACGAAGTATTGCCTGTTTGATCGTGTGTTAGTGGTGTTTAATTTACGACTGGTGCCAGATGTTTGCGGTGGTAAATTATAGCTGATCTTTTAACTTATACCTGCATAGTAAATTCGACACGTTCGTCATGGAGACAATTCGAAGACACCATTTCTCCTACCTGGCGGCAGCGTACAGAAAGCACTCGGAATACTGGAGAAACTCGGCAAGGTCTTGGCTAACAAATGCCTTAGAGAATAGTTTTTGTGTTGTCTCTGGAGAGAGTTAAAAACTTTATTAAATTGCGTTTATGGAAACAGTCTACGTTGTAGCAGCGAGATCTTGCTTGAAACCGATCACCGTTATAAGGCCGTCTGTAGTAACTTGCTTGTGCAGAGTGTATTTGGGGAACTTGGAGATGGTTATGTCCGACTGTGCTGGGTTAATGATGACTGTAAGTATAGTCCTGCCTGGATTGCGTTTGGAGTTTCTTACGGTCATATACAGAACTTATCACATGCTAGTTAGTTTAAAACTTTAGTAGAAAAGAGCTGGGATGTTCAGATCATTTTGCTATAGTTCGATCGTTGGGTTGGAGATGGTTGTTATTACATAGAGTGTCGCCAGCTAGTTGGTGTAGAATTTAAGTAAAACGTGTTTGAAATATGCGCTACAGTGTCTGTTTCCAGTTGTGGATGATGATGTGTTGCGATAGAGCTCTAAAGAAGTCGCTTTAGGATTATGTTCTTAAAACTTTGCGCTGTGTACGTTACGAAGTATTGCCTGTTTGATCGTTAGTTAGAGGTGTGTAATTTATGAGTGGTGTGTGATAGTAAATTATTTCTGATCTTTTAACTTATACATGCGTAGTAAATTCGACAAGTTCGTCATGGAGATAAGGCTAAGTTACCATCTCCCCTACCTGGTGGCGGTGTTGTGAGAGCATCGGGATACTGGAGAAACTCGGCATGGAGACACTGGAGAACATCTCGAGGAAATCATTTGGCTGCACCTTATAAAGTGGGGCGAGCCGATGTTAAACTAAATCTCCATCTTCGTGTTGTGGGGCATCCCACACGATTTCGCAGTGACTTTTTTAAAAAAACAAACTGGGTATGTGTAAGTACTTAGTATCAACCCATTACTTTCGCTTGGAAGGAGGCTGTATAGGGCAGATGAAATCGATTGACGTCGAATACATTTATTTGTCGAATAACAAGGTCTGGTGTCGATAAAATTACCGGTAGTCACCTTATCTAATTTATAACAGGCGTTTGTGGGATACTTTTATCTCTTCGTTTGGCATTACCAGACTGGAGGTCGCAATATACACTTAAGGACTAGATCGGGAATGGGGACAGCCAATATTTACAAATTGCTGGTCTGTACTGTGTGTCACTCCCAGCCATTCGTTAGAGAACAGTTCTTGTGCTGTGTTTTGCTGGGTAAATAATATCGAAAATTGACTGGTGTGTCCGTAAATCTATCGCACACTGAGACGTTTGCGGTCTTAAGGGGTAATTGATTGCGATTGCATGGTAATGCGTAGAAATATTATGATCGATGTCGCGTTTTCCTGTGTTGTGTGTTGTCGTTTGAGCCCTAAGGCGCACTACTTTCGTCTTTAAACGTTTTTGTTTGTGTAACACTATTCCCAGAGAGAGGATGATAGTGCATACGGCCTCTTTGATGAATGTTTTGGTCTCTAGAGGGTCTACTAAATTTCGCTGTGTCTGCTATTATTATTAGGATGGGTTATCTATCATCGCCTGTACTTTGACATAGGGCTTCGAAATATGCGATGTTTGTTGGCTATAAATTTTCTGGTGTTGCAGTGTCTAGGTTAGCATCTTCGTTTGCGGTAGACAGCTACTTTAAAAAAAAAAACAAATCCGAGTTCGGTTTAGTGGAATGAAAAAAGAAATCACAGGAAAGAAACTTGGAGTAGGAATTTTTGTGGGTAAAGGGCGGGTCGAACTTGTTCTACAGAACTGAAAATCAGTGTTGCATTGGGCAGGGAAAGTACTACCTCGATTCTGTGGTTGCTGTATTGTCAGGTGTCTATTCGACGAAGGATCTTGTTAGGTCAGTGCTTTCGAGAAACAGAAAAGTTTTAGTGTAGCCGGTCAGAAATCAGTAAATTAGTTCGCGTATTTTTTTATTTCGACTCTTCGTTGCACAATAGGGTTTAAATGTCTTCTGGGGCGCTGGAATATCGGTGTTTGACCTGCGTCAGATAAATGTCGTTTGCATCATAACAGGATATAGAGATTCCTTAGATGGGTATACGCAGGAAGATTTGTACTGCTGTAGCAAGGAAATAAGAGGTAAAATTAAACTACCCGAATTCTTGGAAAGCGCATCTAAACCTCGATCTAAGGAAACGTAACAGGGCAAGATCTCTAAAGAGAGAGAGTGTTAAATTTCGGAACTTTCGGCTTGGCTCAGCTCCATTAAATAAATGCAATGCGCGCTATCCTTGTCAAGGTGGTGCATCTGCAGAGGTCTTGCGTGGAAGGTTTTGATCATTAGGAGATGTAACTTATGTGTTTTTGAAAGATTTTGTTTAAACATTTAGCATATGATTCTTTTATGTAGCTTGTCGACAGAGCGCTCTGCGTTCTGGACGATTGTTAACGGTGCTTGCAGATGTATATTTAGACGCATTCCTAACAGTCTGGTGCTGACTGACAGAGCAGCTTTCGCTATGTTCGGTAAAATGCCTTGTGTGTTGGAAATCATTAGTTTCTATGCAGACGTTGTGCTAGATATTGCCGATTTTCGTTATTTCAGTAAATTGGAATTTTTGTATAAACAATATGTCGTCTTCTGCTGCTGCTACTGTTGTTGTTTTATCGAAAGACATACAAGTTTGTAGCGTTTGTTACCGTTACATTCCGTTTATTATCTAACGCACGCTATTTTAACACATTCGTCGTCTGTTCCAAGCATCGTCTATACATTTATTTTGCTTATAGATCTAAGGTTGCGTTCGAATTCCGAAACGGACCATTTCTTTTCTTTTGGATAGTCTCAAATTTTTGACTCTAGTTTATTTATTTATTTATTTATTTATTTATTCTGTTCCATAGGACCCACTTCAGGAGTAAGACTCCATGGTCATGGAACAAGTCAATACATTAATTGTTACACAATAATGGTAATAGAAAAAGTGAAAAGAATCAATAAAGAAAAAATAAATTAGCTTAATTGTTTAAGTTTTCTAGGAGTTCCTCGACAGAATAAAAGGAGTGAGCCACGAGGTAACTCTTCAATTTAGATTTGAAAGCATGTGGATTAGTGCTAAGATTCTTAAGTTCTTGTGGCAGCTTATTGAAAATGGATGCCGCAGAATACTGCACCCCTTTCTGCACAAGTGTTAAGGTGGTGCGGTGCAAATGTAGATTAGACATCTGTCTAGTATTCACCGAGTGAAAGCTACTAACTCGTGGGAATAAGCTGATATTATTAACAACAAACGACATTAAAGAAAAAACGTATTGTGACGCCAGAGTCAAAATTCCCAGACTACTGAAAAGGGGTCGACATGACGTTCGCGAACTTACACCAGATATTGCTCGAACCGCCCGTTTTTGAGCCAGAAATATCCTTTTTGCATCAGGCGAGTTACCCCAAAAAACAATGCCGTACGTCATAAGTGAGTGAAAGTAAGCGAAATAGACTACTTTTCGTGTTGAAAAATCACTTATCTCAGATATTGTTCTAATGGTAAATATAGCAGAATTTAGTTTTGGAACAAGATCCTGAACATGGGCTTTCCATGACAGCTTACTGTCTATATGAACACCTAGAAATTTGAACTGTTCAGTCTCACTTATCACATGCCCATTATGTGTAATCATAATGTCAGATTTCGTCAAATTATGTGTTAGAAATTGTAAGAACTGAGTTTTACTGTGATTTAACATCAACTTGTTTTCTATTAGCCATGAACTTATCTCTTGAACTGCATTATTTGATACTGTGTCAATATTACGAGCAACATCCTTCACTACCAAGCTGGTATCATCAGCAAACAAAAATATTTTACAATCACCTGTTATACTCGAAGGCATATCATTTATATAAATAAGAAACAGCAATGGTCCCAAAACAGACCCCTGGGGCACCCCATACTTAATTGTGCCCCATTGGGATTGCACGTCATAGCCATTTTCTACATTGCGGAGAATTACCTTCTGTTGTCTATTATTAAAGTAAGAGGTGAACCAGTTGTGGGCTACTCCCCGTATTCCATAATGTTCCAACTTCTGCAACAATATTTTGTGATCAACACAATCAAACGCTTTTGTTAAATCAAAGAAGACGCCTAATGTCCGTAGCCTCTTATTTAACCCATCAAGTGCCTCACAGAGAAACGAAAATATAGCGTTTTCGGTCGTTAAACCACTTCTAAAACCAAACTGTACGTTTGACAGGAAATTATGTGAACTGAAATGATCAATTAATCTTGAATATACAGCCTTTTCAATAACTTTGGAAAAAACCGATGGCATAGAAATAGGTCTATAGTTATCTACATTATCCCTTTCACCTTTTTTATAAAGCGGTTTCACTACTGAGTACTTTAATCTGTTAGGAAACTGACCATTCCGAAAGGAAAAATTACAAATATGGCTTAGTACTGGGCTAACATATGGAGAACAGTACTTTAGAATTCTGCTAGATACCCCATCATATCCACAAGAGTCCTTAGTCTTTAGTGATTTAATTATTGACTCAATCTCACCTATGGAAGTATCATGAAGGATCATTTCAGGCAACAGCCTCGGAAACGCATTTTCTAAAAACGTTATATGATTACCTGTAGAAACTAGAGTTTTGTTTAGTTCCTCTACTATATTCAGAAAGTGATTATTGAATATTGCACATATATCTAACTTGTCAGTAACAGAAACATTCCTACTACGCACTTTCGTTATATCTTCTACCTGCTGCTCCTGACCAGACACTTCCTTCACGACTGACCAGATAGTTTTAATTTTATCCCGAGAGTTTGCTATTCTTTTTGCGTACCACATACTTTTTGCATTCTTAATGACATTTTTCAGAACCTTACAGTACTGTTTGTAATGAGCTACTGCATCTTCATTCTGACTGCTTCTAACATTTTGATACAACTCCCGCTTAGTTCTACATGATACTCTTATCCCCTTTGTCATCCACCCTGGCTGTCTGTTACTGAAAGTACCCTGTTTTGAGCGTTCTAGTGGAAAGCAACTTTCAAATAGCATAATAAATGTGTTCAGAAAAGCATTATATTTATCATCTGCATTATCAGCACTATAAACATCCTGCCATTCTTGTTCCTTAATTAGGCTTAAAAAGGTCTCAATTGCAACTGGATTAACTTTTCTGAGTAGTTGATATTTATGTTTAACATTTGTTTGAGAACAAATACTTTTTAGAATTAAAAGTTGGGCATCGTGGTCTGATAGGCCATTTACTATTCTGCTGACAGAGTGCCCCTCTAATAATGAAGAATGAACAAAAATATTGTCAATGGTAGAACTGCTATTTCCTTGCACTCTCGTTGGAAAAAATACTGTTTGCATCATGTTATAGGAATTAAATAGATCTAACAGCTGACGTTTCCTTGAGCTATCACCTACACAATTAATGTTGAAATCTCCACACACAATTAAATTTTTATACTTCCTATACAGTGAACCCAGAACCAATTCCAGCTTGGGCAGAAACATTTTAAAATCTGAGTCAGGGGATCTATAAATAACAACTATTACTAGTTTAGTTCCATTAACATTAACAATTCCTGCACAACATTCAAATATCTGTTCTGTGCAGTGTTTAGAAAAATCGATTGACTCCGATGAAAAATCGTTTTTTACATACATGGCCACTCCCCCACACTGCAAGGAACTCCTAGAGTAAAAGGCAGCTAACCTGTATCCTGGCAAAGGAAGTCTCTGAATTGTCACACCACTTAAAAAGTGCTCTGAAATACCAATAATGTCAGAATCAGTATCAATAAGCATTTCATTAACTTTATCTCTGATACCCTGTATATTTTGATGAAAAACAGTAATTCCCTTATTACTTATATTCTTAGACTTTGTCAAAGGTGGTTCATTTCTTAGAGGGACTTCCTTTAAGCAGGAATATCTATCAGCTGTCTTCAGTCTAAAAAAGGTGCAGCCCTAACACCAACTACTACAGGAATTTTTCCATGAGTGAAACCCCCACCCCCTACTACACTGTCACCTATGAGCTTTGCCAACCTCCCCTTCCCATACCTATTGAGGTGCAGACCGTGCCTAGTAAAATCCGACCTTTGGATAGTTTCAACTGGCACCACTGCAATGTGATCCATGCCCTCCGTCATCAGCGCCTTTTCAAGCCCCATGTTAAGACGGCTGACAGCCGTATTAAGACAAGGCCTATCATGACGCTGAAACAGCTGCACGAAATGCACATTCGTGCCACCAGTTTCATTTGCTATCCTTTCCAGATCACCACCTATATCATATTCCCCGTCCCTATCAAGACTGTTCCCGGCCCCACCCACTATAACTACCTGATCCTCTTTAGATTTGATTTTCAATTAGCTGAACATCGAAAGAGTATTTGTTAAGATGGATACGTAAGTTTGTGGCGTTCGTTACCGTTACCTCCCGTCTGTTATCTAACCTGCGTTATTATTAAACACATTTTACGGCTGTTGTACATGTAGTCTATGTGAAGAGCTTGGAGAGAGAATACTTAAAATAATAAAACATTATGATAGTTCTGTTTAAACATTTAGCATATGTTTATAGAAATGTTTTATATAGCTTGCCAAGAGAACACTGTGTGTTTGTGGTCGCAGTGGGGATTGAGCTGTACTCAAATTACTCTTAACATGTCTAGACATCTAAAAACAATAATTGCAGCTGTGGTGGATGGTCTGGCTGCTGGCAGGGACAATTTGTTTACGAAACTCTCGTGTTACTCGAGGTAATTGTACTGTCCAAAGTACGCAATAGTAATTAACTCCTCTTTTCCTTCCAATGTTGGTGTACGTCTATAAGTAATAATTTCGTAAAAAAAAATTCTAGGGGCGCGGGTTCGAGTCCCGGACCGGGTCGCGTGGGGGCGGCAATCTTTAGGGCTGTTGGTGGGGGCGGTAGCGAGGGTGTGGGGGCGGGGGCTGTGCTCACACATGTGCTTACTTCTGGAGGCAGCTGCCCTTGTTACTGTTAAAAAAAACATATGTAGTAACAATTAAATTGAAGTGCGATGTGCCGTCTGAGGCATTTTTTTCCCTTAAGGCATAACTCGCGGCGTCGGTGGCGGCGGTTAATTTGATATGCAAATCGCATCTTTCGGAGGCGGAGGTCGAGCAATTGGGCGTCTGTCGGGGGTGGCGTGTCAGCCAGGTGCGTGGCTGGGGGATGTGGCGGCAGTCTGGCGGCTGGGGTGGACACGTCTGGTCCTCTAGGAGGTGGCGCCTGTCTGGCGGCGGCGCCGGGGGAGGTGTTGTTTACTAGCAAGTGTTAAGTGCACTTTTATGTAACCTGTCAATCATCCTATTGTTCGAGTGTGGCGGCATCCTTTGATCTGCGGTCTGGCAATTGGTCGAGCATCTGGCATCGATGACACTATCGTCGACAGGCGATTCTCAGTGGCTCCGGAGCGGCGTTTCCCTACTACTTTTAATACTCTCTCCCTTTAGCGACCATGCACTGTTACAATATTAGACACTGCACACAAATCTTTTCGAAATGTACCAAGTCCTTTCCTGTATTAACTAAGATTTCTTTTTTTAACCCACTTAACCGAACGAAGACTTTTTTATAAATCGATAATTACAATTTGCTGTGTACCGCAAACCTCCACACCACATCACCGGATCATTAAAAGAAAAATTTATCACCATCACCACAAAACACCAACAAGACCCGCTCGGTTCACGGCGTGGTCTAACGCACCGCTTTCCGAGACGAGGAGGTGTACCGTCCCCGATTCGAATCCGCCCAGCGGATTAACGAAAGGGGTCGGAGTGCTGGCCAGCCTGGATGTGGCTATTTGGCGATTTTCCAAATCACCTCGGTGAATACCGGGCTGGTCCCCAAGTCCTGCCACAGTTACAGGAATCCAAGCATTTTGTAAGACTTTCACACACGTATAACACTACACGCAGATATTTTGGGTACACGTTTCCTCTTGGGTGGCATGGGGTGGCCGCAGGAAGGGCATCCGGCCACCCTGTAAATATTAACACATGCCAAATCCGCGTTTAAGAAAGTGCCGACCCCGCAAGTTCGGGAAAAGGCCCTAAGAGAAGGAAGAAGAAGACCGCAAAACATCAACAAACCTCGCATATTTCGAAGTCATATGTCAAAGTACAGACGATGGTAGATGATCCATCCTATTAATAATAGTAGACAGTGGTTAAACACAATGAGATATAGTAGACCCTCTAGAGGCCAAAACATTCATCAACGAGGCCGTCTGTACTATCATCCTCTCTAGGAACGGTATTACACAAACAAAAACGTTAGGAGTAGGATGACGCTGCTCTCACGCCACTGAGATTAGCCCGTCTTTTGTTTGTCATCGACCGTTACCACACTCGGCCAATTGCCCAACCGTTGATGTACCGTTCTCCCCTTACCCCTCCCTCCCCTCCACGCCCGACCTCAGCCCCCAATTAATTACGTTAAATTTGCATATCAATTTTATTGTAACAACGTATGTTTCTTTATCAGTAACAAAGGCAACCGCCTCCACAAGTAAGCACTTGCGTGAGCGCTGGCCGCACTGACCGAGCGGTCTGCGGCGTGCCAGTTACAGTCTTCCCCACCGACAGCCCTAAAGATTGCCGCTCCCGCGCGACCCGGTCCATGACTCTAACCCGCACCCCCAAAAAAATTAAAAAAATTTACGGAAGTTATTAATTATCGACGTACACCAACATTGGAAAAAGGAACCAATTATTGCATACCTCGGACAGTACAATTACCTGGAATAACATGAAACATGTCCACCTCCACAAGTGGACACTTGTGCAAGTGCCGCCCCACCTCCACCCCCACCACAGCTCCCTATTATTTTTTGCATGTCAATTTAATTTATGCATTAACAATTAGAATATAACGTATTAAATTTGCATATCAATTGAACAGTAACTTAAGGGCAGCCACCACCACATTCCCCGCCCTCCTCCCCGACGCCGCCTCCACCGATGGTCCTAAGGATTGCTTACCCCGTGCCATCCAGTGCGGGACTCGAACCCACGACCCTAAAAATAGAAATTCCAAAAGTTACTGCTTATCGACGTACACTTTATATTGCACCAACAAAGGATCTAATTATTTCGTACTTCGAACAGTACGATTACCGGGAATAACACGAGAGTTTCGTAAAGAAATTGATCCTGCCAGCCGCCAGGCCGTCAACCATCACTTTAAACTAGAGCAGTCCGTTTAATACATCGAAACTTTGCAGGTAAATAAAGAAATTCGGTGTAATGCTACAGATTGGTGTTGCGCAAACATTTAGATCTAATGTTCCGTCGGTTCGCCTGGGCAAAATAAATGCATAGACTCTAGACGTGTAACACACCTACCTTAACAATTTCTCTTCACAGACACCACGGAAAATAAAAATAATTAACAGTAACGCAGTGCGATCACAATCACACAGATGCCTGCAGACAAGTGGAGAAAGCGCGGATAACGGTCTACATGCGACCGAAACTGATGAAGTGTGTAGTCTGCACCACGCGCTCAGACTGACAGCGCCAGCCAACCCTTACCGACTGCCCGGCACAGGTTGTGGATCTAAAAGATGTGTGTGTCTCTAATTCAACGTGGCGTGACAAGGTATTAATTCTCACATACCATCTCGTATTTATCATATGAAATGGTGGTATCTGTTTATTAAAAAGACTAAGTACTAATTTTTTTTTTTTAGTACGGTAGATAATTATTCCGCTACCATAGCAGGACCACTGCTAGCGACCTAATCCCGGATTTTTGTTTTTAATTACAAGACGCTGTCCACCACAAACGAAGATGCTAACCTACACACCTAATCGTTAAAAGAACATGGTGTGTCCACAGCTTTTGTTACAGAACAACTGCATACGTGAAACGTAATGTTCGTAAACACTTATATCGCACCCCAACGCCCGCATACATCGATCATAACCTGTTCTCTAAGGAATGGATGGGAGTTACACACAGTACAGGGCCACACTTTGTAAATATTGGCTATCCCCGTTGACGATCTAGTCCGTAAGTGTATATTGCAACCTCCAGTCTGGTAATGCCAAACAAAAGATAAAAGTATCCCGCAAACGTCTGTTACAAAATAGATAAGGTGACTACCGGTAATTTTATCGACACCAGAAGGCGTGATTCGACAAATAAATGTATTCGATGGCAATTGATTCCAGCTGCCCTATACAGCCTCCTCCCAAGCGAAAGTCACGGGTGGATACTAAGTACTTACACATACCCAGTTTGTTAAAAAAATCCCATCGAAATCGTGTGGGATGCTCTAATCCAGGAGATGAAAGTCACATACACGAAGATGGAGATGAGAGCTCCTAGTTTAACGTCGTCTCGCCCCCACTTTATAAGGCATAGCGAAATGTTTTCCTAGAGATGTTGTCCAGTGTCACCTTGCCGAGTTTCTCCAGTATTCCGAGTGCTCTCAGTACGCTGCTGCCAGGTAGGAGAAATGGTATCTTCGCCTGGTCTCCATGACGAACGTGTCGAATTTACTATGCAGGTATAAGTTAAAAGATCAGCTACAATTTACCACCGCAAACATCTTGCACCAGTCGTAAATTAAACACCTCTAACACACGATCAAACAGGCAATACTTCGCAATGTGTACAGTGCAAAGTTTTAAGAACATAATCCTAAATCGACTTCTTTAGAGCTCTATCACAACACAACATCAACCACAACTGGAAACAGATACTGCAGCGCATATTTTAAACACTTTTAACTTAAATTCTACCCCAACTAGCTTGCAACACTCTATGTAACAACAACCATCTCCAACCCAACGATCGAACTATAGGAAAATGATCTGAACATCCCAGCTCTTTTCTACTAAAGTTCTAAACTAACTAGCATGTGGTAAGTTCTGTATATGACCGTAAGAAACTCCAAACGCAATCCAGGCAGGACTATACTTACAGTCATCATTAACCCAGCACAGTCGGACATAACCATCTCCAAGTTCCCCAAAACTATTCTCTAAGGCATTTGTTAGCCAAGACCATATGGATGGGAATGACACACTGTACAGTGACGCACTTTGTAAATACACTCCATAACCACATTCCACCAACCTGGTAATGCCATGTTCTCGATCCGGCGAAAAAGTAAAAGTCTTTCGCTATCGTCTGTCTGGATGCTTTATAAAACCGATGTGGTTACTAATAACTTTGCTGAAACCAGGGCTCTTGATTTCACAAATTTTTTTATATATTTTTGCTCGGCAGTTCGATGCCAAGCACGTTAAGGAACCGATTCCAACTATCTTGGTGTCCACAACCACATTGACGTTCCATGCCTAGTCTCCGTCCATCTGGATGTCTTACTCGGGTACAAGCTCCACTTTGTTAAAAAAAATCCCTTCGAAATCTTATGTGTTACCCAAATCCAGGAGATAGAAAGCATCTACACGAAGCTGTTTTTGTATAGATGGAAGCTCTTCCATTAAAACATAAAGATCAACACGTTTCCTTCTTTAACATTACCTCTCCACATACGCACTCCATTGGCTACAACTAGCCCACTTTAAGTTACCAAACTAGAGGAGTTTTATAAAAGCAGTTGATTTTCGACCGAAGAATAATAAATTATATCCAGCACATTGACAGGACTACACCCGCAGTCAACACTAACCTATAACAATCTGATCTAACCATTCCATTTCGTTTCTACAAATGTTCTGATCCAAATAGCATGCAGCAGTCTCTGTATACGACTGTAACAACCTTCAAACGCAACCCAGACAGGACTATCCTTACTGTCACCACTAACCCATTACAAACGGACATAACCATCTCCAAGTTCCCCACATACAATATGCATAAACAAGTTACCAAAGACAGCCTTATAACAGCGATCAGTAACAGGCAAGAACTCCTAACCACATCATAGACTATGTCCATCAAAGAAATTTAATAAAGCTTCAAACTCTCCCCACACAACAACTACATTTGTTGGCTGACCCATCCCAAACATCCAACTGAGTGATCCTGCAACTTCTGCTATTGCATTGTCCAGCAGACAATATTTCTAAAACGCTTTCCGACAGTCACTAGACCACATACCTAATGCGTTTCACGAGCACTCGCACAAAAACAGGTATCGTAGCCCCCATTCTAACAAATCATTACTCTCGATAAACAACCACTTACATTGTAAAAATGATTGACGTGCACACAGAACAGCTAACAGGAAAATATCCAGATCAACACCAAGTTCTTTTCCTTATAAACCATACAACCAGCAACCAGAAAAATAGTCTAAACCATTTCGAACTAATATAGTACCAGATTTTTTTTTATCGAATACCAAGTGCAATTCTTTAAAGACTAAACATACGATTAAACACACACCCCAACTAAGGTAACTAACCTGTTTTAAGTCACCTAACTAGATGCTTCTAGACCGAAGAACACTAATTTAGCAACGCAAACATCTCCACTATGCTACCGAGAGGCGTCCATTCCATGCAAGAGCTTTTATGTATCTTACCACTCGATCCTTTGAATGCTAGATCAGGGTATAGAGGATGAAACAGAGATGATAAAATAGAATGTAAACGCCTCTAGTTAGCGTCAGGACTATACTAACCGCAGAATCGAACACTCGTCGACCACGTTTCCCAGATAGATGGCGATGCAGACGTTAACGACCACACAGCTTACATCTGAGAACCTGATGAAAACACACAATGGAGAGGCAGAACACTCTCTTCGTTACTGAACTCTTATTACATATATCGTATTCACCAACCCACATTACAGAATATATCCATAGTAACAACAGTCTACAGTATTAACCATCCAGACCAATTTAGTTTAACCTTGTAGAATACGTACAAGAAGGTATTTTAGTTAATCATATCTTCGACTACAGACGCATCAGCGCACATCGATAACACTGCAGAAGCAGTATAAGGTATCTTATGACACCAACAGACAACCCTTAAGAGTCAACTACACACACCACCGAATCCATAGTAGCAACAGTCTACTGTATTATTAACCATCCAGACCAAGTTACTTTAATCTTGCAGAATACATGCTGTATCGTATTTTAGGTAATCTTATCGTCGACTACAGATGCATTAGCGCACATAGATAACACATCAGAAACAGTGTAAGGTTCCTTACGATGCCAACAGACAACTCGTAAGGGTTTTTACACGCACCACCGAGGGTAAAAGGGTCTGTCAACTGAAGAACATTCCTAGATTGCTTATATTCGCTTCCAACAACACGAAAAATATGCAGAGGTATGAAAAATTTCACTTGCACCAGGTAGACCTCTATCTCTCTTGTTAGGGCAAATCAAGCCACTGATCACAAACTTCACACCACAACCAGCGGATTCTCCCCTACTATGACTCCAGGACATTCTTCAAGAGTTAGAGCTGGATCTGATGTGTTGTAAGCTTTTGTAGCGCTTTATCATTTTCGCGATGTGGGTATCGAGTTAGACGCATGCTAGGTTTCTTCCCACTGGGGAAGGAGTCTTTTCCTCTTCTGCCCTGTATATTGACCAACCTTAAGAGGTGTTTGCTGTAAATCATAAGGTCTGTAGGGTGATAAGTGTTCTGAGGATCGCTCCTAAAATGTGTAGTAGTTTGCCTCAGCGACAACTATTTGTTGTTAAGACTTAAAGCTTTATGTGTAGAAAGTTTCGGTTTCACAGGTCTATGGATGTAGGAGAAAATACCAGAAGATTGGTTACGTGTCTGAAGAGTAGTACTTGGTAGAGTATCTGTTAGTTGGTCAGTCTTTTTTGTTTGTATAGCTTATGGGACTTAACTATGGGGTCATGCCCCTAAACTTACAAACTACTTGTGAACTAGCTATTACTAAGGACGGCACAAATATCCATGCCCGAGGGGGGATTCGAACCCTCGACCGTAGTGGCCGTGCAGACCGTGACTGGCGCGCCGCAGTCCCCTCAGCCACCGCGGCCGGCAGTTGGTCAGTCATCAGAGATATACTTCTCTTTCTGTACTAGTCTGCAGCTAAGCAAGCGCTTGTTTAAATCGATGTTGTGTTGGTGTATGGACTGGAGTTTGACTTTACATTGCAATTTAGCACTCATCCTACTGTTTGTGTTATGATCGATGTATGTGGGCATTAGGGTGCGATATAAGTGTTTGTGAACATTACGTTGCACGTACGCAGTCGTACTGTAACAAAAAACTGTGGACATACCGTGTTCTTTTAACGATTAGGATTTGCGGTGTGTAGGTTAGCGTTCTAGTTATATTCGTTTGCGGTAGACAGCTACTTGTAATTAAAAAGTCCGAGTTTAGGTTAGGGCATGATCGCTAAAGAGAGAGAGTATTACATTTCGGAACAATATGTCTTCTGATGCTGCTGTTGTTGTGGTACCGAAAGAGTTTCACATACAAGTTTGTGGTGATCGTTACCGTTACATTCTAACGTGAGCTCACAACTCGCCAGCAGTGGTCCTGCTGTGGGGGGCGAATAAGTATCTACCATACTAAAAAAATTAGTACTTAGTCTTTTTAATAAACAGATACCACCATTGCATATGATAAATACGAGATGGTATGTGAGAATTAATACCTTGTCGCGCCACGTTCAATTAGAGACACACACATCTTTTAAATCCACAGCCTGTGCCGGGCAGTCGGTAAGGGTTGGCTGGCGCTGTCAGTCTGAGCGCGTGGTGCAGACTACACACTTCATCAGTTTCGGTCGCATGTAGACCGTTATCCGCGCTTTCTCCACTTGTCTGCAGGCATCTGTGTGATTGTGATCGCACTGCGTTACTGTTAATTATTTTTATTTTCCGTGGTGTCTGTGAAGAGAAATTGTTAAGGTAGGTGTGTTACACGTCTAGAGTCTATGCATTTATTTTGCCCAGCCCAGGCGAACCGACGGAACATTAGTTCTAAATGTTTGTACAACACCAATCTGTAGCATTACACCGAATTTCTTTATTTACTTGCAAAGTTTCGATGTATTAAACGGACTGCTCTAGTTTAAAGTGGTGGTCGACGGCCTGGCGGCTGGCAGGATCAATTTGTTTACGAAACTTTCGTGTTATTTCCGGTAATCGTACTGTCCGAAGTACGGAATAATTAGATCCTTTATCGGTTTAATACAAACTGTATGTCGATAAGTAATAACTTTTGGAATTTCTATTTTTAGGGTCGTGGGTTCGAATCCCGCACTGGATCGCACAGGGGCAGCAATCCTTAGGACCATCGGTGGAGGCGGCGTCGGGGAGGAGGGCGGGGCATGTGGTGGTGGCTGCCCTTAAGTTACTGTTCAATTGATATGCAAATTTAATATGTAATTTTCTAATTGTTAATGTAGAAATTAAATTGATATGAAAAAATAATAGGTAGTGGTAGTGGATGGTCTGGGGGTGGAGGTGTGGGCGGCACTCGCACAAGTATCCTCTTGTGGAGGTGGACATGTTCCACGGTATTCCAGGTAATTGTACTGTCCGAGGTATGCAATAATTGGCTCCTTTTTCCAATGATGGTGTACGTCGATAAGTAATAACTTCCGTAAATTTTTTAAATTTTTTTGGGGGGTGCTGGTTAGAGTCACGGACCGGGTTGCACGGGGCGGCAATCTTTAGGGCTGTCGGTGGGGTGGTGGTGGGGGCGATATCAGGAGCAGTGGAGGGTACTGTGGTGCTTACTTGTGGAGGCAGTTGCCCTTGTTACTGATAAAAACATAGGTTGTTACATTTAAATTGATATGCAAATTTAATTTAATTAATTGGGGGCGGAGGTCGGGCAATTGGGCGTCTGCTGGGAATGAAACGGTGGGGGGAGTAACGGTACATCAGTGGTCGGGCATGCGGTCGAGCGTGGTAATCGTACCTGGCGTCGATGACAAACAAAAGACGGGCGAATCGCAGTGGCGTGAGAGCGCCGTCATCCTACTACTAACGTTTAAACCAACTACTTAACGATGAAGCTAGTGCACCTTAGGCATCGCAAATGACACACAGTGCGAGAAGACCGTCAGCTCATTAACAGATAAACAGGCATTGAACATGTTGTGTCTTCACTTTTTTGGTTACAGTACAACTGTGCATGTGCAACGTAATGATCGCAAACGGTTCTATTACACCGTAACGAGAGCTTCTTTCGACTAGTCATCACAATGCATGAAAACGCGACAGGCCTTCGACAGACACGCATACATCGAACATCATATTTCTACTTGTTTTTTCTGATTACCATGCAAGCGCAATTTACCAATCAACTAGCCCTTAAGTAAACTACATAGACCGCAAACGTCCTATAGGACAGAGGAGTTCGCTAGATTTACATGCAAATGAGTCAGTTTTCGGTGTATTTATTAACCCTGTAAACAATTTGCAAAACACGATTGAAGAAATACAAGAACTGTTCTCTAAGGAATTTGTGGGGTGGGATTGACACACTGTACAGAGGTGCACTTTGTAAATATTGGCTATCCTCGATTAAAAAAACTTAAACAGTATTGTAGAGAGTCAAAACCACGACCTGTAATTGTGCACAATGATAGGGCAACTAGAAGCGATTTCATTAACTTGGTTGACGTCGAATAACCGAGTAAAAAATATATAATACGTTTATTTCTCGAATCACGAGTTCTGGTCGTCAATAAAATTACCGGTATTCACTTTATCGATTTTATAAAGTGTGCAGACAGCCGATGGTGGGAGACTTTTACTCCTTCGTTTGGTCGAGAACAAGGCTGGAGGCTACAATATACAATTACGAAATAGATCGTGGTTTTGACTGTCTACAATACTGTTTATGTTTTTTAAACGAGGATAGCCAATATTTTCCCTATACAGTGTGTCAATCCCATGCATGTGGTCTCGGCTCACAAATTCCTTAGAGAACAGTTGCTCTGTTGTGCTTAATCGTGTTTCGCAATTTGTTTACTGGGTTAATAAGAACACCGAACATTGAGTGGTGTGTCCGTAAATGTAGCGAACTCCTCTGTCCGATTGGACGTTTGTGGTCGTGTAGCCTACTTAGGGTTGTTGATTGGTACATCGCGCTTGCATGGTAATCATAAAAAAGTGTATTATATGACGGTCGATGTAGCCTGTGGCGTTTTCTGCATCGTGATGACTAGTCGAAAGCGTCTTATGTTGGGGTGCGATAGAACGGTTTGCGATCATTATGTAGCATGTACACAGTTGTACTGTTACCAAAAAAGTGTAGACACACCATATTCAATGCCTGTTTATCTGTCATGAGCTGACCCTCTTCTCGCACTGTGTGTCATTTTAGAGGCCTAAGGTGCACTACTTTCGTCTTTAAGTTGTTGGTTTAAACGTTTTTGTTTGTGTAATACCATTCCAAGAGAGGATGATAGCACATACTGCCTCATTGATGAATGTTTTAGCCTCTAGAAGGTCCACTAAATTTCATTTTGTTTAAGAGCTGCCTGCTATTATTAACAGGATGGATCATCTATCATCGTTTGTACTTTGACATAGGACTTCTTAAATGTAAGGTTTGTTGGTGATTTGCGGTGATGGCGATAAATTTTTATTTTAACTGTCAGATGATGCAGTGCATATGTTAGCATCGTGGTTTATAGAGTAGACATATTAGTTTGCAGTAGACAGCAACTTGTAACTATCGACTTTTTACAAAAAGCCGAGTTCAGTTTAGTGAATTGAAAAAAGAAGTCTTAGTTAACACAGGAAAGGGTCTTGATTTGTGTTTGGAGTAAGAATTTTTGTTTCTCTCTGTCTATATTTTGGGTAAAAGGCTAGTCAATCTTGCTCTACACAACTGAAAATCTGTTGTAAGTGTGTTGCATCCAAGCTATCAGGCAGGTAAAGTATTACCTCGTCTAGAAGAATTGTCAGAAGACGCAGAACTGGATATTAAAGCCATAAAAGAGCTGGATTATAGGAAGACATGGCGATATGGACTGGAGTTCGTAAACGTACATTCCCTGTACCTGTCGAAATACTGGTTGGGAGGAGGAAAAATGTTCAAATATTTGTATAGCTTATGGGACTTAACTACGGGGTCATCAGTCCCTAAACTTACAAACTACTTATGAACTATCTAACACTAAGGACGGCAGAAATATCCATGCCCGATGGGGGATTCGAACCTCCGACCGTAGTTGCTGTGCAGACCGTGACTGGAGCGCCTCAGTCTCCTCGGCCACAGCGGCCGGCTACGAGGAGGAAATAGAAGACACGGTCTAAGTGTGCAGTGTCTAATATTGTAACAGGGCATGGTCGCTAAAGAGAGAGAGTATTACATTTCAGAACTTGATAATTTTGTTTTAAGAGCGGCTACAAAGTGCGGTGGTATGATTTGTAAGAGAGAGCAGGTTGTCGTTAGTCGCCGGCCGCGGTGGCCGAGGGGACTGAGGCGCTCCAGTCACGGTCTGCACGGTCACTACGGTCGGGGGTTCGAATCCCCCCTCGGGCATGGATACTTGTGCCGTCCTTAGGATTAGCTAGTTCATAAGTAGTTTGTAAGTTTAGGGACTGATGACCCCGTAGTTAAGTCCCATAAGCTATAGAAACAACAACATTTTGTCGTTAGTGTGTCTATATAATGGAGCATGTGTGCGTAGGCGCGTTTGTGTTACTCATAGGAATGCGTTCGGATGACTGTTGACGGTGCTTGCAGATCAGTCCTGACAGAATGGCTTGCTGCAGGTGTAACAGCGGCTGACTGACAGAGTGGTTCTCGTCGCCTGCTGTGGATAGTCGCTAAAATTCTACTTGTGTAAGCTGCAGTGTTCTAAATCGATAGTTTCTATGCAGACGTTGTGCTTGAATCATTAGATGTCCTTGCCGATTTTCGCTATTTCCGTCAGTAAATACGAATATTTTTATAAACAATATGTCTTCTGCTGCTTTTGTTGTGTTACACATCTGGACATCGAAAGCGTGTTTCTTAAGATGGACACACAAGTTTGTGGCGATCGTTACCATTACTTCCCGTTTATTATCTAACGTGCGCTATTTTCTTTTCTTTTTTCCATGTGTTCATCAATTGTTGCATACGTAGTCTAAATGAAGAGCATGTTTGGTGGTATTGTCACATACCTGTGACAGAAGAAATTCTTTATTATGTCTTACATGTAAATTTTGCAACCGATTTGAGTTGTATTACAATACCGAACAGAGAGTATCAAGATGTAGTATACAGTTATTTTGCCTAGAGACCTAAGGTGGCAAATAAGTTCTGAAAATAGGACATTTCTTTTTTTGGGTAGTGCCAAATGTTTGACTCTGGTTAGAATTGTTTTTAAATAATCTTGAAATGGAAAGAATGTTTGTTAAGATGGCCACACAAGTTTGTGGCGATCGTTACCGTTACATCCCGTTTATTATCTAACGTGTGCTATATTTTTTTTAAATACGTCCATCAGCTGTTGCAAGCATCGTCTGTACAATGTTGACTTAGGCCAGAGTAATACAAATAATTTTTTATTTTATTTTTTATCTATTTATTTATTTATTTATTTGGGGGGGAGGGGGGATGCGCGTGTTCGACATTTTTCCATTTAATTTTACACAATGTCAACAGTCTACGTTGTGTGAAATCAGTAAAAAATATTCAATTACGCTGTAGTAATTTAATTTTCACGTAATTATTACAAAATCTTACTGGTTGTCGCCTGCATTGCTTGCTATGTCACAACAGAAATTTGCCGTAAAAGAAACCGAAACAGTGGTTTACAGCACCAACTACATTTCATAAAAGCCACTCGGAATACATCGTTAATTTACATTCAAACGGGGTTTTCTTTCACATCCGTTGATGCAAAATAGAGCTGGGCACTGTTAATCAAAACGTTAACTTCGTTAATCATTAATCCGTTACTAAAAAATTTAGTTTCGTTAAACATTAAAGCGTTTCTCTGCGGACTACTTAACGGAAGTTAACGCTATTAAACGTTAATTCGTAACAGTGTTGTGCAGCCACGAAAAATCGCTTTCAGTCTCTGAATTTATGTATATATGTTGTTATATTATTGAAACCAGCAATTTAAAAAAAAAGTATTACCCTACCTGATATTTAAGAAAAATATTTTGGATACGCAAGTTTAAATAGCGCTTGGAGTATAAATAAAAAACTGATGTTACTCGGCCACAATATCGGGCAGTCGGCCGTGTGCATAAACAAATGATGTATAATCAGATGATATAGTGTAAAGTAGCCTCCACAAGAGTCATTTACTTCGTGGGAAAAGTCTTTTGTTCTTTGAAATGATTTGTCTTCTTGTATAAAAAGAAGAATGTTTGTTTGTCGTTTGTTTACACTCGCGGCCTTAAGGCGTGAGCCTTAATTGTTCATTCTTTTCTGAAGGCACAATTTACAGCAGTAACACATAGATGTGGCCACTTATTTTCATCAACTGTTGAGCCCATGATAACGTTTTCACACACAAATCTTCTTCGACACTCAGATCACTTCGACTGGCAAAAGGTGCACTGGACGCGAACTTAACAAGCGACAACCTACTGTCGGCGAGTACAGCCACCAGCCACTGACATGGGATGTTAAACTCTTAATCTTTCTTCCTTCCTCGACTCAGCGCAGATACACGCAGAGTGGCGGTTTTTCCTCAGTTGGAGCAGGCTTACATCAAAGACAAATATATACAGACGGGAAACCTCCGTAAAGGCCCGGTCCCACGCTCAGAGGTGCGGGGCAGAGGGTGCTGAAGCAGTTCCGTAAGATGTCCCATGATGGCGCTGTGGTCAGAAGCAGCCCTTTAAACTGGCCAGAGCAGGCGGCAGGTACCGGCTGTCCCCACCACCACCTCCCCTCAAACGCCAGCAAGCCGGACACAGTTGTGGCCTCCTGGCAGGTGGCACGAGCTCTCCCCTCAGCCTCCCCTCCACACTACCCTCTGACGTGCGAGAGGCACCCTCAGAAGTGCCTCTAGTGTGGTCTACCGGTACTAAGCCAAGGAACCGCCTGACACCTGCTAGCATCTTACGGAACTACGAGGGGACCGTAGGACAGTGGTTTAGGGGGGGGGGGCTGCTTCTCTGTATATGTTACTCTGTGCTTACGCTAAGTTGTGGGTTTCCCCTGGGCCCCAATTTCCGCTGTTCTGTCTTCGCGGCACCATTCAGAAGATTAGCCGCGTCCTTCGAGGGAGTAATTTGACCCATAGCCTGCGCTAAAATGAGCATAATTTACGCTGCAAGGCTTTTCTCATAAAAAGTGGGTACAAAAGGAAGGGATTAACGGACTTACTGCAAATTAACGGAAGTTAAAGAGTCCGTTAACATTTTTAATTAACTTTAAAATTAATCCGTTACTCAAAAAGTTAACTTCGTTAATTAACGATTAACGGATTAACGGACTTGTACGCAGCTCTGATGTGAACCATCCATATTTGATCATCTGTGAAGAAACATGTGCCCTGAAATGATGCAAAAGTAATTATAGTAGCGCCACGTTTCGCGTCCTACAGTCCACAGTGAACTTCAACATCAATTTTCTCGAAAACCGATGCCCATTGCTCAGAAAGCGGATAGCCTCATACTAAAGCAATGTCCCTCTAGGACATATCCGAGATCCATCAAAATCCGTTATTTACACATGTGGTGGCCCCCTTGTGAATTGCATTCAGCCTCCAGGCAGGAACAGGATGCTACGCACTGAGGCCTATGGTGTATGTCCCATTAAAACCACGACTGCATTTAGCCCGCAGAAACTGGGCGGAAGATCAAGATTGGAATCGTAAAGAATGGCGCCAGGTTCTGTTTATAGACGAGTTAAAATTTTGCGTTCATCCGGACAATCGTTGTGAAACTCAGAACAATCCTGATCATGTGCAGGAAACATCACTATGGACGAATGATATGGGCCGGAGTCAGTTCGAAATGTTGAAATGTTTGTAAAGCTTATGGGACTTAACTGTGGGGTCATCAGTCCCTAAACTTACAAACTACTTATGAACTAGCTTATACTAAAGTCGGCACAAACATCCATGCCCGAGGTGGGATTCGAATCCCCGACGGGGAACGACCTCGCACATCATAGCATAGCGTCTCAATGTGCTCGGCCGCTCCGCTGCAGCCAGGAGTCACTATTGCTAGATGTATGGACCTGTATGTCGATCAGAATGGCGCTTTGACTGATCAGAAGTATAGAGACGATATCCTCCAACTTTTTTTTGTACCCTACGCTGGTGACATAGGAGATGGCTACCTTCTGGTGAACGATAACAGTTGTCCCCCTAGATCAGCAGTGGTGGACAATATGCTTGAAGCTGAGGGAACTGAACGAATGGAGTGGCCAACTTGTCCACCAGTCTTAAAACCGATTGAACACGCCTGGGGTACACTTCGCAGACGCATTGCTGCCAGACCAGTACCTCCCAGAACAAATGCAGAGCTGTATATTACACTCATGGTAGAATGGCCAAATATCCTTCAAGAGCTAACTGATAACCTCATATTGTGCATGCCACACAGGTGTGCAACTGTACTGGCCGTCTGAGATGATCACACACCATACTAGAGAGCAACGAGAATGACCTTTTCACTAAAATGGTAGCCCCATGTTGCCTCGCTCTAAGTAAACGCTATTAAACCTTAAGTAAAGAGTTGAGACTGAAAAAATATGGTACATTATCACACACAAATTACAACTGTAACGTCCGCCTCCATAGCTCAGTGGCAGCATTACTGACTACCACGCAGGAGGCCTGGGTTTGATTCCCGGCAGCAGACTGGGTGTTGTGTGTTGTCCTAATCAACATCATCTCATCATAATTGGCACATAAGTCGCCCACGCGGCGTCAAATAGAAACACTTACACTCAGGCGGCCGAACAATCAGGAATCTCCCAGCCAAGAAAGCCATACGCTCATTTCCATTTTTTTTACAACTGTAACCAATATTTGAATAAATTACGTTATCATATGTATATAATGTACGATATCTCACCTAATTGTTTTGAGCAGTCTACTTTATTTTTAAAATGCAGATTATTTGTAACTCTACAGGACTGAAACTGTATGATATACTCGTCTGACAGTGACCATAATGAAAGGAAGTACTTGCACCATACAGTGGATTAGTAATATAAAAACGTATGCCTAAATGAATATATTAAATGTTAAAATTGCGGAGTTCCTTGTGTAATATTCATTATGAATTAAATTTAGATCATAGATTGTTTTATAGTACAGCTTTATTCATAATAAATAAGCTCAAAGTCTGAAATCTATTTCCAGGAAACAGGCAAAAGATCCTGAGAGAATAAATAATTCTGAAAAATTGAAAAGAAAATCTCGTTCCTTACAAATTGTTTAACAGTGTGACCTTTCTTAGTGCGCTTAATTCGCTTCTGAGTCTTGTTTGAAATGCGAAACCGTCGTTAAGAAAAATATATTTTTTCCATCCGAAATCAAGTAAAAATAAGATGATGCGTTCCATTCCTAAAAATACGCAAAACAAACTTCATCCAACTATTTAAAAGAAAGCTGAAGCAAAAGAAAGAAGATTAAATATGTTTCCTTTGTGATAACATAGCTTTGTTACAGTTCATGAGGAACGGGGGGGGGGGGGGGGTGTCACAGGATATTTTTATTTGGAAGGGAGTCGCCAATTCAATGTTACTTGAAAGGGGGTCATATATTAGAAATGGTTGGAAAAAACTGCTCTACAAGAAGCAGCCTGATTTTAATAAAGAATAGAAATTGTGCCCAATTAGATTCTAGCTTTAATTACTGAATGAACATTAAATATCTGTATGCATTTCACACATGTACTTCCTGAACTTATGGAGTATTCATTGTTGTATGCAACATCTCACTGTATTTCAGTGTTTATAGAACCCTATTAAATGAACGGCAGGTGATTTTAATCAGAAAATAAATTCCGCTTTTATACTTCAATTTATTGTTATTCAAAAACGTATAGTATCTCTTTACTTATATTAGTTTCCTTAATAGTAAAAATGTTAATAAATAATACCGCTACAACAATAGGAAATCAGCTATCGACAAATTTTATTACATTGTATTGTTTTCCACATTTACTGCAGGGTGGCACTGTGACAGTTGGCAATGCAACTGGTATAAATGATGGAGCTGCAGCATTAGTCTTGATGACAAAAGATTTGGCCTTGAAAAGAGGATTAAAACCACTGGCCAAGATTGTAGGCTGGTCACAAGGAGGCCTTGACCCACAATACATGGGCATGGGACCAGTACCAGCTATTACATCACTTGTAAGTTTACATACCATAATTCTGTCATTATGACTTGGGATATTGAAGTACATTATTAACTTGGACTTATTGCTCAATGAAACTGATCTCTCTATCTCTTTGTGTGTGTGTCCATCCCATTTCCTTTCACCTGTCAAGCATATCACCACATTTCAAATGTTGCAATTGGAAATTTATTCAACACCTTTTCCTTTTCCATTATAAATTTGGAGATGCTAGTATCATTCAGGGGCTCAATGAGATCTGCAGGGTATTCTCTTTGACTCAGCCCAGCCGTATTGCATGTTCGATTAAAATGTCAAAGCACAATTGTTTCTTGTGATTAAACACATAACATTAGGTATTAACTGTATACCTACGTTGACTAAAAGAAGGGATCGATTGGTAGTACACATTCTTAAACATTAAGGAATCGCAAATGGAGGGACGTGTGTGGGGGTGAAAATAGCAGAGGGAGACCAATAGATGAATACAATAAGCAGATTCAAATGGATGTAGATTGCAGGTCTTATGAGGAGATGAAGAGGCTTGCTCAGGATAGAGTACGGTGGAGAGCTGCATCAAACCAGTCTCCGGACTGAAGACCACAACAACAACACTGTCATTTAACATAATCACACATGTGCAAGAATGTTGTCTATTTATTTATGATCACTCTGTTATTTATACCTATTTTAAATGGTAAAATGAGACCACATGAGTCAGGACAAGTATTTAGAGCATGAGAAGTTTTATGTTTCTTTTTTCTCTCTTTTGTGGGGATGGCATTCAGCCAATGAGAATTTGGCAGTAGCGGTATATTACTGGAGTCATGTGGCGACAGACAAATTTTTAGTTGAAAGCTGAAGGGTGCAATACAATACACTTTACATCAAAAGTTGGAAATAGGCAGACCTGCTTAAGTTAATGTGTGGTATTTGATACTGAAGCGAATAGTTTCCAGCAGGTTAACTTCTTCTATAATGTAGGAATTTCAATTTTTTTTTTTTAAATCCATGTGTGCTGCAGTTCAAAAATCTAATTTGTTTCTGCTTACACTGGAGAATTATAATTGGACAGTACTCTTTACATAATGTGTGTTAATTGTAGATAATCATACTGAATTCTTAATAATTTTGAGCTGATGAATATTTGTCTACTGTGATCATGAAATGGGCCTAGTCTTATGCACATCTCTGATGACTTGTTAACATTGGGAATTCTGCTATAATTCGTGAAATGCATTTAAAGCAGTTTCATTGTATTTTAATAATGTTATATTTCTGTACATATGGTTCATTATAGGACCACCTCCCAGTTATTTGAATAAATGTTACTCAACATAATTTTCTGGTGTTCTGTACATCAATCATAGGCATTAGAATAGAATCATTATGTATTAATTATTCAGACATCTTTTATCAGCATTCAGTACTTATGTTTATTTTCTTATTTCATAGATTTCTCCAGTGCATATACTATTAGACTGTAGGATCATAGTGCGACCTTCCTATTGGTACTCACCAATAAGAATTGGGCAATACATAACACAGGGTAGTAAAAGGTTTCAGGCTCGTTGTCTCTGTTCATAGGGGTGAGTTATGTATGTCAGCTTCAATGCCCTAAACAGCTACCCAGTCTGTTTAAACAAGATCAATAATTAATCTGTAATTTAGCCAGTCTATCAATCTGCAGATGGCCATGCGAAAATATATTTAAACAAACATAAACTAAAGCTCTGAATAACCAACAAAATGGATTCTAAGGTAAAGAAGTGATTCACTTACGAAGTAATTCTTTATATATGGAGTTTATTACTCTTTTTGGACATGAACATGCGGAGGTGGTCCTAAATTATACATCAGTAAATAACTAAATATAAATATCTAAGTCCACACATGTCTATCTCTTCAAATCACAAGTTTGTAATGCGGTTTCAGACCACCCAGCATCACAAACTTCCATCACCGCATCCAAGTTACGACTCCCTTCCCAATCGTTCTGAAGTGTACTCTACCTGCTCCCAAAATTGTACCCTTCTATGAATCCTAAAGCCTGAGCTTTAAAATACAATTTCCCTTCAAAATGTTATATATTTACATATTTCTTCGTTTTTTGGCCTCGTTTTCCGCAGTTGCAGTTACACAATTTGTATAGGTTATGGGACCGTCTTATGCAACTCTAAATTAGTCTACTAATTAGTAGACTAATTTACAGTTGCATAAGACGGTCTCATAACCTATACAAATTATATTATATATTTGTATATCACAGAATTAAATGCTTTGACCACCTCCCTACAAATGTTGTTTACATTTAACAAACAAATATATATTTAACAATACTAAAAATGGTTGAGACTGAAGTTCTTTCCTCAGGTAGCTATTAAGTGTGGCATCTCACTGTTAAAATATACTGCCACCATCGAAATATAGTTACACAATTAATATCTAATTTATCATGGCTTTTTATGCAAATATATTCATTTCTTTTTCACAAATACATATAATTGTTTATATATAAATTATCTGCAGCATATCTACTATTTTTAGTTGGTCATGAAATATTTAAGTGGCAGTCTACAACATAAAACGAAAGTAACAGATAATAATGTTAAATATAATAAAATACATATATAAATGTAATGAGCTTTTTTGGGTCCATGTTTTGTGTTTCTGTGGTGGAATCTATGTTCTGACACAAGAATATTACTACCTCAACAAAAAGCAGAACAAGAGAGTGAAATAAAATTAATTGAAAGAATATGGAAATAACGTAGTATGTCGTTTAAGATGGGTAGCGTGTTGCAATGCTGCCCATTTATTTCTTAAACTGTTGCTGATAAACATTACGTTTCAATAATTGTAAATATAAGTCTTACAATATTATAATTATAGTATTGAAATTTGTCGGCTTTTTATCTGGAAGGGATATTGAAATTGTAAATACGGCGTTTGATTCTCACAAGTCTCCTGAATTCAATCAAATAATTATATTTGCCATATGATCATTCCCTGATTTTATATGAATTTTTAGAATAATGTATGTAGCTATATTGTATTTCACTTGTTATCTGGGAGAGCCGCGCAGCCAAGAGCGCCATTTCCGGTTTCCGAGCAGATTAGAAAAATCCTAACTACCTGTATTCTATTCACTAGGTCCAAACTGTTAGTCGGCCGGCTGGAGAACCTAACGACCTGACAAAATCTGCCTTTCACATGGTAACAATCAGCTTCCCCCATATCTGTGATGTCACACACCTCCACTTGATATGATAAATTTGCCTGCCAAATTATCATGTGAAGTAGCACCAAACATTTTGACCATTATCTCTTAAATTAATAAAAACATTAAAATTCTTACCAACTACTGTGCCAGAACAAAGTATATAAAACTGTAGTGGCGTATGAACCAGCGTACCATTTGCGGGTCATGTGTAAGATGTAAATCTAAAGTACCATAAATTATATGTTTTATGGTATATTAATTAACTGCCCAGAAAAGTATATGTTCCTTTGGTGTGAAGCACACTAATTTCAATCGGCAAATATGACTTTAATGCGCCCTTGCACCTCATCGTCCTGATGATCTGGTTCCACCGTCTGCAGCACTGTCATCAATTCTCTGCCAGCATCGTACCTTCTCGGAATGTGTGTGACTCTACAGCCGATTCCCCCGTACAAAATGATAACACCTGTCGAAATTCGACAATGGTATAGTTACCAATATATGGAAACCCAACTGAATCCTCAAGGTTCCAGTTTTGAACGCCTTGCCCCACTGGAATCGATACACACTCTTCAACAGGAATGTAATAAAACATTTTCAACGTATAAATTAATAAATATTGCTTTTGCCATCAGTCTGTCCATATTCCCACAAGAAAACATGTCCACACTTTAGTAATTTTTGTTTTTGCAACACTAGTCTCCCCCATTGCAGACTTATGAAATCTAAAAAGAAACTCAAAGCAACAAACCATTACTTCTCTTCAATAGCTTTCCGTGTTAAATGATACCCTAATTACAACAAATTTTAATCCCAATATATTAAACACAAATTTCCACTTTAACCCATATATAAACCACTCGTGTCACTAAGATTCTTCTTATAATTTTCAATACACTGCAATTCTCAAATTGTCACATCTCTTTTAGTGAGAAATTAATCCGACACTCCTCACACCAAAATTTGTGTGACTACACTCTTTAATATAATACCATAATTCTGACAACTATCCTCATATTTTTGAACTACAAATTATAGAAACATTTAATAAATCATTGTCATCAGCATTATCGCACCAAACGGGCAACCTCAATGCACCAAAATGCGCTCACACAATTCCTTTTTGTTCTCCTCATCATAGTAACTTATTTTAGACAACATACAATAAACACACAATTAACTCAAGAAAATCGTATACAGTAAACATAAATACACTTAAATAAGCACCCATAGCAAAGATTTCACTTATTCTTCTTCTCTGCCCTAGTCATTACAGTATAGGCAACACATTGCTCCCCCGTTAATAAGTTCTTGAATTTCACCTTTCGTCTTATTCCTTCTATTTTAAACTCGAGATACCTTTCTACACGGTTCAGTTATGTTTTATATTTACATAGAAAATCCGTATCTAATATACCATTTATCACCAACCCGCTTATCACAAATCATCTTATATCAAATTCGTATCCACAACATTTGAATTCTAAACTCATCTCCTGCCTGATGGACTTACTCTTCCCCCCTGTAGCTGTCTTAATTGTTACGCTATTTACTGGGAATATAGCTAACTGTTTGTTCTTTATTTGAGGTCAGAAAACTTTCTGACACAGCTGACATGATACTTCCCAATCCAGAAGTGCATTTACTCTTGATTTTACAACATCTATCTCAACTATTGACTGTACAACAATCTGTTCTTCCCTATCTAAAAGATCTTCATGTAACAAGTCATTCTCAATTTCTCTTGCCTTTTCTTCCATATCAATAGTACACAAAGCTTTAGTCCACCCTTCAATTTTGTCGACCCCATAAAATAATTCCTCAAATACCCTGTATGCTCCTTTTTCATACTTTTTTCGTTCAAGTTCCCTTGCTATTATAAACTTTTCTCTAACCCATAAGTGCGGTAACATTGACTTTAAAATCTTCCCATACCACCGCCAGTCAGTAACAGAATATTCGTGTTCACTTTTGCCAAACTAATCAACGTTTACCCCTTCTCCTAACTCACCATAATTGACATTAATAACGCTGTCACTTTCTCTTCTCTTCCTAAATTGATCCCACAAATTATATGCATTTAACGCCTCTGCATCTCTGCCCTTGTCGATCTCAAAATTGCTTTCACAAATAGGAAAAGTCACTATACTAGCTGCTTCATTCACATAATTATTTTCAGAACATACAATATCTTCCCCACATAAATTATCATTCTTACGAAATATCTCACAATCACAAATAGCGTTATCGACTTCAGCTGATGCACTTAAAATCTTATTACATATATCATTTACCTCCGCCGCTTTATTATTGAACACAGAGTTATTAAAATCTATTTCTAAACAATCACTATGTACTAGTTCGCTATTGCATCACTCCTCATTCAGATCTTTAGTACACTCGTTATTTGACAATTTAAGTTTCACATCTGCATCTCTAACCCACATCAAGTTTTCCTCCAAAATATTATCTGTTCCAGCAATATTAAACTTTTCTTTCTTCACTACAGATAATGGTTCCTTTAACATAGAATCAACACTTTCATCTGTCACCTTCCATTCACAATTCATAATCCCATCAAGAGCTATTGGATCATCCTCGTCAACAGAAATAAAGGTGCAAATTCCTTCCTCAGTAGCATCTATCTCAGTAGCTTCAAATTTACCACATCCCTCACTTATTTCATTTCAATTCAATAATGAATCACCTGTCCCTACCACATACATAATATATCACCAGCCAATGAGACCAATGTTACACCACTTTCCCTATCACCTTGACTCACATCTGCCGGTTTATCACTTAAATTGTTACCAGCTAGCGTGCCCTTAGCTATGGTGCCTTCACAAAATTCACCGCTTACATCTGCCGCCTCAAATTCACAATATTTAGTACACAAATAGTTACATTTATCGCTACTGGTCAATAACTTCTCAGAATTTTCTGCACACTTCATCTCCACCAAATTCAAATTTTTCTCATACCCTTTATAATACTTCGAATTATTTAGCATACATTCATTCACTCTGTCACTCATTTTCTCTTCACAAAATAGTTTTTGTAAGCCCATATCTTCATCTGATACGAATGATTGCCCAAAATAATTTCGATTTCTCTGATGGCCAAACTGTATAAATTACCAACTTTTATGGATCTATCTATCACAAATATTTCCACAACTTCCTTCTTCCCCCTATTCCATTTATTTCCCACAAAATTATCACAGTACAGTGTTCTATTTACCGCCGTTTTGTTTCGCCCTCCCCACTCATGAGACACGGCGTTCCTTAGTTTCCCGACCGCATATCGCTACATCTACATCTACATGGGATACTCTGCAAATCACATTTAAGTGCCTGGCAGAGTGTTCATCGAACCACCTTTATAATTTATCTCCTATTCCAATCTAGAATAGCGCATGGGAAGAAATAACACCAGAATCTCTCTGTTAGAACTCTGATTTATTGCATTTTATTCTGATGATCATATCTACCTATGTAAGTGGGAGTGAACAATATATTTTCGCATTTGGAGGAGAATGTTGGCGATTGGAGTTTCGTAAGTAGCCCACGCCACACCAATAAGCTACCTATCTTAAAAGATGTACCACATTATTTCAGTAATCCTTCAATAAACTTTATTTCATTCTCTTGTTCTGCTTTTCATTGAGGTAGTAATATCCTTGTGTCAGAACATTGATTCCACCACAGTAACACAAAACATGAACCCAGCAAAGTGCATTACAATTATATATGTATTTCATTACATTTAATATTATTCTTAGTAACGTTCGTTTTATGTTATAGACTGCCACTTAATTCATAGCCTACTAAACATAGTAGATATGTTGGTTATAATTTATATATAAACAATTATATGTATTTGTGGACAAGAACTGAATATATTTGCATAAAAATCCATGATAAATTAAATATTAATTGTGTAACTATATTTCGATGGTGGCAGTATATTTGAACAGTGAGATGTCACACTTAATAGCTACCTGAGCAAAGAGCTTCAGTCTCAACCGATTTTAGTATTGTTAAATATATATTTGTTTGTTAAATGTAAACAACATTTGCAGGGAGGTGGTCAAAGCATTTAATTCTGTGATATTCAAATGTATAATATTTTGGAAGGGAAATTGTATTTTAGAGATGAGGCATTAGAATGTGCGGAAGGATACAATTTTGGGAGCAGGTAGAGCATGCTTTCGGTTGCTTGGGAAACGTCTTGTAATTTAGACGTGGCAGTGAAAGTTTGTGATGCTGGTTGACTTCGCATTATATTCATCCCCATAGAACAAATTTACATTTATTTTTTATTGTTCAAATGTTTTTTTAAGCTTATGGGACCTAACTACGGGGTTATCAGTCCCTAAACTTACAAACTACTTATCAACTAGCTTATCCTAAGGACGGCACAAATATCCATGCCCGAGGGGGGATTCGAACCCCCGACCGTAGTGGCCGTGCAGACCGTGACTGAAGCGCCTCAGTCCCCTCGGCCACCGCGGCCGGCTTTTTATTGTTCCATTGACTGAAGATAATAATTAATTACTTTTTTAGATTATGATAGTAGTTATGATTTTACCACTTTTTTTATTTTCCTTGTTCAAAAGAAAAACTCTCTTATAAGCAAGATAATAAATAAATCAACTACATTCCATTTATTTTTTATCATGCCTCCAGGCTTCGTTATGTTTTATTATCGTCTTTATGTATACCACATACAGAATTTAGCTTTAGAGTGACTGCTAACTAAATGTCCCCTCTGACTATCTTTTTAGGTAGGTTAAAAAAAAAGAAAAAACTAAAACATAAGGCGCCACCACCACTTACAGCACCGTATTTATATTTAATTAATCTGAAAGCAAGCTTGCAGACTACTTCAGGTGTTGGCATCGAACAACTCCAAAGTATTAACGATATCTTTTCCCACCAAACTTAGTCACTCTAAGCTGGTAGATGGTTACTTGCGAAATCTCGAAATTGTTTTATTGGTTCCAATCCCTAAATTGTCAACATTCTATCCGTCACAGTCAAACTTTTTCGTTACATATCGGAAGGTAAGGTGGTCTACTTTATTTTTTGTGTAACTCACAGAAGCAAATAGCACACAATTTGCAACCAGAGCCAGTCAAATCCCATCAATAAAGCTCACGATCAATGCGTGACACAGGGACCTACCGCAGGATTCATAATATAACACAATAAGACTGCTCGGTTCAAATTACGTTGTCAACTCCACTCGGGACTGACTATCAACCACAACAAGAACAAATCTTCAATAGATACGTTCCATTGATGAGTTACTTAATGCTGCCACACAGCATTAATGTCAGTTACCATTTTATAACCAACTAACACTTCCCACGAACTGTTGTTACCCTGATCTGTTTGAGAAAACTCAGGTCATGTTACACTATTATCAGTAGTGCTTTTGTCACTACTGTCCACAGAAACCTATTCACTCTGGTAAATCCCTTTCTTGTTTCATGACAGCTTTAAACTTACGCAACCATAAACACATGATTCTGTCTATCATAGCAGTCAGTTCGGTAACTTATAAGGAACTAACTATAAACCATCTTCGGAACCAATAAATTATTGGGAGATCTTTATCTTTCACCGTACACTAATCATTAATATTCCCTTTTCAATTTTATCTTCTTTGGCATACTGTAATTATCTTGAGCGGCTCATATGCAGTCAAAATATATCTATGAGCTCTCTCCTGGAGATATCTTTGGCATTTCCTTGATATAAAAAATACAGAACACACATCAAACAAATACATTGTAATTTTTCAAACGTTACATACAGTTATATTTTAATGGACAATTCCTGAAAAATCATTAATATAACATATTTTTGTAATAAATTGAAACGAAAGTATTCGAGAACTCCGTAACGAACCAGAACATATTTTGTCCCATTAAAAGGCCCATGCATACGGTCCGCTACTTGCACGCAACGTTGGCAAAAAGAGTTTTTGCCGTTCCAGACGAGAGAGGATGACAAAAGAGCTGGACCATCCTAGAGGCGTGTTCAAGCAAAATTGCTATACAGACAAACAGATCTGTCGTGTCTTCCAGGTTGGACCATAGTGGGAACCCTTAGAAGACACTTGTAAATCGATGGCTTTCCTACCTTTTGCTGGAAAAATATCTTCAAAAACAGGCAGACTTTTAAAAAGATATGATATCAAATGTATTATTTGTTCTCTAGCCACGATTACAGGGAAAGTTTCCATCGGTCAGACAATTAGAAACATACAAGATTGATGTACCGAGCACCATTGGTACCGAGCACCATAGACACATGCGGTTATTTCAATCAGATCTACGGTGCCCAAACACTATCTTTCCGATGGACATAAAATGATTTACGATGAAGTAAAAATTGTCGAATCTGCGTCGCGCTATTGGGACTGTTTGTTGAAGGAGTTTATTGAAATTCGTCTCTCAGACAACATTATAAACAGAGACAAGGTTAAATGTTGAAACCGGTGTAATTAGAGATGAGGAAACTCGACCAGCAGTTAACAGTACTCTGTAGCGATTAATCGACTTTGCACCACTGGAACTCTGTACCGTCGACGCGCTGTCGGCCGTCCGCGGCGTATGAAGCCTGTTTTAAACGATGAACTAACCTGTAATAATGGCGTTAATGCCGGCCGTCTGTCGTTGGAACGGCTTCACTAGTATGATCGCGCTATCATCGACGCGCGGTAATCATAGCGATAAAGAAATAAGGACCAGCTCTAAATTCGGTACTAGTGGGTTCACTGCGCATGTGAGAGCTAGTAGCCGGCCGCGGTGGCCGAGGAGACTGAGCCACTCCAGTCAAGGTCTGCACGGCCACTACGGTCGGGGGTTCGAATCCCCCCTCGGGCATGGATATTTGTGCCGTCCTAGTTCGCAAGTAGTTGATAAATAGTTTGTAAGTTTAGGGACTGATGATCCCGTAGTTAAGTCCCATAAACTATACAAACATTTGAGAGCTAGTAGATGACTGCTGCATTGATCGCTCCAGTTAGTTCGCCATTTTCGTTCCTATTTACGTATATTTTGCGTTTTGTTAAAGTTTATGATCACAATATATTTGTAATGGAGGCATTCACACTGTCCGTCACCAGACTGTCACCTCATGTCAACATATTAAGCTTTCTCGAGAGGAATGTTTGGATGGAACGATCGTTTCTTTTCTTTTCTTTCTTTTTTTTTTTCTTTTTTTTTTTCTTTCAATTGCGTGTCCTCCTAACAGTGAGGTCATATATATGAAACCGAAAAATGGTTTATGGTTTGCAATATAGTAACAGAAAACACTGAATCCAATTGTTTATTTGAATAAGATTGTAATATCGTGACGTGATATTCACTAAATAACATTTTGAATAAAAAAAGTCAGTCCAAATGAAGGAAAACAATTAAGTTGTGCACTACGGTATTAACAATGACAGCGGGCAAATCGTAGTGGATAGAGTAAACAAGCTCTGTTTATGCTCTTATAAATATTGTTTGATGTGTTCCTATGTTTATTTTTTCGCTTGAAAATAGATATCGATGTTTTGAACTGTTTTTCACTTCCCAGCACTTTACCACACTAAGTTGACCAAAGAAATACCTTGCAAAGTTTTCTTTGTCTGTCAGTAACATTTAGTGTTGTTGTTTCCTCAATTACAGTATTAAACTATGACTTTCTACATAACAGTCATAACCTCACTTTCAACATCGGCTATTGGGATAAAAAAAAAAAAGGACATGATGGGCATAGTGAATACAACTAGATGTGACAATGCTGTGACGTGACCTTGAGGTGGTGGACAGTGTGAATTGGCCTTTCGTATCCAAAAGTTGTACCACTGGTTTACAGCCCCGAAAAACTACAACAAACTATACTAACAAAACATTCACTAGTAGCGCTGCCACAAGATCTTGCATCAGTTCATAGTTTGGGACTAGTAAGCTAGAAGCGCTTCAGTAGACTATTATGTACCTTCTTCATTTTTGTTCATCGTTTAAAAAGGGCTTAAAGGGAGAATTACTGAATTGAGTTGGATTGAACTCACTTCCTATGTGATGGTGAAACAGCACACACTCCTGAGGATATTGTGTCCAGATGACGTCTTGATCAGGTAGACAACCCGAGAAAAATATGATAAAATTTTATGCTGGGAAAGCCTATGTAGTCCCTTTTATAAATAATGTTTTTTATTACTTTTCTTTTATATTTTAGCTTCGTTAGTCTTTAATTAAAGCAACCAGAATTAGCAGTTTAATTTTATATAAATACTACCTATTATATTCATATCTTCACAATTTTTAAAACCTGGTATAAATACTTCACCATCAAATTTCGTTGTTTCTACTGTTATGTGCATGCACCATCCTATGGGATGGTGAAACAGCACGCACTCCTGAGGATATTGTGTCCAGATGACGTCTTGATCAGGCAGACAACACGAGAAAAATATCATAAAAGTTTATGCTGGGAAAGCCTATGTAGTCCCTTTTATAAATAATGTTTTTATTACTTTTCTTTCATATTTTAGCTTTGTTAATCTTTAATTAAAGCAACTAGAATTAGCAGTTTAATTTTATATAAATACTACCTATTATATTCATATGTTCACAATTTTTAAAACCTGATATAAATACTTCACCATCAAATTTCGTTGTTTTTACTGTTATGTGCATGCACAGGATTGATTGTGTTCACCATGCCGATGTTTGTCGTAGTCACTGGCTCAAGCAGTACCATCTCTCAAATGGTCCCCAAACATATTACATCCTGTTGGAGGTACAGAAAATAAGAAGTGGATCACGGAGGGTTATTAAATCCTCCCAAAATTTCAAATTCCTTAGCTCACTCAAACGTCAGTGATGTGACTCAGAGTTTCTAGATTACAATCAGAAATACAAAAGGATATTCAGGAAGATGTTGCTGGCAGCAAAGAGAGCTATGAATGACAGTATCATATGTAATTCAAAACATGAAAGCAAAGCAATTTGGACAGTTGTAAGAAAGGAAAAGGGAAGGAGAAATCAGAGGCAAATCCCCAAATAAGAGATAGAGAAGCATTCATTAGTAATACTAATGATCTGGCCAATTTCATAAATAGTTACTTCACTAGTATTGCAACAGAATTACAGAAAAACTTTCCAAGATCATATGCATTGCATGCCAGAAACCATTCAACAAACTCATTGGTACCGTTACCTAGTAGTGAGCAAGAAGTCAGAAACATAGTGTGTAGGTTAGAAAATAAAAAATTCTCAGGCCTTGATGGGTCCCAATGTGCGTGCCCAAGGAATGTGTAGATAGCATACAGGGGCCTCTAACAGATATTATAAATGAATCTTTCAGCTCAGGTATCTTTCCTGATACTTGAAACAAGTGTGAGTGTTGCCAGTACACAAAAAGGGAGATACATAAAACACAGAAAACTATAGACCAGTATCATTATTGTCTTCATTTTCAAATATAATTGAAACAATAATGAAAGATAGGCTTATGGATTACCTTAATAAATATAATTTGTTAACAAATGCAAGGCAACAGTACAAATGCAGCAATAGCAGAATTTACAACAGTCATTATGGAAGCCATGGATAGAGGTGATATATCAGGTGTTTGACACAGTACATCATAAAATACTTCTCCATAGCCTAGAGATGCTGGATATAAGAGGAGTAGTAAATGAATGATTCCAATGATATCTTAGACATGGGGTACAGAGGGTAGAAATTTCACAGCATATTAGAAATCTCAATTGTTTAGAGAAACATCTGTCAGATGCTAGACTTATTAATATAGAAATCCCACAGGGACTATATTGGGCTCAATTCTATTTTTAATATACAGGGTGAGTCACCTAACATTACCGCTGGATATATTTCGTAAACCACATCAAATACTGACGAACCGATTCCACAGACCGAACGTGAGAAGAGGGGCTAGTGTAATTGGTTAATACAAACCATAAAAATATGCACGGAAGTATGTTTTTTAACACAAACCTACGTTTTTTTTAAATGGAACCCCATTAGTTTTGTTAGCACATCTGAACATATAAACAAATACGCAATCAGTGCCGTTTGTTGCATTGTAAAATGTTAATTACATTCGGAGATATTGTAACCTAAAGTTGACGCTTGAAACCACCAACGTTCAGTTACGTATTGTAACAAACACGGGCCACGGTCGGCAAGCAGCATCTGCAGGGACATGTTTACAATGACGACCGTGTTTACGAGTGTGGCTGTAGTGCACTGTTTTGGTTTGGTTTAGCTGTCACAGTGTCTGCATGTAGCGCTTGCTGCTATTGTTATTCTGCATTCGTCTTTGCATGCAGAGTAACTGTAGTACACTGTGTTACCAGACGTCTGTGATAGTGTAGTGTTGTAAGAACTGTGACCATGGTGTATTCGAACTCTGAAAAGGTGTAGATGATACTCATCTATGGCGAGTGTTGACAAAATTCAGCTGAAGCCTGAAGGGTATATGCAGAACGGTACCCGGACAGAGAGTATCCAACATGCCGCACATTTCAAAACATCTACCGCCAACTGTATGCAACAGGTATGGTCGTAGCACGCAAACGGGTCCGCAACAGACCCGTAACAGGAGAAGCGGGTGCAGCTGGTGTGTTAGCTGTTGTTGCCGTGAACCCACACAGGAGTACACGGGACATTGCGAGAGCCGGTGGACTGAGTCAAAGTAGTGTCATGCACATACTACATCGTCACCACTTTCACCCGTTTCATGTGTCGCTACATCAGCAATTAACATGGTGATGACTTTAATCAATGGGTGCAATTCTGTCAATGCGCATTAACAGAGAATGCGTTGCAGTTCTACATGTTTACCGATGGAGTGGGTTTCACAAACCAATGAATCTACGGAACATGCATTACTGATCCGTGGACAATCGTCGCTGGCTCCGACAGGTAGAGCGACAGCGACCGTGGACTGTAAATGTATGGTGCAGAATCATTTTCGACCACCTCATTGGTCCTCACTTCATTGCGGGGCCCAAACAGCTGCAACATATATCGCGTTTCTACAGAATGATCTGCCAACGTTGCTCGAAAATGTCCCACTGGAAACGCGTCGACATATGTGGTATCAGCATGATGGTGCACCTGCACATTCTGCAATTAACACTAGGCTGACCCTTGACAGGATGTTCGACGGGAGTTTCATAGGACTTGCAGGAGGCATAAATTGGCCAGCCCCTTTTCCTGATATTACACCTCTGGACTTCTTTCTGTGTGGTACGTTAAAGGATAATGTGTACCGTGATGTGCCTACAACCCCAGAGGATATGAAACAACGTATTGTGGCAGCCTGCGGCGACGTTACACCAGATGTACTATGGCGTGTATGACATACATTACGCCATAGATTGCAATTGTGTGCAGCAAATGATGGCCACTACTTTGAACATCTATTGGCCTATTGGAACACACTCTATTCCACTCCATAATTGAAAACTGAAACCACGTGTGTACATGTACCTCACCCCTCATGGTAATGTACATGTGCGTCAGTGAAAAAGACCAACAAAGGTGTTAGCATGTGGACGTAATGTGCTGTTCTAGTCTCTTCTGTACCTAAGGTACATCACCGTTCCCTTTGGATCCCTACTTAATTCGGTGCTCTCCGATACACATGATCGAACAGCGGAGGAGTGGTACTCAAGTGTCAACTTTAGGTTACAATATCTCCGGATGTAATTAACATTTTACAATGCAACAAATGGCACTGATTAAGTATTTGTTTATATGTTCAGATGTGCTAACAAAACTAATGGGGTTCCATTTTAAAAAAACGTAGGTTTGTGTTAAAAAACATACTTCCGTGCATTTTTTAATGGTTTGTATTAACCAATTACACTAGCCCCTCTCCTCACGTTCGGTCTGTCGAATCGGTTCGTCAGTATTTGATGTGGTTTACGAAATGTATCCAGTGGTAATGTTAGGTGACTCACCCTGTATATAAATGACTTTCCGGAAAGTGTCACCCATGGAGACAAAATTCTGTTTGCTGACAACAGCAACATTATCATCACAGGCAAGACACCGGAAATACTGCTGTGTAAAGCTGATAACGTGTTGAAAGATGTACACAAATGGTCAGAGGCAAATAAAGAAAGACTTAATATCAGTAAGACACACAGTATGAATTTGGCTATAAATAAAACAGACAATATTAAATTAAATCTAAATGGTGACTCCATGAACTGTGTAATGAACACAACATTTTTAGGGATGGATATAATTAATAAACTGAAATGGAGAGAACATACCTCAAGGATAGCTAAAAGAATTTCATTTGCATGCTATGCTTTAAGGGTACTAGGATCTGTATGTAACAGTAACTGCCTCAATATAAAATTTCATGCATACATTCATTCACTCCGTAGGTATGGTATCATCTTCTCGGGCTCAGACAGGCAGAACATAAAAAAAAGTTTCATATTGAAAAAGAGGTCTCTTAAGATAATAACAAAACAGAACAAAAGGGCTCACTGTCTTGAACTTGGGATATTGGCTGTTCCTTGTGAATATATTTTCCAAACAGTAATGTATGTGTAAAAAAATGTACATCGCTGTGCCACAAACAGTGCTACACATAATCATATTACAAGAATTAGGGAACACCTGCACTTGTCCAGAAAAAAACAAATTGAGAACTCAAAACAGCAATGATTACCAAGGACTAAAGCCTTACAATAATTTGCCTCATGGAATTCAACAAATAGATAATGTGTTCAGATCTCAAAAAACTGTCAAAATGTTTCTCATTACAAAAAGCTATTTATACACTGAAAGAAAATTTCAATGAAATATAATCTGAAAAATGTACAAAAAAATCCTTTATTGAAGTAAGAAAAATAATCCTTTGTATAGAGTATAGTGTGTTATATTGTAACTCTATATTCTGCTAAATATTATATGTATTTTTCTTTATGTGTGCATATTCACGAAACCCATATCATGTAAATGATATATATACATGTGGCGTCTGTTCCAAAAGAACAGACGTCACTTATGATCCTGCAGTTGTTATTATTTAATATTCACAGAATATATGACATCAACTGCGATTGGACAAAGCTGAAAATGTGTACCCAGCCGGGATTCAAACCTGGGTCTCCTGCTTTCTAGGCAGTTGCGCTGGCCCCTACACCACTGGGGACACAGTGATCACCGCACTTGCAAGGACTACCTAAGCACGCTTCCCGTCAGATACAAATTGCCAGCTTCGCCCTACCCACAGCACTCAAACTCGTAGTTATGAAATTCCCGTAAGAGTAAGGGCTTCAAACTTCCCCACCCCTCCCCACTAACGATAGGATCATTGCCCGTCTCCGGCATAATATATATGTACATGTGGCGTCACTTCTGATCCTGCAGTTGTTATTATTTAATATTCACAAAATATATGACATCAACTGCGATTGGGCAAAGCTGAAAATGTGTACCCAGCCGGGATTCGAACCCGGGTCTCCTGATTTCTAGGCAGGATCAGAAGTGACGTCTGTTCTTTCGGAACAGACACCACATGTATATATATAATATGCCGGAGGCGGGCAATGATCCTATCGTTAGTGGGGAGGGGTGGACCAGTTTGAAGCCTTTACTCTTACGGGAATTAGTTTCATAACTACGAGTTTGAGTACTGTGGGCAGGGTGAAGCTGGGAAGCTAACCTACACGAAGGCTCTTTGAGTTCTGTCATTTATTTGTGTGTTTATTTGGATACTAAACGTTCTTCTTTATGTATATTTAAAACCTTTGGTTGAAGAGTGGTACGTTTGACACATCTATAGATGGTGAAAGCAAAAAATAAGAAAGTAGTGAATGTGAGAAACTGTCAGCTTCAAATGCAGATAAAAAAAAATTTTAAAAAACTCCTTGTTTAACCTATACCTAACCTAACTTTGAGTTAAAAAAGTGATCTGTAGTGTTGCCTTAAGAAGGTTAGGTATAGGTTAAACAAGAAGTTTTTTTTCCCCAGTTCAGAAACACTATATATCGAACATTTGATATATATCGTTGGCAAAGCTGTTTCCTTCGATGTACACGGGGTGTAGGAAATTACCAATAAATCTTACATACCAGTAAACATTGTAATTATTTCAAAACATGAGATACAGTATTGTATAAGGGATATATATATATATATATATATATATATATATATATATATATATATATATATATATATATATATATATATATATATATATGGCGGTTATTGGTGAAATTATAATCTTAGCATTGATTTGCAGTGATATAATTTCCATGATACTGTAGAGCTGTGGATGAAAATATATAGAAAATCAAATTTTGCTTCACAGTAATTAGCATTCATTTTATATTCCCTTTTTCATTCAGTGGTCTGTTTACTGGTGTGGTATTTCACTCTCACCCCTATCTAACATTTAAGAACATTTGTTTCTACTACTTCATACTTTGTTTTATTATTTAGATTTTATTGTTTTATTCTAGATGGACAAAGTACAGTGGAAGATATCTGATGTCGACCTGTTTGAGATAAATGAAGCTTATGCTTGCCAGGCCATAGCTGTAATGAAGAAATTGGGTCTCAGTCCATCAAAAGTTAATGTCAATGGTGGTGGTGTAGCCCTGGGACATCCTCTAGGGTCTTCTGGTATGTGTGTGGTTTGATTATCTGATTTAGTAAAAACACTCTTTTGAATGTTTACTCCTTATACTGCATGAAAATGCATCAGTAAATCTCACCCATAAACAAACATTCACAACTAATTATGTGGTGTGCTGTTGCTTTACTCACCACTTAACATCATAGTGTTACTTTATCAATTCATATCCACAAGCAATTTATTTTATTATAGACACACAATCTAATTATCAGTATAAATAAACTTAGAAATCATTACATAAAGTAATTTTTCTTTGCAGCTATTAATTCATTACAGTTTCCTCACTTTTGGGATTCTTTTCACTTTTTAGTAAGTAATCGATTTGGGTGATATCTGTAAAGCTTATCACAATTTTAAAGGCATAAATATACATGCTTGAAAAACTTTCATTGTACAACAGGAGTAGGTATTGTATGAAATTTCTTGATATTTAAAAATGCATACAGACCTAGACCCTAGTAGCCGATTCTCTTACCAACTGAGTGGTCCAGGAACAACTCATAACCTGTCTTCACAACTTTACATCTGTCAATACCTCACCTGTACTTTCCAAACTTCATAGACACACTCCTACACTCTGCACTAGACTAAGAGAAAGGGTATTCTTGAGAAATTAGTGGTTAAAAAAAGCTCTATGGCATTTTAAGATCGGTTCTTTCATATTGAAACAATTTAAGTGCTCTTGTAAAACTCTGGTATGCAACAGAACTTGTGTGAACTTTGGAAAGCAGATAAGAGATAACTGCAAAACTGAGGCTGTGGAGTTAGATCATTCGTCTTAGGTGAGTATATCAGTCAGTAAGGATAAGGGTCACAAAAGGTAAGGATCTTGGTTTGAGTTCCAGTCTCCACTCAGTGAAGAACAAAGTGGAATGGTTGATCTGTCATAAGTGATTGTGTTGTTTTTCAAAAACAGAAATATTACTGAATAAACATAAAGTTAAATAGGTCCTGCTACAAAACTTAGAGCTCTTTGCCAGCTCTTAAGCACTGCTTCAGTATGAGGCACAATATATACTACAAAAATATCAAAATACTCTTGTCACTGTATTCATACTGGGAAAATGTGAAGCACAACATATCTGATGAAGAGTGACACAAGGAACCAACTGAGTAAAGTATGGTATTCAGCATGAACAATATTAAAGATGCAGTTGCCCATTTAGGGGAACTATTGATTACCTTCATGGGGTGACATAGAAATTTGCATGAAATCAGTGCGAATGTGTATCAGCATAAGTTTAATAAGTCGTGGTTGCAACATTTTAACACGAATTATTTACAGAAGGATAGAAAATCTGGTAGAAGCTGACCTTGGGGAAGATCAGTGTAGATTCAGGAGAAATGTAGGAACACAGGAGGCAATAGGCCTACTCACTTTACAGCTTATCATAGAAGATAGGTTAAGAAAAGGCAAACCTACATTTCTAGCTTTTGTAGATTTGGAAAAAACTTTTGACAATGTTAAGTGGAACAGACTCTTTCAAATTCTGAAGCAGTCAGGAGTAAAATATGGGAAATGGAGGGTTATTTATAACTTGTACAAAAACCAGACAACAGTTATCAGAGTTGTAAGGCATGAAAGGAATGCAGAGGTTGTAGCCTTTCTCCAATGTTATTCAATTTGTACATTGAGCAAGCTATAGAGGAAAGTAAGGAGAAATTTGGAAAAGGAATTAAAGTGAAGAAATAAAAATAATCCATGACAAATATGTGCTGAGTAAAATCGTGAGAGATGGGAAAGATCCAAAACTGCTATGGAAATACAGCTTCACTGCAAATTTAAAGGTTACCGCACCCTCACAAACAAGTACAGTTATATGATACCATAATTAGTCTAAGGAAGGCATAACATGATACAGTCAACGACTTCAAAATATAAAGTTCTTTGTACTGACTTAGTGTTAGTGTTACGTTAAAGCAGTGAATGGATCGAAACTAAATAGCCAGATGCTCTGTGACAATGATGGCAATGAAGCACAGAATAACATTCGAAACGCTGAAATACTAAGCGTCTTTTTTCAAAGTTGTTTTACAGGGGACGAGTGCATTATAGTTCCTCCTATGAATAGCTGTAGAAATAACAAAATGGCCGATATCAAGATAAATGACAGTGGGATAGAAAAGCAACAGAAATTGCTCAACACAACAAAGGACGCTGGACCTGACAGGATACAAATTTAATTTTACACAGAGTGTAACATTTCTGGCTTACACCCATCATATTAAAATTTGAGAATTGCTTCGGTACAGGTTAGAACAAGTAGGCAACAGATGGTAGAAGCTGGTGAAAACCACGACAGGTGCTACCATAGGTCGGGTTCCCATGGGAAAGAGTGCTGGCAAATCTCCCCGAATTCTTGGGCAGTCCCCGAGCGGCAGGCACTGAACGCCGATTGGCCGTAGTACTGGTGGTCATGCGCCAAAACGCGATCATATATTTATTAATACTTAATAAACTAATTATTAATTCTATGTCAAATTCAAGTTAGAAAACATCTCAAAGCCAAGCTATGCCCTGACTACATAACATATATTAACTGTTGCAAAATTACTAAAGAAAACAATTAATTTAAGATGGACGATGCACGGTGGCCATGTTTGCGCGCCAAATTGTGGAGGGAAGGCAGCCTTGCATCGAGTCGGCACACTTCAGTCCAGAACACGCACTCGTAGAAGCAACATGTAGCTCTCGCATATGTAGGCGGTCGTAGGACATAGAGTTATCATTTTAGAACAATGCTAAATAACGAAATATTGAAATTACCGTTTAGAAAATATGCGGCAAGTGTATATTTATATGTGGTTTGCTAGTTTTATGCATTCTTTAAATAAATTAGCTGGCATCCGAAGAACTTCAATATTATTCTGTAATTAGATCAGTTCCTGCCAATAGTTGAATAATTTCGGCCTCACTTCAAGAACTCTGACCTGTGTGCTATCATCTGTGTGGGGACAACAACTATAGAAGACGTCAGGTTGGTTAACTTAAGAATTTCTACTCTTCACACAGTGCAGTGGACAGTAACTACAATCGTTGCGTACACTGTTATTGCGGTACAAACGCAAACTGTTGTGCTTCATCCATGACAACTTGGAGGAGGAAAGAAAATGATAAAGGACCGGTTAGCATATCCCGTATAGAACAATTTTTCTGGTTGTAAGAGTATATGTCAGTATTTGCTCTCCTTGTAGCAGCAGTATACCGTATGTCTACAGAGGAGTCGTGCATCCCTAAAGATTGGAAGAAAGTGCAGATCATTTCCGTTTTCAAGAAGAGGCGTTATACAGCTTCACAAAACTATGCATCCGTATCTCAGACGTCGGTGTTTTGCATGATTTAGGAATATATTTTGTGTACAAGTATCATGATAAATTGTAGACGAAATATCTCTGTAGTAATCAACATGGTTTCTGAAACCCACCTTGAACTATTCATCCATAAAAACACAGAAAGCAGTAGATACTTTGCTGTTGGAAGACATTTAATACAGTTCTGCACTGTTGCCTAATGAACAAAATATGAGCGTAGAGAGTATCAGCCCAACTGTGTGACCGCATTGAAGACTTTCTAGTTAACAAAATGCAGAATGTCATTCTCAATGGAGAGAAGCCTTCAGAGGTAAAAGTGATTTCTGGCATGCACCGAGTGAGTGTTACAGGACCATTGATTTTCAAAAAAATTATAAATTACTACATAGATACTGTAAGAACTTCAATGAGGTTTTTTGCAGATGCTACTGACTTAAGGCTAATTCACACTGTCTGTCCCGACAACGTCACGTCATGGCACCTTCACATCAAGTTGTATTCATACTGTCCGTCAGTGTCTGTCACGTCAATTCGCCCATCTCAATACGTGATGTTGAAAGTGAGGTTATGAGTGGCGATCTGTTATGTAGAAAGTCATAGTTTAATACTAGAATTGAGGGAACAACAACGCTAAATGTTATTGACGGCCAAATAAAACTTTACAGTATATGTTTCTGGCCAACTTACTGGGAACTGAAACAACATTTCAAAACATCGACATCTATTTTCAAGCGAAAAAATAAACATATGAAAACATCAAACAATACTTATAAGAGCATAACTAGCGCCTATTTACTTTATGCATTATGATTTGCCCGCTGACATTGTTAATACCGTCGTAAACAACTGAATTTTTGTCTTTCGTTAGAACTGACTTTTTCATTTAAAATGTTATTTAATGAGAAATGCGTAATCAAATTACAATATTATTCAAATAAAAAGTTTGCTTCAGTCTTTTCTGTTACAACATTAAGAAACATTAAGCATTTTTTGGTTTCAGATATCCGATTTCGATTTTAGGGGGAGACTCAATTGACAAAAATATTTAAGTCGTCATGAAACATTTGAGATTTACCCCTAAAACGAAATGTAACAACAAAATAAAGATGAATAAGTCACATTTGCATATAAACAGTGCAATCGTCGACTGCAACATGTAATTCGCGTGACGAAAATAGGTTAACTTCCGATGTTAGCAGACGGCCGTTCCATCAAAACATTCTTCCTGAGAAAGCTTGACGTGATGTGACGTGACGTGACGGTCCGGTGACGGACAGTGTGAACGCCGCCATTAGAAATACATTGCGGAATGTTCTGACGGACGGTGACGTGACGTGACGTGACGGACAGTGTGAATTGGCCTTTATACTGAGAAGCAGTGACGCTGGAAAATCGTAGAAAAATGTAGGAGCATTTGCACCATATGAACGTGTGGTGGAGAGAGTGGTAACTGACTTTCAACATAAGCAGATGTAATACACTGCAAATACATAGGAAGAAAGGTCCTTTATTATATGACTACAGAATTCCAGAGCAATCATAGGAAGCAGTGACTTCCATAAAATATCTGGGAGAATGAGATTCTTTGGAAGAATCCTCAGAAAGCATAGTAAATCGACAAACGGAGCAGCTTGCAAAACACACATACACCAATACATAAATACTGCTCATCAGTGTGGGATCCATTCCAAACAGGACTGACAGAAAGTGATAAGCATGAGAATATCATGGAGATAATTAGTAAACTCCAGTGGCAATCCACTACTTCTAATTGCAAATCATGTATGTTTTAGCTCCCCTAATAATTTCAATTGAGCCATACATAAGAAATGCTTGCTATTTCAGTTCCGTAACTTCACAGTTGTGCACTGTTACTTTACAGAAGTAATGTCTGTAGAGTCGCATAATTTCTATAAGTAATGATATTGTTTGAAAAGATAAAGGGACGACAGTGGGCTGCAGAAGTGATGGGGCCACTCACAGACATGCCAGGTGTCGGGTTAAACCAACGCCACCTAGAGATGAGGACTCACGACTGCCCATGCCTCATCACACTGACCAGGCCGTGACCACCAGCTTACTGACTGGCCATTACGAGGCAGTGAGCTGAGCCCCAGCGGCCAGCCATTCAGTTGGTGACCGGGTCAGTGTGACGTGCCACGGGCTGTTGTGAAGCCTTTGGTTGAACCAAGCATGCGGCCGGGGGTTAGTGGAAATCGGCGGAAATCTGGGAAGGCCCATGCTTTGTAGTCAAAATTAATGATGGCTGTTAGTCGAGCGTTTTTTAAGAGGTGCAAGGGAGGACATCTGTGAGCTCCACACTCCAGTAATTAAAAATAAGTAATCTGCAAAATTGTTTATCATCAACATTTAAGACATCTACGGTGTAGGAATAATTATGCACATCTCATGATTCTATAAATAATTTCACTATCTCAAAAATTACAAATGTTTATGACTACTATATCAAAATATATAACAAGCTAGTTGAAAATAACCAGCTCTTCAATGTGTCATGCAATTTAAACAAACTCTGGTTTAGATGATAGCTTATTGTCTCTATCTATCAACTTGAAAGTGTCACACTTGTATGTATTTATTTAATGACTGATTTCAACTGATATAAATTTGTAATGGAAATATAAACAGATTATCATATTCTCTGCAGTAACACCGAATATGCTAGCAGCATGATTTTTCTCTCTTGTATATTTAATTTAGTGTGTCGATTTATTGTACAGTTTGCCAGTAATTTACATAAATATTGTGTGGCATGAGTGGTCAAGCTCATGAAAGCTGATTTGTCTATTTTTTTTATTTCACACTTTATGTAATACTAATTAAGAGTCCTTTTTGTATTTAAATAATGTTATATTAGTAAGACACTGGTTTCAGATGGTCAGTTTTTACTGAAATAAATATCTGATGCTAAAATATATTTGTTTTGGAAGGGATGGTGATTAGCCAATAAGGATGCGGTGGGGAGTGTGTATTAAGAGAGGGGAGATGAGCGGAAAAGGACCTCCATGACTAGTCTTGGCAGAAGAAGGACCTGCCTGGATAATAGGAGTGATTCAATCGGGAAAAGTATTAAGTTTTGCGCAGCGTATGGTCGCTTCTCGAGACTCTGAATTTGGCGAGAACAAGTGTACGCCGGTGCAGCTGATATGTGTTTGAGGTTTTACACAAGAACTTACGAGTGTAGAAATGGTGTTCGGGATATTTAAACTATTTTGAACTGTTGATAATTTCATGTTGAGTGCTCACGAACTGTACAGGGTTTCTTGATGTTGTGATTACTTAATACAGGAAAAGTGTTTCCTATTTCTTATTGCAGACAATGCAACTGATTAAACATTTTATTCTATTTGTGATTCATTTGACCACTTCCAATAAGGAACCTAGGTAGTGTAGTAATGCCGCTGCGGTATCAACGAGATTCGCCCGTTGACGTTAGTGTCATCAACGCCAGGTACCATTACCCCCAATCCTACAGTTCGGCCATTTTCCCGACAGCTAATCAAATGACGCCGCCATCCGTCCTTCCTGGAAGGACAGGACGAACAATAGCGTATTTAAGGACGATTCTCATTGAACATGTAATTGCACTTAGTAAGACAATGACACTCTTAAGGACGAATGACAAATAACAAGTAACGTTCTCGTAAGCAACTGGTCACTTGGGCTACTACCGCCCTCAACCTCCCCCAGGTCATTCACCACCACCCCCAATTTTTTTTAAATTCCTAATTTGCATATCAAATTGATTGTGACATCCTATGTTTATGCCTTAACAATTAGAACATTTTCTCTCAGAAAATTCCTTTGTGGAACATTCCTTTGAAGAATCGTTTGCTGAAGTGCACAGAACATTAAAAATTGCGCTGACTACACCAATTTCAACAACAAAAGCAGAGCGCTGTTTCAGCACCTTAAAAAGAATCAAAACCTTCCTTAGCAACAGTACGCTTCAGGAAAGGCTGAACTCACTGGCTGTTTGTTCCATTCACAAGGAGGAAATCATTGATATTCCAAACTTCAGCAACAGAGTAATTGACAAGTTTGCCAGTCAGAAAAAACAGACTTGCACATTTATTGTATAAATAATCTGTCAGAACACAGACCTCATTAGTTAACGTACTGTTAAATTGAGATGAAAATTTAATACAGAATGTTCTAATTGTTAATGCATATACATAGGATGTCATAATTAAGTTGATTTGCAAATTAATAATTAATAAATAATAGTGAGTGGTGGTGGATGGCCTGGGAGCAGGAAGGGGTGGTACTGGCCAAGGTGCCCACTTGTGTGTCATGTTTACAAGAACGGTTTGTTATTTGTCATTCGTCCTTAAGAGTGTCATTGTCTTACTAAGTGCAACTTCATGTAGATCTGTCCTTCTGGTAAGTGCGCTATTGTTCGAGTGGAGGGGCCGGGCACATAGCCTAGGATGAAGGGGTGGGGGTTGAGGTACCAGCTGGGGACATACTAGAGTAGTCTGTGCAGCTACCCTGGCGCCGAACCAGCATCATTTTACTACTTTTAATAATTTAAGATACTATAAAAAAAGCTTTAAGAAACAGTGTGAAAGACCTAATAAGTTAATGGTATAATTGGGGCCAACACTGTTATTTACATCTCATACCACTTTTCTCAGCTGCTGTGGAAGTAATAACTACAGAATTTTATGCACCAACACAAATTAAATTTGCTAACAGTTCACATAAATCAACATTTTAATTGCACTTCTGTATTTAGTTTGTTTATCTCAAAGAAGCAGATTACATTTTCTTATATTTTTCACATTTCAGGAGCTCGGATAATAGCAACATTAATATATGCTTTGCAAAGGACAGGAGGCAAACGTGGTGTTGCAGCTATCTGCATAGGAGGTGGAATGGGTATAGCAATTTGTATTGAAATATGTTAAAATCACACAGAGTAACAACAAGGTAAGACAATTGTAATGGTTATAAGTAGTATTTTTTATTTTTCCCATTATAATCTTATCACCTAACTGATACATAATGTATCTCTTTTACAGAGGAAATTTGGATGCTTTCCTGAAATCACTTGGTGAAGATTTGAACAAACAAATGTCATGTCATAGAAGTGTAAACCTAGCCATACTTGGAGATCTGAACATGAAAGCTTTACATAACTATCATAACTTTTAAAAGATTGTAGCTTAAGATCTACTTGTAACCTACTACTACCACCAATTATAATAGTTAACTCTAAAGATCATGTTACAAAAAAGTATGGATACATCATCTCAGCAGAATATCATAAAATATCAGATCATTTATCTCAGAACCAATGCTAGAATTAAATACCAAATTTAACGTAAAATGAATGAGCAAAAGAGAATATTATCAGCAAACAATATTGATAACTTAAGACATGTTTAAGTTAGGACTTGTTCTTAGAAATGTTGAGAAGGTACATAATTAGTCCCATCCCATAAAAAGTAAGTATTAAAAATACGCCTTTAACTTGTGCTATTTGATAATAAAACATAATAGCTGAAAGAAAAAATGGAAAATTTTATACAGCTTGTACAGACTGACTAATATAAGTTACATAACGAACTGTACTAGCAATGGAAATATCAGTATTGCAAAGAATTCAGGAGAATAAAAGCACAAAGGATTAATGAAAGTATACAAATGTCAGATTATTTTTTAATGTCCTGCTGGTTAATTATAAAAGAAATAATAAATAATTCAATAAAGACTACAATTAATAATGGCAACATTTCAAACCCCCTTCTACTTGCAAATATTTTTAATAATTAGGTTATAAATATTTTCAAAAGGCATATCAATATGAAACCAGATACACAGCATACATCTGAATGCACTAATAAAGACATCTGCTGTACACTACTTGCACGGTTGACAGATAACATTTCAGAAACAAAAACAAAAAAGAAACATTAAATTTCTCCACATCATCTGAACAAATGAAAACCTGCATTAGTGATACTATTAGTTCATTTACAAATTATACTCTCAAAGAAGGTGTCAAATCTGGCTTTAGGCAAACCCTTACATGTATGTTGCAAACGACAGACCCATTCTCCTAAGTTCAACATTTAACAATCCGATTGAGAAAATAATACAATAAAATTCCTGAATAACGGACACCAATTGGGAAAATAAAATTGACCACTTTTAAGAAGTGTTTTCTCTCAAGAAAAGGATAAAATATATAATACAGTACATACAATTCATTTTTTGTAGGAATGTACTGTTCCACAGATAACCATTGAATTAAATTACTGAAAACTTGTCTTTATTTAAGTACACTACTAGATTAACAAACCTCCATACACTAGCATAATACACTACTAGAATTTCTCTCATGCATTCTGGAAGACTAGTTTGAAATAATCATGTGTTTTCTCGGAACCATAGAGTCACTTATTATTGTCTTCTCAATATGTGTTTCAAGTGCTAACCTTAAATTCAGTCTCTCTTCATCACTTTTCACTGCTTACTTTAAAGTGTTGTCCATTTTCAACATTGTCATTGATGAAGCTCATGTATGAGTTCAGTTACACTAGTTGATGTTCATTCAGTAAAACGTTGATCATCAATATGAGCTATCCCTCAGATCCACCAAATTCCTTTACTACAATCTGAAGCTCTCGCTCACGTTTCTCGACGTTCTATTCTTCGGCAATGTCGCCAATAGCTACAGCACTGTCATTAAAAATGAAACCTGCCATATTAAAACAGTTGTTGAATGTAATGGCTGTTACTTGTTGTGAGGCTGAAGAAATCCACAGAATGCATCAGATACATTGAAAAAATTTTCCAGCTCATATCCCTATTCAACATTGCCCATTCGAGACAAAACAGACAACGATTTTTTTGCCTATAAACACTTTGAAATTTTCAATAATACCCTGATCCTCCGGTCGGAACGTGAAATAGAATTTCGCGGCGAAAAGATTATTGTAACATTTAAGTGCAGTATCTCAATGGGAAGTGGTGTTATCAAATCAATACCCATAAAACATTTAGGCTTTGCACCCTTATCAATAGTTAACAGCTTTTCAAATTCGCCTATTATATGAGTAAACAGTAGAACAGTAGGTAGTTCTTTTGAAATTTTGCCTCCTACACAGTTTTCACCTTTCAAAGCTGCCGTGTCGGCTTTCCAACAAGCGGCAGCCGACAGACACACGTGTGGAGCTTGCGAGGGCTCAGCCGGACACTGGAACACAGACGAATGAGAGTACAAATAAAGTAACTTCATTGATAACAGACACTTAGCTTTGAATTGCCGAAGGAGGCGAGCAATAAACAATACATCAATGAATAATATCTTGAAGATAACTGAGGTTTACAAGGCAAATATACTTTGTAACACTACCCGGGTGGGCGGCAGTGCACTTCTTTCTCTAATGGCCAGTTATAAAGTCCAAGCCCCAGTATCTGCAGGCAACATTGGCGGCCCACTGCTGGTCAACACTGCCACACGTCTGCCCGGCGCCTCCCTTATCTGCTCCTGGAGGGCGCTACTCTGCAGTGTCGCTGGCTCCGACTTCCGGTGCACGGCGATGGCAGCAATGATTCGACGCCTTCCAGATTGGAAAACGCTACAAAAGCCACTGTTTTACTGGGCAAAAATCTGAAGAAAAGACCAGTGTAGTCACAGTTACAATGTTTCTTTCTTCATAATTCTCACAAAACACTTATCTTTTAATGGCAATCCTCTAAACTCGATTCACCACACACGGTTAGAAAAGAAATGTTGTGTCTACTCCTAAATTTGTCAAGCCAACCAACAGATGCTTTAAAATTGTTAAGAAATAACTCTTTGGCGAGGACGAGTGTTCTCTCAGGGATCAAAAGACCACTAATTGACGATCTCCATCTTTTCATTCAGCATTAAGCGTTTCCATTTCTGTGACGTTTTAGCACTACAGTATGTATATAAACTCACACACTCGAACTCAGAAACAGTACTGTATGCAATTCAACATAAAAAATACGTTCAAATGCATGATAATGATTGTTGCTGTTTAATTTATAACTATATTTTTCTTTCATGCTGTCTGTCATTTGGATGTTTTAATTGTTGTTGGGGGATGATGTTACAGTGCCCGGGTGTATTACTGAGAATGTCCACTATTCGGAATAATTTTAGCATGAGGGTTAATGTTGTTTTGCACAGGAAATTTATGCATCATGTACATGAAAAATTGAAAATTTCCAAAGAGCAAGAATATTGCTGGTCCTCTTAAAGGCTTTTGATAGGGTGAATTATGACATGCTCTTCTCAAAACTTATTATGAGTTGTACTGCTGTAAAACTTGAGTAATTGGTGGAAATTCATTTGAAAGGTACACAGCTGTGTACAAAAATTATATACCTTCAAAATCTAATGCATCATTGAATGTAATATACACCCCAATTTTAAAATTGAAATTAGAATATATATATATATGAACTATAAAAAAATCAATAATTAATTTTTAAGTTACTCATTATGGTAATAAGTGACATTTCCACTGTTAAAAAACAATGCTTACATTGATTACCTACATAACATACAAAGAAAGATAATTCAAATTGCAGGTGTTACTCATCATTATTCACAAAAGCCATCATTACTGGAAACCTCAAAAGAGTCTACAAAAGAAATAGATTCATTTCCTTCTTCCCTGCTTTCGTTGGTGTCTTTCCAGAGCACATCATTTTCACTGCCATCCAGAATACTTGGAATATAGCTTTTTCTTAATTATTGTTACTGCAATGCGTTTCAAGGTAGCCAAAACCCAGTGCGCAATAATGTATGGTGCAGCACATTTAATTTTTCCTGTTGAAGTGAGTTCATGTTTTGGTTTCGTACTGCTTATTTATACTAACGTCCATGGGTTGTAATACAGAAGTCATTTCGACAGGAGTAATAACAAGGTCACTGGGTAGGCTATGGATCTTTTTTCTACATCATCAGTGAGATGACCATGACATACGTCAAGAGAAATCATTGATGGTTGCTTGCAAAGCCCACCAGGACAGGCTGTTTTTCACAGCCATATGTTTGTACAGTTACTTCTTTAGTATCCTTCTCGTCAATCATGTAATTATGTGTCATATCAAACCATATTCGACTCTCATCAGCATCGCCTATTTGGCCCTTCGAAAAATTCTTCTGTTTCTGCCACAATTTTTGAAGTTTGTTCTCATAATTATGTGAAAGCTATTATGGTGTCAATGGTCAGTGGTTGCCCTTTCTTCTTCCTTTCTCAAACAAATTTCAAAGCATTTTCTTCAACATCAAGATGTCTTCCTTTACAAGTTCCAATGAATTTCTTTCTAGTAACAGTAGTTGGAAATAATCCCAATTTTCCAATTTTTGTTTCTTCCATAAGCGAATGTTACTCTCAGCTATATTCAACTCCCTTCCTGCTACACTGTTACCGTGTTTATCAGATTAAGAATTACTTTACGCTTGAAAATAGCTTCATACGGTACTTTTCTCTGCTTGTCTTCCATTTTGTGACTACCTAATCCAAACAAGGTGCAAAGTACTGTAATGGGTCAACAAAAATGAGACGTGGTGGAGAATTACAACAGTTCATTGTAATGTAAAAACAGTGCATAAATTTCAAGGAGCACATTAAAAAAAATAAAAAGGACATGTTCTATTCGAACTTACGACTAAAGGAAATTTGCTCTCATGACAGTACAGAATTTTGTTCTGATGCCTGTGAACATAACCAGAAATATATACCAGCTCTTTCACATAGATAACCTCTTAGCAGATTTACATCTTCCTTTCCTTAATTCACTAATACCATACCTATATATTCTTGCTAGAGTGTAACAAATGTTTTGCTACTTGAGATCAAATAGGGTAAGAAATACCAGTGAACGATTCCAGTTTGTCCTCAAATCTTATGTGCACTCCATTGTTAAGTGCTTTGTATGACAAAACAATGTGTGTACTACAGTTGCATAAATACGGCATTATAATAGAGAAGTAATGGATAGGGCATCGTTCAGAAACATAATATTATATTTTTATGTTCTCCATGACACTTTTAGACCCATTCCTAATCGTGTAGTGTAAATGATTTCCATAGCTCTGTATATAGTAAATATATAATCAATATGTATACTATTGTCACATCTAGGGCCTGTAGTGTAGACACTGAACCCAGCCTAACTGAATAAATTCAAGACTTGATTGAAAAATACTACAGTTCTTTTTGAAAGTGACAAAAGTAAACAAAGAAAAAAATTATTCACTTTAAAACAAGCAATCCAAATCAACAAGATATTGAGATTGATGAAAACAATTTCAGATGTCTCCAAAAATAGCATTCGGTCTGCATATACTAAGAAGATTATCAAATTATCTTAATTCTGAAACGATATGGTCTATTTATTTTGGAGTAGTAAATCCTTGTTTTAGTATGGAATAGTAGTGTGGGATGGGACTTGCAATACTAAAGTGAAAAGGGCTATCAAAATGCAGAAGTCTTGTCACTAGATTTAATATTCTCACAGTTTATTCCATGTATGTGCTGGAAATTATTTTGTTACTGGAAGAAGATACCATGGTCACAAAGAGGACCATAGAAACAGCTTTGATATTGTTAGCAGTAAATTAACTTCAATATCAAAAGTCCCTACATCAAATCAGCTGTTTTTACATAACTTTTTAGCACATGATGTTGGTAGAGACACTTTTAGAAAGTGATTCAAGCAGTGACCTATCCAACCAAATATTCCCAGATAATTTGGGTTTATTGTAACATTCGAAAATTCCTTGTACTAGAATTAAAAGTAGTGACTGTAGAATATTGTAAAATATTTGTAATTGTAAATGTAGCTGTCGATGTTCCTTCTGGGCTATTATAGAGGCATGCTATAAGATCTTTTTCAGTCTAATAAACAATCACTATTTTCAGTTTCAGATGTCAATGTAAATATAATTGCTTATTACAAAATCAGTTTGAAAGTTCTACAGTTAGTGTGTCTTTTTAGCTCAGGTTAACTTATGCAGTACCTTGTTCTGTGGATCGTGATTCAGCCCTTATTAAGATGTGAAAAAAGTCAGTTTTAGTATTATAACATACTACCTCAGTGAAAAATATGTCAATATACTAACAATGTACATGTAGGTCTTAAGATACATTTTTACTAGAGTTGTATAAATAACTGTACAATTCATCCAAACGTTCCAAGGCTGATTTTAGTTGTGATGCAGCCACTATATTCACAGATTAAACTAACCAATGTATGAAACAGCTGTGCATAAAACCAATAAGTTGCGAGTGCAAATTAAATTAGAGCATGAGAGGCGCTATTTCGTCGATGTTGTTGTGTTGTAAATCACAGTGGAGCAAAATCGCTAGTCACGTGTTCACTGTATTCTGCATAGTGCTATGAAGAACATGAAAATATGTTCAAAGTTTTCTCATAAGTTCTGACTAAAGATAAATGGCATATGGATGTCTGCAACAACTACAGTGAAATAAAAACAGATAATTATTCTCTGAGAAAAATGATGGGACTTCGTCTTATTAATACGAATCAACCACAACATCGCAAAGTACAAAAGTTCATAGAAGAACATTGACAACATAACTCAAAGTCAATACAATATTACACATGAGGTAACAACATACCAAAGTACATCTTTTTTTACAGTTTCACATGAATGTGTGAACATTCTGTGTATTGTACTCAAGTGAAGGGATACTATGTAGAACACCTAGGCAGTAAAATCACCATATTTTTTATTAAAAATACAAACGTTTTAATTTTCACAGGAAACATGTATTATTATTCTGAAAAGACTTGGAAAATAAACAATTCAGAGCTGTCCATACTAGTATGAACAAAAATTATTGGAGTATAGGACATACTCAGGCAGAATTTCTGCATTGCTTAACAAATGAATGTTGGAGGATATACAGCTTCAAGTAACACCATTTAAACATTTCAACCGTTCAAGTCACCTGGCCCCGATGGAATCTTTCCAGCTCTCCTGCAACAAGCGGGAGAAAATCTTATTAGACTTATTAGATTCCTATGCAGGTTATTCAGGGTTAGCCTAGCAGCGGGAATCATTCCCAATGCCTGAAGCGCAGTGAAGGTTGTCTTCATTCCAAAACCAGGGAGAATTGATCATACCAAGGCCAAGGATATGAGACCAATCAGCCTGTCCTCCTTCATTCTTAAGGTATTGGAAAAGCTGGTTAATGTGCATGTTGGAGAAAGGAGGTTAAGTAGAGCTCCTCTACATTCAAACCAACATGCATATCAACCAGGTAAATCATGTGAGACAGCTCTCCACCAACTCGTTGGGAAGGTGGAGAAAGCTCTACACTTTCAGGAAATAGCCCTCTGTATCTTACTGGACATTGAGGGGGCTTTTAGCAACACTACCTTCCATGCCATGGTTAGGGCATCAGAGGTGCATGACCTAGGGACGACTATATGTAGGTGGACTAGGGCCATGCTCAGTGGAAGAAAGGTAGAGGCTACCATGATGAATGAAAAAATGGTAATCAACACCACTAGGGGTTGCCCGCAAGGAGGAGTTCTTTCCCCTGTATTGTGGAATCTAGTGGTGAATGATCACATTGGAGAATTAAACTCTAGGCAGTACTCTTGCCAAGGATACGCAGATGATCTTGTCATAGTAATACTTGGCAAATTTGCTGACACAGTAAAGAATATGGCACAAGGTGCATTGGACATTGTGCAATACTGGTGCAGAAAACAGGATCTGGGGGTTAGTCCTAAGAAGACTGTTGTTGTACCATTCACAAAGAAGCACATCCAATACTCAAGTTGGAATCTAAAGCTTTTCAATGAAGCAATACCTGTAAAGGGGACAGTGAAATATCTAGGGGTTACCCTAGATGCGAAACTGACATGGACCCATCACATTAGGAATATTTGCTCCAAGGCAAAAGGTACTCTTGTGAGTACCAGGAGAGATTGTGGCAAAAATTGGGGCCTGAGCCCCAAGGGTATGCACTGGATATACACCACAGTGATTAGACCCAGGATCACCTATTGGGCGGTCGTGTGGTGGAAGAAGGTAGAACAGCAGGTTGCTGCTAAGGAGCTTGGTAAGGTGCAGAGATTAGCCTGCTTAGCCATAACAGGCGGAATTAGCAGCACACCAACTGCTGGGATGGAAACCATGCTGGATATGCCCCCATTACACCTTTGGGTCAAGATGGAGGCAGTGGCTGGTGCATACAGACTCAAATCTGGCAACAACTGGAACTCTTTGGGATATCCAGAATCACACACTAAAATAGTGAGTGAGGTAAATATAGGAAAGGTTGGGGACATGCCAGCCGACTATATTATAACCCCATACTGCTTCAACAAGCCTTTCAATATAACAATTGGAAGTAGGGAGCAGTGGCAGAAAATAGTTAGACACCGTACGGGGGGTATTGTCTGGTTCACTGACGGGTCAAAATCAGACCAAGGTGTTGGGGCTGGGGTATATGGGGTGCAGCCAAGACTAGAGGACGTCATCTCTCTAGGAAAACTGGCCTCCGTATTCCAGGAGGAAATCACTGCCATCAGGGCGTGTGAGGAGGAGAATTTGCGTAGGTGCTACAAAGATTGTAGCATCTATATCTATTCAGACAGCCAGGCAGCCCTGAGATCACTGGCAGCTCCTGCATCAAGGTCTAAAATTGTTGCAGAATGTCACAGGGTTCTAGTGGAGCTAGGGGAAAGCAATAGAGTAAACCTATTGTGGGTCCCTGGCCACTCGGGGATCAGTGGCAACGAACATGCCGACACATTAGCCAGGATGGGGGCAGAGACTCCATTTATTGGATCGGAACCTGTCCTGACAATCACCAAGGCAATGATCAAATTGGAGCTATGTAACTGGCTCAGAAGACAGCACGTAGAATATTGGACCAAAGTCTACCAACAAAAACATGGCAAGGTAATGATGCCAAAGCCATGTTTTAAAAGAAGCTCTGCAATCCTGGGCCTGAATAGGAGAGAGATTAGACTCATGGTTGGATTGCTGACAGGCCATGGGAATTTCAAAAAACACCTACATACAGTGGGAATAACAGAAGAGGACCCTAAATGTAGGATCTGTGATGGTGATGATGAAACTGCATCACATCTAATCTTCGAATTCATTGCACTGGAGAGTAAAAGGCACAGAACATTTGGGACAACCAGACCCGAAGAAATTGTGTCTAATAAAGAACTGGTAAAGGGACTCCTTGCACTGTTCAAGGGCATTGGTTGGCTTTACTAGATATACAGGGAGCGATACCGCACAATAAACTTAGTTTCGGTAGGGGCAGTGGCGGGTTGGACCAAGACTGTTTTGGATTCCCTGAAAAAATCAAATCAAACACCATTACACGAGACGAAGAAAGTAATATTATTATGGAAATTCCATGAGATAATGAGAAAGAGAGAGACCGGGAAAGGAGAGAGAGAAAGGGACAGGGAGATAAATATTAGTACTAGTAGAGAATATCAAAAAAGTGAAGAAACTTTCTATTACTATACAAATATTATCCTAGCACTGTGTTTCAATACTACGTTAAGTGCTGTTAAAAAAATATACTTAACTAGTGCTCAACAATTTTACAAAGGGGCCTCTTGGTTAATGGTGATCTCTTTCACTTAAGGGGGACACACTCTGCCTATCTCACCCATGTTAATTTAGGCAAGTATTTGACACATTTCTGAAAATAACTATTTTATGCAGGACCTTAATACTTTTACTGTATGTTACATGATGCTAATACACTCAGCTATACTAAAATCTACTTTATCCATTTTATAGTTCTTAAGAAATACTTTTTTAAATTTATTAACAAATAATATTAAGTTTTATCTGCATAATTTTTTGTGATCTTCCTAATGGGGGAATATTAATGAATATAGTACCAGAGATGGCTTCTTATGTTATGCAGAGTCTCTGAAAATTTCGTTCATTTGTCTATAATAGTTTCTGATATAATGGGGCATATGTACTGAAAGTTTGTGGGAAATTGACTTTAAAGGAAAAAAGTATGAAATTTGTTACAGTTAATTAGAACTGTCCTGCTGATATGATGGCCCTTCTTTGACCTCTAGCAGGTCTTCCAGCTTCTTTTTCACTTTCCTGGATGTTTGTCTTGCTTTCTTGGCCATATTAGATGCAGACCTGTCTGTATCAGCTATCCTCATTTTATCGCAATGTTGCAGCCCAGTGATTGTATTTTCACCAGGATTAATTCCTAGCTTTTTCGGTACCCAACACTTTCCAATATTACCACAATTGAATGTAATAACAGCATCATGAACTCCTAGTTTCATTTTATGCATGCCTGCAAATACAGTTTTAGGAAGACGGTTCCAAATTATGCTGTGGAAACATTCATTTGGGTTCTGTGTCTGCCCATGCAGACATTTTCTTAGGAGGTCAGGACGAGCCAAGTTTCTGAAAATGGGTTTATTTGCTGTAATAACAGTAGCAGGAAGGGAATGCTGGTGAGAATAAGATTCCCCAGTTTCCTGAGCCCTATTTATTTGCACCACGAATTTTCTCCTGATGGACACAATGCATGAATGGATTATCATCAGTGGAGGACTTCTGGAAGAATATGGACCAAACATCTCTCTTCATTACCTCCAGATTTTCTTTATTTCTCCTAATTGCCTGCCCATAGTATACCTACAAGTATTGTATTTCAGATTTAGTCAGCTGACCCTCTCCAGTCAACAATTTTCCATCTTCTAATTTTTTTCCTCTCATATCAACAGTTAGTTTTCTCAGCTTTGTTCCCAAAGTTTTTGAACATGGCCTAGACATTATAATTTACTAATAATGGCATCTCCATATGGCTGAGAGTTCACCACATTGTTGTATGCGTTACTGTCACCATCGACCAGACATTTGATGTACCGTACGCCACTCGTTCCAACGGAGCAATGAAATATGTGTCGTACCCCGTGAACTTCCATACCACCACTTGTTCCTCTAAAATTAGCCACACAGTTGTGTTCTTTATGTTCATTGACTTTACAACATTTGCATGTAAACAAGCACTACAAACGTAAGTATAACATCTACTCGCAATCACACTCGAACAAGACTAACAGCATGTTTGAAAGCGTGTTGTTTACAAACAGCAGAAACAAAAGGAATACCTACCGTTGCATCCCAAGGATAGCCATACACTTGGCAGAAAAAAAATCTCTAATGTGCAATGTAGAGGATATAAAGATCTAAAACAGGGGTGGCCAACCCGCGGCCCGTGGGCCGCGTGCGGCCTGCGAGCCGATAACTTTTGGTACGCAGCGCTGTTTCATATAAAAGAATAAAATCCGACTTTTATTTCATGTAAAACTGCAAAATAGCATTCCATCAAACGTCTTTAGCAACATATAGAATTACAGTAGGTATATATAATTTCATTGATTCAGCTATAATTAAATTTTCGTGTAAATTCCTGTTTGTAAAACACTACAGTGTGTTACGTGGCATGTCGCTGAGGCGGTGGAGGGTGTGAGAAGCAAGAGGACGGGAGAGGCAGCTTGTGGGGCGTCGGACGACGCGACACTAACCGCCCATTATGAATTCCGTGGCGGCCAGTTCCACGCTTGCGGAAGTCATTTCAGGGTGGCGGTGCCGGAGATGCGGGCGTGTTAACGTGAAGGGCAGTTTTGCTACCTGCCTAGCCTCCTGGCGAGAGAGCGGGCGAGGAGGAGAGGGAAGAAATCACTCGGGTGTAGGAATCCATAGCGCTCGGTTGTGGCGACTGCAGGTTGGAGTACAGATAATGGAGTCACGTAGCGTGCACCGTCATTGCTGCCACATCAGCCCTGGCTTATAGCACGCTGAATACACAACAGTGTCTACAGTTCCTCTTCCATGTGACAGAAGATAATAATTCGCTGCACCGAGCAACAGAGGACCCTTCAGATTGATGTTGCAGCCTTTGAACCATAATCGCTTCAGCTACTGCATTAGCGTTGAATGTTCGAAAATAAATTTTTGAATTGTCTCCAGTCAAAGTGAGTGAATGGTAATGAAGACACTATTAGTAGCGGTTGTAACTTTAAACAGACTAGTCTTTCAAGTAAAACCAGCTTATATCTTTTTACAATTGATTTAAGATGCTTGTCTTTATTTTTACTAGGCTTGTATGTATTTTATGTATTCATTTATGGCGGGCAGGTACACCAGTCGACATTAGCAATGGTTTCTGCCTCAGTACCATCTTTTAATTTTAGTAATACAAAACTAACTATAATAATGTGGTTTTACTGATGTCTTTTAAGGATTGCTTATTACAAATATACAGAGATGACCCTGTCTTTCTGTGTTACTTACAGCAACTAATAATTTTATAGACCAGAAATGTAGAATACTTTTCAGTAAGTATCATAACAAAAGATGTCGATATGTTAAAGTAAGGCTGCCAGGTTAAGTGAAGCATCAGAAATTTTTATATTTACGATACATGACGTTCAGAACTAAAATACAAATTTCCTAAAGCAGTTCAACAGTAGTATCAAAAATTCTCGAGAGAAAGGACTATGAAGTTTCCCATGTACATATAATACCGTACTTAAATGAAACACTGATAATTTGGCGAGAAGTATACCTCTGTGGTACAGCCATTTAGGTTGAAAACATGTCATCTCCTCCCACTGGTACAAAATTTTGAGTATTGAAATCCCTGTCATCGTGGACACTAAAGTGCCACGCTGGAGTGTCCGATCGTTTTAAGGCATCTAGCAGTTGCTTGCCGTCGAGGATTCGAGTTCTCCTTCAGGTATGAGTCTTTCTGTTATCCTTAGCATAAGTTACTTTAAGTTAGTTTAAATAGTTTGTAAGCCTATGGACTGAAGACCATCTTAATTAAGTCCCTTAGATATGAAACATTTGAATTTTGAAATCACAGTAAATAACTAAACGCGCAGTTAGGCGATTGTAACAAAATCACTGTTACCTCACAAGTCATGAATACTAAACCACAGTAAATAACTAATTGTCAGAGAATCGCTCTGTTATCTTACGCAAGCACAAAGGGTGCTGAAATTTTACCAAATATGCTTTGTTTTTCATAAATAATCAATGTGGCAAAAACAATCATGAGGCGTGTATGTTGCCTCCAAGGAAGCTTTGCACATGTGCATTGAAGATAAAATGATCTCCTAGGAGAATGAAATGAATAATCATAATTCAATGACGCAATATTTTCTTACATGATCAGCTTTCTTTTTCGGGGGCTCCAGTGAACAAGTGAACACGTCGGATGCTCCTCCAGTGTTTTGCAGTGTTAAACTATTCTTGAGAGATGCATGTAACTACTTTACGTAACTGATATTTCATTCTGAACTTCACGTACAACATATATATTTAAAAAATTACAATACTTCGATTACCTTGTGATGTCTTTGTCAGTTTGACTTATGGGGGAAAATGTCTGTTTCATCTCAATACGTAAACTTGGTATGGCATCAACTAGCAAAGAAGTAGGATGTAAGAAGAGGAACGTTACAGAGGAGTTGAGAACTTTACAAGACAGGTAGACAGTAAACTTGTGTGTGTGTGTGATATAAAATAAAACCAATATATCTAATATGTAAGGAATCTCTGATACAAAAGAATATAACATCAAACGGCATTACGAGACTATACATGCAATTATGTTTGACAAGCACAAGGGACAATTGAAGATAATTTTATAAAATCATGCTTCTGAATTGATGTTTTACTCGCTATCTTTGGATGAGTACACAGATATTTCGGATAGCGACCAAGTGGCGATTTATGTCAGTGGTTTTGATGCTCATGTTAATAAAACAAAAGAATTAGAGGCATTGCATTAACTGAAAACGAGGTCTGTAAAGTTGGTAGTACATCACTGTTAAACTTTCATTGTGTTATCAAGAGAATTTATGTGCCAAATGCCTCAAAATGGATTTGCCATGAAGGTAGTTGTCAAAACAGTTAACTTTATTAAGTCGAGAGGTTTATTCACTAGCTTTGGACGAGTGTTTTTGAAGTCTTTAGATTCAGAGCACGGTAACATTTCGTTTTATACAGAGATAAGATGGCTACCCCATGAAAAATGTTGAAAAGGGTGTTTGAAGCAAGAAATATACCCATTATTTCAAAGCAAGTCAAAGAGACTCTTGGAGTTCGATGATAAGGAATGGCCTTCCGACTTTGTGTTCTTGGTTGGTATAACTAGCGAGCTAAATGTTATTAATTCTCGACTCCAAGGAAAATATCAGGTGATTAAAGTCATGCTTGATCGTATTTTTGCATTTCAAATGAAACTTGGACCTAGGGAGCAACACTTACGAGCGTCTCTAATGTCTGACTTGAAATACGAATTTGGAACACGATTTCAAAATTTAAGAAACATCATCTGCTTTCTATTTTATTCATTTATTTATTTTTGTATTTGCTATGCCATCGTCTGTAGACACGCGTTCACTACCGGGACATATACAAATACTATGGTGTGAAATACAATGCGATGTACAATTAAAAAAGAAATCTCATCAGCTTGGTTTGGAAACGTTCTATAAAACACATTTAGACGAGAAATATCCAGCATATACAAATATGCTATAAAATGATTTCATTATTTGGAAACATGTACATGTGTGTGAACAGCTTTTTAGTTGGATGAATTACATACAATCAAATATTGCAGTTCATCTGGAAAACGCTTTGCGTGCAGCAACAGCTTAATTTGACATCAACATTGACTCACTTATTTCAGTAAAACACTGTATTTCATTAAAATGAATAATAAGTTGTATAGTAAAAATTTTATAATAATTTGTACAATAAATGTTCTTTAATCACATTTGTTTTATTTCTTTAAAATAAATTAATATTTCTTGCTTTTTTGCATCACAATAGGAAAATCGATATTGTGGCCCACGGGTTAATCCACTCTCAAAGATTTGGCCTGCCGGTTGTAAAGGTTGGCCACCCCTGATCTAATACATATGCAGAGATGTGGGTGACAGAGAAGTGGGCATGACATATATAACCACATGGTGGGAAAATACTCTTTAAATGCTCGAAAAAATTTTTCAGCAAAATGCTTTTCAGAGTACTTAAATAAAACCCTTAATCTATCGAAATATGATGAAAACCGAAAATCGATTTTTTTCGACCTGAACCACGATGTGGTCCTCTTAATGTTAGACAAATTCATAGTGACTGAAGAAAATGACTTTTCTGTCCTTTGTGATATAGCTGTAAAATGTAAACTGGTTTCACAACATTATGATAAAGTTACTTGTTTCAGTGAATGGCAGATTCAAAAGAAATAAGTTGTAATAATGTTTTATGTTTGTTACATTATTTTATGGCATAATTGTTTCAATACTGCAAACTGTGCATTGTTTTCATATGAATTATGTATCAAATTACATTGACATTGTAGTCATCATCAAGTAACAACGTGGTATGAAGTATCTATAAGATAGCACTGAGTCTTAAAAGAAATATTGTTGATTAGTGAGAATGCTTATTTTCCTATAATTGAATCTATATTGAAATTGTCCTTTAGATTTAAATAGCTAAATTGTAACATTATCCATAAATAAAAGTTGTTTGTGTGCCTTACAAATAAATAATGACTTTTTATAACACAAAATAATTGTTATATACAAATTAATCATACATAAAAGAAACTTATTTAGTAATGAATCATACAGTACTAAAGTAAAACGAAGAATTAGATGTATTCTCAGAATAAAAACAAATCAATTGTATTTTTTTTAAAAGAGTTTAAAATATATTGCGTTAGGAATGTACTTTTAAAGATTCGTTTTTCAAATAAAAATTCTCATTTGGAGGCTTCAGTAACGTATTATTGCTTACAAAGTTAAACAATATGCAATATAATCATTAGTCCAATTGATACCAGAATAGCTGCATTAAGCCTATTGTGAATTTGTTGTTACATATATTCAAGTCCTGTGAATCAAAAATTATATTTATAGTCAAATAATCATATGGTTTACAGAAAACCACAAAGAAAATTATTTGAAGTATAAGATTAAAACTGTGTTTCACTGAGCCATGAATTCATGCATTCAGTTGTTATTGTCAATATTCAACCAAAAGAGTCATCTAATAAACATACTTGGTCCAAATCATATCACCAGTTTACCAAAGCCTGTCTCCTAAGAAATTTATTACAATGTGTCACATTTTCATTATTTTCCCAGAATTATGAGGAAAGGTCTATAGCCCCTGGTTAAGAATATAATTCCATTAATTAAAATAGTATCCAAGAACTCTACACTGCCTATCCAAGAAATGAATAATACTAGGACCTTCAGCCTATGATCATTCTACATCTGAATTCTGCAGAATTTAATAATTCTTCTTGATAATTCTTTGATAATTCTTCTTGAAAAGACCACTCAACAAAACTCAATATGAGCTAAGTCTAAATAAATAATACAAAAAATGTATGTCATCTACTGTGGCAGTCCATTCTATGTGTTCTATGGATCAGTAACCCTTGTAAAAGAAGGTAGTCATCAAAAAATTAAATTAAATAAAAGTAGAAAAAAATAATTGTATGTGTAAACTATCATTCTTCATTTCATATTCATATCAGATAATTTTACCTACATTTTCAAAGTATATTTATAGCATGAGAAACTATTTAGCCTTGCAGATATACAGACTTACCATAGCATTGCCCAGGCATTGCTGAGGTTGAGATTCTCTTCAGAACCTCATGTGTCACCTATGGATACTACTTCAGAAGGGGAGCAGTCTCACGAAAATGCAAAAATTTGTCATAATTGTAGGTAGTTTTTTCGTTTTACCTTGTGCACCGACAAAACCTTACTGAATGCTACATCAAAAAGCACATTTGCTAAAATTTCTTATAACTGAATCAATAACATTAGGTTAGATTAAAACTTGGTCCATAGATAATAAGTAAGACTTTTTGCAACGATGTGGAATGTGTCAGTTTAATAAACGTGTCTAATACACAACAGTAAATATTTTAAGATCTTTTTAAAATTCTATATGTTTTTCATCTTTTATGTATTTTTTAGCAAAATTACTAAGTTTTATGTAAAAATTCATCTAAATTATGGGAGTCGCCATTCAGAAATTCTTGTAATTTCTTCTTAAATACTATTTGTATATCTGTCAAACTTTTGATGCTATTTGATAAGTGACCAACGAATTTTGTGGCAGTATAATTCAACTATTTTTCTCCCAAAATTAGATTTAACATTGAACAGTGAATATCACCCTCTCTCCTAATGTCGTAGTTATGCAAACTGCTATTACTATTGAATTGGGTCAGATTGTTAATAACATATTTCATAAGTGAATACATATATTGTGAAGCTACTGTGAAGATCCTTAGATCCTTCAATAAATGTCTGCATTGGGTTGGCTCCAACAATTATTTTGAATACATGCTTTTTTGCAATGAATATTTTTTACTCAGTGTATAAATTGCCCCAGAATGTGATCCCATTCGAAAGCAATGAATGGAAATAGGCATACTAACCTAATTTTCTGAGATGTATATCACCAAACTTTGCAATGACCCTGATAGCATAAGTAGCTCAACTCAAACGTTTCAGCCGATCTTCAATGTGTTTCCTCCAGTTTAATCCCTCATCAATGAAACAGCTAAAATTTTTTAATATTCTACCTTAACTACAGATTTATGGTTAAATTCTATATTTATCATTGATGTCCTGTCGTTTACTGTATGAAACTGTATATACAGGGTTTAATCAAAGTTTAACAAGAGTCCATTTGAAAAGAATCACTTAACATTTTTCTGAAAGCTATCATTTGTATCACCAGGAAAAGGAACTATTTTAGCATCTTTGTGAATAAAGAATGGTAAATCATTAATATATATTAATAACAGCAAAGGACCCAATACCAAACCTTGTGGGATCCCATTTTTGGTAGCCCCCCTGTGTCTTGTGTATTATCTGAAATGCTTATTTCAACTTTCTGCACTCTTCTGGTTACATATGAATTAAACCATTTGTGTACTGTCCTACTCATAGCACAACACTTAAGCTTATCTAGAAGAATTCCATGATTTAGACAATCAAAAGCCTTTGACAGACCACAAAAAATCCCAACAGATGATGAGCAGTTATTGAGAGCATTTGATATTTTCTGTTAAAAATGCTTTTCTGAAAACCGAACTGACATTTTGTTAGACCTTTATTTTTACTAGTATGTGATATTACTCGATAATACATTTCTTTTTCAAAAACTTTGGATAATCTGTCAGACGTGAGAGTGGACAGTAGTTGTTGACATCAGATGTACCCATGTTGTTAGTTGTCCTGTCGCCCTTTTAATAATATCCCAAATTATTTTCATTTTATTATCAGAGGAATAAAGCTTAGACATGATGCACATGTTTCACCATTTTAGTAACTTTTCTTAATGTAGCACAGTAGTTTCTATAATATTTTATTGTTTATGGGTCATTACTATTTCTTGCAGATAGATATAGTTCCCTTTTCTGGTTACAAGTTATTTTTATTCCTTTAGTAAGCCATGGTTTTTTGCATTGTTTCATACAATTATATTTAACTAATTTCTTCTCAAAACAGTTTTCAAGTACCCTTACAAATTTATCACGAAAATAGTTATATTGCCACGAGACCAAAAGTTAACCAACTGCCAGCATGGCGCAATGGATAGTATCACTCATTGCTGCGCTAAAGGTCGTCGGTTCAATCCCGTCCACAGGCAAAAAATTTATTTATTTGTAATTATCATTTCCAGAATGTTCTATATGTTTCTTATGTTCATTTGTAATTTCTACATGTTTCTTATGTTAACCATTCGCCTAATTTCTGGTACATTCTGCCTGTGTATAAATAGTAGAGCACTCTGCCCTAGAGGCAGCCAGTGTTGCATGTATGTTCAGTTCTCAATAAACCTGCTTTCAGTATAAGGGTTGTATTCAGTTGATAACCCTGCCTTTGAAGTCAAGCCTGCTTCCATTTCAATGTGACATTGTTTGGTGGAGGCGCCGAGTATCCCGTGCAACAGCTGCATCACCGTGGCTCCGATTAGGCAATGTAAAAGCCGTCGCTTACGCGTACTAGAACCGAAATACAAGGTATATACCGAGTACATCCTTCCGAAAGTCAGTATCATCAGAAGAACCATAGACACGAAACTAGCGGTAAGCCAGCTGCACATCAGACACCCGTCGGTGTTCTCTGGAGACGCTGGACAGGACCCCAACGAATGGCTAAAAGGGTTCGACCGAGTCAAAAAGTACGTTTATTTTTACCTGGACGGAACAACCAAGCAATAATATGAAAACAACGAAGAGGAGCTGAATGACTAGGAAACGTTCCAGACGGAACTTAAGAAGACGTTTGGAGACTACCAGCGACAAATCTGCTCGGCAGAACAACGACTGAAGAACCAGGCCCAACGACATGGTGAGCCGACACAGTCGTACATACAGAATGTTTTGTCCCTATGTAACATAGTTAACCAGGATATGACTGTGAAGGGTATAGCAGAAGACATGTCCAAGCTCTTCTGATAAAAGACGTTGATACGACGGAAGAGTTCATCAAGTGGAAGAGATGCATCAAAGGAGGGTTGGACGAAATAAGTATGACAGACTCCCCAATGTAGTTCCTATGGCTGTTGTGGAAGACCAACATGACTTCGCTTCAAACGATAAATTGTGAGAGAAGAATTACAAAAGTTTAGACCGAGCGAGCATCAGATTGTGGCCATGGGTGTAAGCCGTGTAAGTCACGATGCAGCCGACGCCACTGAGGAAGAGGCATTTGAGACATTAGTTCCTGTCTGCCTCGCCAATTGCACCCGACGTGAATAATGGCGTCGCCCTGCTATGACTTACGCTGCAGCCGCCAAACGGCAGCCTAAAAACCGGCCGATGCGGCCACAACCAACTATGACGCCACGCAGAACAGACGTCTGGAGAACATAAGAGAACACACCATTGTGTGTCCACTGTGGGCGACCTGGACATGTCGTACGCTACTGCAGAGAGAGAAGGCGAGTATTCGATGATTATTTTGCCTCAAGACGTCAGCCATCAGACCAGTTGTATCCCAGGCAGCCACCTGCTGATGAGTTCAGTCGACCTATGGAAAGAAGCCCATCGCCGGACCCTGGACGAGGCCGCTCCCCGACGCGCCGCAGCCGTTCACCGTCGCCGTACAGGGGTACCAGAAGATGAAAATCCTTCATGGACGACAGTGGCTAAGATATCGGGAAATCTCATCGACGGCCAACCTATCTGGGCACTTGTTGATTCCGAAGCGACTGATGACCCCGCAGTTAAGTCCCATAAGCTATACAAACATTCGATTCCGAAGCTTCTTTCTCTGTATTGTCGGATAATTACCGCCGCACACTAAAGAAGACAATGTTCTGTGATACAGGGGAACTGTGCTGAAGGTCGCGAATGGAAAGTACGTCCATCCAGCAGGATCTTGTGTCGCAAGAATAACCATCAACAACAGTACCCAGCCGTTTGAATTTGTCGTTTTAACAGTATATAGTCATAATGTCATCCTCGGATGGGACTTCCTTCAGGCATCCCAAGCTATCATTGACTGTGGAAGAGCTGAGCTGCAAATTGAAGAACTTGTTCCGCCAGATACACGTAATACAGAATTTTCTGGGAACTTATTTGCCGTTGACAATGTGACGATCCCGCTGTTGACAATGAGAAGAGTTGCAGTCACAAACAAAGATGAGCGATTAAACTGTGAATTGTTTGTTGATAGTAAAGAGTTTATCAGTCTCACAAAAGAAATACACGTACCAGTGGCTATCATAAGCATTACCAGAGGTCGAGGAGAGATTTGGATCACTAATTGTAAAGAGCAGTCACAACTTATCCACAAAGGAATGTGTATCAGGTCAGCTGAACCAATCCAAGATGGTGAGGTCAACTAAGACCCATGCTCTGCTGTTAGTACAGACAAGAGAAAAGAACCGTGGAAACTGCCACTAGGGCCCGGACTGACCAAAGAACAACGCCAGGAAGTGTTAGCTATACTACGCCAATTTTCGGGTGCATTCACACCCCAGCAGGGGAAAAGTCAGACGAAACGGCCCACGATAAAGCACCGTATAAATACTGGGGATCATCCGCCAATTAGCCAGTGTTCGTATAGAGTGTCGCCAGCTGAAAGACGGATAATTCGGGAGGAAGTGGAGAAGATGTTGCGAGATGACATTATTCAACCTTCGGAGAGTCCTTGGTCGTCTCCGGTGGTCCTTGTAAAGAAGAAGGATGGCACGTGGCGATCCTGTGTCGACTATCGGCGGCTGAACAGAATCACAAAGAAAGATGGCTACCCATTCTCGCGCAATGACGACTCCTTAGACTGCTATAAAGGAGCTACATACTTCTCAACTATGGACATGCAGACAGGTTACTGGCAAATAGAGGTTGACGAAGCTGACAAGGAGAAGACGGCTTTTATTACACCCTACGGCCTCTATGTTTTCAAAGTAATGCCATTTGGATTATGTAATGCTCCAGCTACATTCAAACGCATGATGGATAACTTGCTTCGACACCGACGTGTCTTTGATATTTAGATCACATTGTCGTTTTCTCGAAAACATTTGAAGAACAAATCAGTCGCCTGTCAACTGTGTTGAAGTGTGTTCAGACTGCAGGACTTCGTCTCAACCCAAAAGAAGTGCCTCTTCGTCACCAAAGAGATTAAATTCCTGGGGCATCTAGTCAACGGAGATGGTGTCGTCCTGATCCAAATAAAGTAAGGCCAGTCACAGCATTTACAACTCCTTAGCACATCCGTGATGTGAGAAGTTTTCTCGGGCTGTGCTCATACTACCGACGTTTCATAAAAGGATTTTGTAACAAGGCACGACCATTGCAAGAACTTCTGCAGGGGGACGCAAAGTTTTACTGGGATGAGATAAAAGAAAGCGCTTTCTAGGCACTTAAGGAGGCTCTAACTTCCGCACCAGCTCTATCCTTGTATGACGAGAATGCAGAAACAGATCTTCACACACACACGAATGGTTATGTGATTGGTGCAGTGCTTGTACAAGTTCAGAAAGGTGCTGCAAAGGTAATAGTGTACGCATCAAGAGTACTCTCAAAGTCCAAGATAAACTACTCTACAACTAAGAAAGAATGTCTCGTAGTTATCTGGGCTATCAACAGGATCTGGCCGTATTTATTCGGTAAACCATTCACTGTCGTGACAGACCACCATTCTTTGTGTTGGCTGACCAGCTTGAAGGATCCATCAGGTCGACTAGCAAGATGGGCACTAAGACTCCAAGAGTATGATGTCACAGTGGTATTCAAGAACAGGCGCAAACACAAGGATCCTGACTGCCTTTCGAGAAATTCATTAGTGGAACACAACAGCATGAATGAAATTTCAGCCCTTACTGAATTAGGTGATGTTACAGCTGAACAGCAGGAAAATCCAACACTATTAAAAACCACTGAGCCTTTAGAGAAAGGAGAACCGACCAATGGAGAGTTCCAACTTATAAACGGGACATTGTATAAGAGCAACTACCATCCACTGGGCCCCAAATGGTTACTGGTTGTTCCAGCTCATCTCCAACCAGTTATTCTCAAGTATTTCCACAATGCTCCAATATCCGGTCATCTGGGATTCATGAAGAACCTAGACAGAATCAGACGCAGGTATTACTGGAAAGATCTCTACCGATCTGTCAGGCACTATGTGAGTCACTGTAAAGAGTGCCAGCGACGGAAGCATGTGCCGCAACTATCTCCAGGGCATCTCATACCGATTCCACCGGCAGCAACTCCATTCCATTGAATTGGGATCGCTCTTTTAGGGAGGTTCCCGAAGTCGACAACCGGTAACTAATGGATAATAGTCTCCACTGACTACCTCACACGCTACACTGTCACCAAACCTGTACCGACTGCAGAAGCTCCAGAGATCGCAAAATTCCTTGTAGAAGACATCAGTTTGAAGCATGGAGCACTACGTGTGATGATATCTGATCGTGGAAAAGTATTCCAGTCAAAACTAGTATCAGAGGTAATGTCGCGTTGCGCCGTTTTTCCTGCACCATGGCCGTGAAGCTGAGACGACAATAGATATGCTGTTTCTGTTCCATCCGGATAACACTCAGGATGACTATGTGAAACAGTTCATCACCAGGGTCGAAGAAGCAAGACAGCCGATCGCATACGGACACTGGACGCCCAGGAGAAGGACCGTCAGCGGTATAACGTCACGCACCGACCTGTTGTGTACAGCCCAGGAGATCTGGTATGGATTTTTACCCCTGTACGGAAAGTTGGACTATCAGAAAAGTTATTGAAGCGATACTTTGATCCGTATCGTGCCATACGCCGCCTGTCAGCCTTCACATACGAAGTCGAGGATTATGAGCCGTCGTCGAATCGACAAAAACGAAGAGAGATTGTTCACGTCCTCCGCATGAAGCCTTTCTACGATCCTGAAGAGCAAATAGACGAAAATGGCTTCATGTTCAAGGACGATAATGATGATGACGCCACGACAGGAACGTCTGTCGTCGGTAATCGTGCTGAAGGGTAGAATTCTCCAGAACTGACATACAGAGGACCCATGATAAGATCAAGATCCAGGACATTGCAGCTAGCTCCAAAGGGAACCTAGCAGCGAGTCGCTGTTCTTTCAGGCGACGGAGCAATGCCGCGAGAGCCCGCGTTAACCAACTGCCGGCGTGTCGCAATGGATAGCATAACCGATTGCGATGCTGAAGGTCGTCGGTTCAATCCCGTCCACCAGCAAAAATTTATTTCTGTGTAATTATCATTTCCAGAATGTTCTACGTGTTTCTCATGTTCACCTGTAATTTATACTTGTTTCTTATGTTAACTATTCTTCTAATTTCTGGTACATTCTGTCTGTGTATAAATAGCAGATCACTCTGCCCGAGAGGCAGTCGGTGCTGCGTGTATGTTCAGGTCGCAATGAACCTGCTTTCAATATAAGTGTTGTGTTCAGTTGACAACCCTGCCTTCGAAGTCAAGCATGCTTCCAATTCAACTCGACAATATTTTAAAATAGCATCAGGTTCTTTGTAAACCTGAGTAGGAAAATCAATAAGGAATGTCAAGCTGAAGGAGCCATGTAAGACTTCCAGGTCGTCACTCCTATTCAACATTGAAATCACCACACATAATAATTTGCTTCCCCCATCTGACTGATAGCACAACAACGCATCCACGTTTTGCAGAAACTACCGGAAGGGGACCTATACACTGTTACATTACAAGAGTCATCATTGAGTTTAAGCAGACAGGCATGTGCTTCAATATGTTGCTCCACACAAAAACTTTTTGTTTCCAAATTTTTTACACAGTGATAGCTGTTGACACATAGGGCAAATCCTCCTCTTACCTTATTATCTCTACTTCAGGGGTGTCCAACTAAATTTCGACGTGGGCCTCATTACCAACTTTTATCATTGTGGTGCGCCAGATAAAAGAAAATTGCAAAGGAACCAATTAATAAACCAGTGAAAATAAAACACTGTTTTCTAGTTAGGCAGGTAGGCTGTATTTATAACAGAACATTATAAACTTCAAAGAAAAATAATATTAATGAAAAAAATGAAAAAGAAAAACTAATGAGAGAATTTTTTTTTCTTTTCCTTGCAGAGTTCCTCGATATGTGGTGGTATGTCCGATGTAGAAATTCGGAGAATGCCGCTCAGATTGTCATCTGTTGGCGAAGATATCGTTGTAGATTTTACATCTTTCATTCGTGAAGAAAACTGTGCTGCTGAACAAGGACGCCTGTTGAAGTGACAACTTGTATAGGTTGGGTTACTGATCGAGTTCGATATATCTTTTATAAAACTCCATCAGTCCATTCTGCAGGCAGAGATGGTAGGCTGTTTTCAGTTTTCCATTGGTTTGAAATTCAGTCAACTCCATCCGCAGGTGTAACATGGCGTCTTCAATCTTCAAACGGATTTTGTAACAGTTTCATTTAGGGCTGTTGATTTTTAAAATCTGAGAATCTCTCCTCAAACTCATTCCTTACTTTTCGCAGGAAAGATATGTACTTGTCGAAATCCAGTGTCTCTATGTATCGTGTACACAAGGTCTCCCAATCATCCAGCTGTCTTGCCGTTATCTGTTTCTCGAACAAGATGAGTTTTTTTAATAAATGCTTGAATGTGTTCATACAATTCCATATATAGTTGATTTATACCCTGGAGTTTTAGATTCAGGTCGGAGAGATATTTACTTACGTCTACTAGAAAAGCCGGGTCATTCATCCATTGCTAATTCTCCAAATATTTGATATCATGTCCTTTGCCGATCATAAAGCTTTTTATTTCTCCCAACAGAGACTAAACTTGTGAGTGTTGCTGATCTGCTCAGCCAGCGAACTCGGCTGTAGTATATCATCATGCACACAGCCTACTACAGACAGGAAGGTAGGAAATTGTCTACCATTTAGTCCTCTCGCACGAATGAAATTGACAGTCCATATTGTCGCGTTGAAATGGAAGCAGGCTGGACTTCGAAGGCAACTGAACACAGCATTTATACTGTAAGCACGTTTATTATGAACTTAACATACACGCAGCACTGACTGCCTCTCGGGCAGAGTGCTCTGCTATTTATACACAGACAGAATGAATCAGAAATTAGAAGAACAGTTAACATAAGAAACAAGTACAATTTACAAGTGAACATAAGAAAAATGTAGAACATTCTGGAATTGTTAATTACAAAGAAATAAATTTTCGCCAGTGGCCGGGATTGAACCGGCGACCTTCAGCATAACAGTCGGTGACGCTATCCCCTGCGCCACACCGGCAGTAGGTTTACAAGGTGTCTCGCGGCATTGCTCCCTCTCCTGGAAAAACAGCGACCTGCTGTTGTGTTCCCTGTGGAGCCAGCTGCAATGTCCTGGATCTTGACCTTATCATGGGTCCTCTGTATGGCATTTCAAGAGAATCCTTCCCCTCTCCACGATTATCGACGACAGACGTCCCTGTCGTGGCTTCATCAGTAACATTACCGTCCTTAGCGTCCTTGAACAAGAAGCCATTGTCGCCTACCTGCTCTTCAGGATCGTAGTAAGGCTTCATGCGCAGACGTGAACAATGTCTCTTCGTTTTTGTCGTTTCGACGACGGCTCATAATCCTAGTTTTGACTGGAATACTTTTCCACGATCAGATATCATGACACGTGGTGTTCTATGCTTGAAAATAATGTCTTCTACAAGGAATTTTGCTATCTCTGGAGCTTCTGCAGTCGGTACAGGTTTGGTGACAGCATAGTGTGTGAGGTAGTCAGCGCAGACTATTATCCATCGGTTACCGGTTGTCGACTTCGGGAACCTCCCTAAAAGATCGATTCCAACTCGGTGGAATGGAGCTGCTGCCGGCGGAATCGGTACGAGATGCCCTGGAGGTAATTGCGGCACCTGCTTCCGTCGCTGGCACTCTTTACAGTGACTCCCATAGTGCTTGACAGATCGCTAGAGATCTTTCCAGTAATACCTGCGTCTGCTTCTGTCTAGGGTCTTCACGAATCCCAGATGACCGGATATTGGAGCATCATGGAAATATTTGAGAATAACTGGTTGGAGATGAGCTGGAACGACCAGTAGCCATTTGGGGCCTAGTGGATGGTAGTTGCTCTTATACAATGTCCCGTTTATAAGTTGGAACTCTCAATTGGTCTGTTATCCTTTCTCCAAGGCCTCTGCGGTTTTTAATAGTGCTGGATTTTCCTGCTGTTCAGCTGTAACATCACCTAATTCAGTAAGGGGTGAAATTTCATTCATGGTGTTGTGGGAGGTTCGAGTCCTCCCTAGGGCATGGGTGTTTATCCTTAGGTCAGTTTAACTTAGTTTAAGTAGTTAGTAAGCTACGGACTTTTGACCACGCAGTTTGGTCCGATAGATTTAGAAAATTTTGAACATTTTATTTAGCATGCTGTTGTGTTCCACTAATGGATTCCTCGAAAGGCAGTCGGCATCCTTGTGTTTGCGCCCGTTCTTGAAAACCACAGTGACATCGTACTCTTGAAGTCTTAGTGCCCATCTTGCTAGTCGACCTGATGGATCCTTCAAGGTAGTCAGCCAACACAAACGGTGAATGGTTTGCCGAATAAATACGGCCGGAACTTGTTGATAGCCCAGATAACCGCGAGACATTCTTTTTCAGTTGTAGAGTAGTTTATCTCGGACTTCGAGAGTACTCCTGACGCATAGGCTATCACTTTATCAGCACCTTCCTGAACTTGTACAAGCACTGCACCAATCACATAACCACTGGCGTCTATGTGTAGTTCTGTTTCAGCATTCTTGTCGTACAAGGCTAGCACTGTTGCGGAAGTTAGAGCCTCCCTAAGTGCTCGGAAAGCTCTTTCTTTTGTCTCATCCCAGAAAAATTTGGTGTCTCCCTGCAGAAGTACTTGCAATGGTCGTGCCTTGTTACAAAATCATTTTATGAAACGTCGGTAGTGTGAGAACAGCCCAAGAAAACTTCTCACATCACGAATGTGCTGAGGAGTTGGAAATTCTGTGACTGCCCTTACTTTATCTGGATCAGGATGGACACCATCTCCGTTGACTAGGTGCCCCAGGATTTTTATCTCCTTGGTGGCGAAGAGGCACTTCTTTTGGATTAAGGCGGAGTCCTGCAGTCTGAACACACTCCAACACAGTTGACAGGCGACTCAGATGTTCATCAAATGTTTTCGAGCAAACAATGTCATCTAAATAGCAAAGACACGTCGTCCACTTAAGGTGTCGAAGCAAGTTGTCCATCATGCGTTTGAATATGGCCGGAGCATTACATAATCCAGCGGCCTTACTTTGAATTCATAGAGTCCGTCAGGTGTAACAAAAGCCGTCTTCTCCCTGTCAGCTTCGTCAACCTCGATTTGCCAGTAACCTGTCTGCATGTCCATAGTTGAGAAGTATGTAGCCCCCTTTCAAGCAGTCGAAGGTGTCGTCAATGCGCGGCAGTGGGTAGACATCTTTCTTTGTGATTTTGTTCAGTCGCCGATAACCGACACAGAATCGCCACGTGCCATCCTTCTTCTTTACGAGGACCACCGGAGACGACCAAGGACTCTCCGAAGGTTGAATAATGTCATCTCGCAACATCTTCTCCACTTCCTCCCGAATTATCCGTCTTTCAGCTGGCGACACTCTATACTAACGCTGGCTAATTGGTGGATGATCCCCAGTATTTAATCGGTGCCTTATCGTGGGCCGTTTCGTCTGACTTTTCCCCTGCTGAGGTGTGAATGCACCCGAAAATTGACGTAGTATAGCTAAATAGCTAACACCCACTGGCATTGTTCCTTGGTCAGTCTGGGCCCTATTGGCAGTTCCACCTTTGTTTCCTCCGGCGTGTTGTCTGTACTAACAGCAGAGCATGGGTCTTCTTTGATGACGTTGAGCTGACCATTCTGGATTGGTTCAGCTGCCCCGATACACATTCCTTTGGGGATAAGTTGCGACTGCTCGTGACAATTAGTGATCCAAATCTCTCCTCGACCTCTGGTAATGCTTATTATAGCCACTGGTATGTGTACTTCTTTTGTGAGCCTGATAAACTTTTTACTATCAACAAACAATTCACAGTTTAATCGCTCATCTTTGTTTGTGACTGCAACTCTTCTCATTGTCAACGGCGGGATCGTCATATTGTCAACGACAAATAAGTTCCCAGAAAATTCTGTATTACGTGTATTCGGCGGAACAACTTCTTCAATTTGCAGCTCAGATCTTCCACGGTCAATGATAGCTTGGGATGCCTGAAGGAAGTCCCATTGGAGGATGACATTGTGACTATATTCTGTTGACACGAGAAATTCAAACAGCTGGGTCCTGTTGTTGATGGTTATTCTTATGACACAAGATCCTGCTGGCTGGACGTACTTTCCATTCGCGACCTTCAGCACAGTTGCCCTCGTATCACAGAACATTGTCTTCTTTAGTGTGTGGTGGTAATTATCCGACAATACAGAAAAAGACACTCCTGAATCAACAAGTGCCCGGACAGGTTGGCCGTCGATTATGACGTCGATGAGATTTCCCGACATCTTAGCGACTGTCGTCCATGGAGGATTTTCATCTGTGGCGGCCTCACCTCCGTAGATGGTTGCCTCGCTTAGTTTTCCTGGGCGTGGTGGCTAGGGGAGCGACTGGTACCTCTGTACGCCGGCCGCGGTGGCCGAGGGGACTGAGGCGCTTTAGTCACAGTCTGCTCGGCCACTACGGTCGGGGGTTCGAATACCCCCTCGGGCATGGATATTTGTGCCGTCCTTAGTCTTAGTTAGTTCATAAGTAGTTTGTATGTTTAGGGACTGATAACCCCGTAGTTAAGTCTCATAGACTATACAAACATTTGAACCTCTGTACGGCGACGGTGAACGGCTGCGGGCGTCGGGGAGCGACCTCGTCTAGGGTACAGCGATGGGCTTCTTCCCATAGGTCGACTGAACTCATCAGCGGGCGATTGCCTGGGATAGAACTGGTCTGATGGCTGACGTCTTGCGGCAAAATAATCGTCGAATACTCGCCTTCTCTCTCTGCAGTAGCGTACTACATGTCCAGGAAGCCCCCAGTGGAAACACAGTGGTTTGTTGTTTTCTGTCCTCCAGACGCCTGTTCTTCTGCAGGGCGTCATAGTTGCCAGGGAAGCTGGTTGTGGCCGCGTCGGCCGGTTCATGGGCTGCCGTTTGGCGGGTACAGCGTAATTCATAGCAGGACGATGCCATTCTTCACGTCGAGTTCGATTGGCGGGGCAGACAGGAGCTATTGCCTGAAATACCTCTTCCTCAGCGGCGTCGGCTCCCTCGTCACTTACAGGGTTTATATCCATGGCCATGAGCTCGGTCTAATAGTCCCAGCTGCCATAAATTATTGTAATTCTTCTCTCACAATTTGTTGTATGAGAGAAGCGAAGTCATGCTGATCTTCAACAACGGCCATATGGACTACGTTGGGGAGTCTGTCATACTTCTTTCGTCCAACCCTCCTTTTTTGCATCTCTTCAATACGCTAACACCTCTTAATGAACTCTTCCGTCGTAACGACGTCTTTTAGCAGAAGAGCTTGGTACATGTCTTCTTCAATACCGTTCATCAGATGCGCAGTTTTGTCGGCCTCGGCCGTATTCCGATTCACTATGTTACACAGGGCCAAACCATTCTGTATGTACGACTGTGTCGGCTCACCATGTCGTTGGGCCCGGTTCTTCAGTTGTTCTTCCGCCGAGCGGATTTGTCGCTGGCGGTCTCCAAACGTCTTCTTAAGTTCCTCCTGGAACGTCTCCCAGTCATTCAACTTGTCTTCGTTGTTTTCAAACCATTGCTGGGCTGTTCCGGCCAGGTAGAAATAAACGTTGGCCAAGCATATTGTATGATCCCACCTGTTGTACTTGGCGACTCGGTCGAACCCTTTTAGCCATTTGTTGGGGTCCTGTCCAGCGTCTCCAGAGAACACCGACGTGTGTTTAATGCTGGTTTCGTGTCCATGCTTCTTCTGATGATACGGACTTTTGGAAGGATGTACTCGGTAAATCCCTTGTATTCCGGTTCCAGTCCGTGGAAGCGACGGCTCTTGCGTTGCCTAATCGGAGCCACGGTGATGCAGCTGTTGCACAGGGTACCCGGCGCCTCCGCCAAACAATGTCCCGTTGAAATGAAAGCAGGCTTGACTTCGAAGGCAACTGAACACAGTACTTATACTGAAAGAACGTTTATTACGAACTTAATATACACGCAGCACTGACTGCCTCTCGGGCAGAATGCTCTGCGATTTATACACAGACAGAATGTACCAGAAATTACAAGAACAGTTAACATAAAAAAAAGTAGTATTTACATTTACAAGTGAACATAAGAAACATGTAGAACATTCTGGAATTGTTAATTACAAAGAAATAAATTTTTGCCTGTGGTCAGGATTGAACCGGCGACCTTCAGCACAGCAGTTAGTGACGCTATCCCCTGCGCCACGCCAACAGTCCGTTTACATGGGTCTAGCGGCAATATTACGTTTTCCTTCACATTCTTCAAGTGGACAACTTGGGCACACAGCTGTTCTTGGTGAATAATGCCGTTGTGTTTTACCATCGTGTTTATCGTATTATTGCTCATCAAAGTTACAAAACCGTTCCTTCTCCCTGTCATCGCTGGTGCACCATCTGTTGTTAAGCCGAAAAGATTTTCGTCTTGACGCTCAAACTTCCCCATACAACTTCTTACTTCTGCATATATGTCTTGTCCTGTTGTTTTACCTTTCATTGAACGCAAGTCCATTGTAGTTCTCTGTCATTCCTCTCACAAAGACAGTCAGCTGGCTGTATCTGAAATATCAGCACTTTCATCAACAGTTAAACTGTGAAATGCACATTCTTTTAATTTTGCTTTGAGTGAAATTCTATATCCTTTTCCATGTCGTCAATGCGTCGTGCTATAGTTTGATGTGATAAGCTTGTATTTTTCACTAATGGCATCTGTTCTGAGCACACTGTTGATGGAAATATTTCTAAAAATCCATCAAATAAAGGCTTTTCTCTTTTGCCAATAGTTTCTGCTACCTGGAAGCTTAGTTTTGTCACTGTTTCTGAGTATCCTCTTGGTTTTCTGAACATGGCCTGTTAATCGGACCTTTTTTTTTTCAGTGAATTGTACGCCTTACAAACTGATATTCTTTTTTACAGATGAGACACAGTATCTTTCCATTTTGTTCAATCACAAAATTTGTTCAGTCAACTAGGTTAGAAAACGTGACGTTCTGTGTCCACTTTCCGCTTCTTCATGGATAACTGCTTTAACAAACCTGGATTGTTAATTGACAATGTATACAGCCAAGAAATAGAACAGCCTTCTGAATCGTGCGTGTATTCTGGAACAAAATTATATTCTCGTAAGTCTTGTTGGTCGATCAAAAACCACAATGAAATTAGTAGTGGAAAGGCGTAGTCGGTATCTTCATAAAATTGATTTCTTTCCTAACCCTACGAGCGTCAGAGAGGAACAGATTTTAGTATAATTTGGCATCAGACGGCATATCACCTCCAAACAGGACCATACCTAGTAAAGCACTGTGGTGTTCAAACCAATCTTCGGATTGTTGACTGTTTTACCTTTAACAAGATTACAGTGTTCTACCAACTTCCGAACAAACCCGAAAATATTGGTAACATAAGCCAAGCAATTCAGCTAGTGTACGACCCCACTGCAAGTAGACACTCATTACAGTGGGTCGAAACATTTTTCTGTGCAACTCTTCGGCCGTTTTGGTAGAACAAAAGATCCAAACCTACTTGAAATTAATTGAATTGATGTGAGCTGTTTTGAAGTAAATTGAATCGTGCTGTAAACTTTCCATAGCATGACTCATCCCCCCCCTCACCCCCCCCCCCTCACCCCCCCCCCCCGCCACACACACACACACACACACACACACACACACACACACACACACACACACACACAAATGAGATGTCAGTATAACTAACATTGGATGAAAGAATGGTGTCATTCGCAACTAGAAAATCTTATAGGACGCCCTCCATTGGAGTATATAACTCCTGTATTTTATTGACCCTGTACCTGTAACTGTGCACTTCTCTATTGTTACCATGAAAAAAAGTGGCACTGACATGTTATACGGCCCACTTTAGATTTGTAGTTTTATAAGTTTTGGCAAACATTTTGGACCAAACTAATAATCTAAATAATAATTAATCAATTAATAAGAGTATCTGAAACCCTTTTAGGAAAAAAAAAACATTTAGGTAGTAGCAGGATTCGTACTACTAACCTTTCGCGCCACAGTCCAGCACCTTGCCCACTACGCTACGGCTATAAATCGAAAGATGCAGTATTTGATCTCATACTATTCATGGGCGTTGTTAACTGATGTTAATATGATATTTGTAGACATTAGTTATCATTTATCGTTCGAAGAACGATGTGTGTGTGTTAACTCCTCAGTGTGCCGTTGCTTTGAAATGACAACATGTAAGTTACAATAAGAAAATCATCAAATACGCAAGGAATGTCACGTAACATCTCCGAACAGCTGGTTTTCTTTAATTCAATGGAGGGTGCGCAAATCTCCGTTTTGCAAATATGTCTCAAACGATACCATATATGAAAAAAAAAAAAAAAAAAAAACATAAGGGAGCTAAGTTGTAGAGAATTTTCTCCTCTACCAATCAGGTTATTCAATTTTCGTGTCAGATGAACGGTTCGTTTGTAATTACAATTACAAACGGCGTTTTTTGATTTTACTGCCGTATTTTTTGTCCGAAAAATTTGAAAAGGGAGGTTCTGGTCTCTGGTGGCCTACAATTATGTCTGTAAAATTTGGTGCTGATCGGTTGAACGGTTCGTCTTTAAAACAGGGAACACTTTACGGACAGACAGACAGACATATATCCCAAAATCGCCGTTATTTTTGCAAATATCTTTGAAACGCTACGAGATATGGAAAAAACATAAGAGAGCAACGTTGTAGAGAATTTTCTCCTCTACAAATACGGTTATTCAATTTCCATGTCAGATAAATAGTTAAGCCGTTATTTTCATTTAAATTTCGATCTGTCAAAAGACGATCGCAAAGGCCCACTTTCAGTGTTACTGCCGTAACCTAAAGTGGGTCAAAATTCTTGTATTGCAAACAACAATGCCAGGAGTGTCTTTGTTCCACTCCGCCCACTCCGGATAAGGGCGACTTTGTCCTATGTCATTCTTATAATGACAACAGACAAATGTTCCGAACTAAAAAGTTCCGTAACAATAAAATAAAATAAATAAATTCGACCCTTCCTAAACTCCACTTGCCTACACACATACAGCCACCCACAGACTCCACACGCGCGCCTAGCCTTTGGAAGTAATATGTTGACAAATTGAACATTTTTCCTGAATTTATTAAGGCAAATAATGTGTAGTTAAGAAACCGCCAGCGAACAGTAGAGCTAACTGCTCAGCCACTGCAACAGCAGAGAGTCTACCGTACGTCTGACAACTATGCGAGTGACTGCGGCACAGGGACGCTACGGCTCGTCTCCCGTATAGCCAATGTGCACGAATCCCCCATGACAGCGCCGGTCACCGTAAGAACGGCGCGGCAGCCAGGGGGGTCAAACAAGACCAACTACAATATATTGTAGTTGGTCTTGGGTGAAATTCATATAGGGATTTCCGGTAACACGATGTTGGTTCGCTGCCAGGCCACATAGAGCGCTGCGATTTTTTATCTCGCTTTCCTATTGGATGATTTACGCTTTACAGTCCTCCATATTTGTTTTGATTCTTAGGTGGTGTTCTGTGCTGAGGTTCCATAGCAACGTCTTCCTAATTGCGATCTTCTGTGTGCATTTTCTTTTAATACGCAGTGTAAATATATTGCTGTTATACTGCTTAATTTTTGTCTGCATGCGTAATATTAGGTGGTGTAATGATGATACATTATTTACTTTACATTTATTTCCATCTGATAACGCCACTCGGCGAAAATCGTAGTACCGAGTTTCAGAAACAAACAATGTTACGGTCAAAAAGATTAGCACGAGATCATTTAGGAAGTTTGGCCGACTGTAAACAACAGCCACAAGCAATTAATGTTGATTTAAATTTCTCGTATATATTACTTTGAAAGGTCTCAAAACCTTTCTATGAGGTCCACCCTCAAAGAATAAATGAAAAATATTGTCATCTAACACCAATATAACGTTTTCTCATTCGTGTATTTAGAAGTAAACATATGGATTTTCGCGCCACATTTTTCGGATTGAAAGTTCACTGCCAGGCCGCTAGTAGCGTTGCTGTCGTTGTGTTTTTCCGTGTGATAACATGGTCTTTGCACTTCTGTTATTTTTGGTGTTCTGTGGCGGCAGCCGTCCCAAGTTGTGGCAGCCTGTTCCTGGGCGGCCGCGTTCTGTTAAGCCGGGTCCACACACTACCATCTGTCTGCGCAAATGTCTGTGCCAGTGGCGTGACTAGAACTTGGCTTTGGGGGGGGGGGGGGGGATAGATCGGCTTGACGAGCAAAATTTTAGTCAATTTCCAGAAACACTACTATCTACCACTCCCGTTGAAGAAACTAATTCACTCCCATCCAACGAAAGATTATGGTAAAACATCCCAAGTTTTCAATCTTTACCTTTACCAGATTGCTTTTATACGATTTCTTTCCTTTTTTTGGGGGGGGGGGGGGGGTTTCTATCCCCCCCCCCCCATAGTTACGCATTGGTCTGTGCAAATGTCTGCGCACACCAATCGTTGCGTGTGGACGGATATTAACATCGCTGCAAATTCTCGCGCCCGACATCTTTCGGTGAAAAACGAAACTAGGTAGTACAGACTGCAATCTGACTGGCAAACGAATCCGATAAGCTTTATTACGAAGTTTATTTTTGTCAGTGATAGAGGAAATATTTTGACGGACACTATTTGCAACGTGTCTTGCAAAAAAAAATGTGCAAACAAACCGCAATAAACATAAATGATCTAGGCATTGGCTGCTTAAAAGAAGGCAGTTGTCACATGTGATTCGACATCTTGAGCTGGAGTGCAAACCCGATGACTGGCGAAATTATTTGCGAATGGATGTGGAAACTTATAATTATCTTTTGACACTGGTAACTCCTCGCATAATAAGTAAAGAGACATTTATGAGGAGATATATTTCTCCACGTGATTGGCTAACACAGGGCCGGCTCAAGCCCAAGTGCCGCCCCGTGCGAGCTGCTAAATTGCCGCCCCCCCCCCCAACCCGTCTTTTATTTAAACAAATCCGTAGATGTCAGCAATTAATCGTAATTTTTTGTTACTTTTCAGCTCTACCTCTAGGTGTCAGCCCCTGAATGGACAGTCTAAAAGCTTTTAATATGTGCTTCCGTCTAAACCGTCATGTTGACAGTTACGTTCAGCATGATGGTATAGATGTAAACATAAAGCATTGAGAATAGCCACACTGTGCCCGAAATCTATGTAGATGCGGGAAATAAAAACAAAAATTGCGACTGATTCGTGACATTCTCTACAGATTTGTACAAAACAGTCGCTGGGCACCAGCTCAAATGTTAAAATTTTTGTTAAGCTTAAGAGGCTTAACTACGGGGTCATCAGTCCCTAAACTTACAAACTACTTATGAACTACCTTATACTAAAGACGACACAAACATCCATGCCCGAGGGGAGCGGCCTCGCGCATGGTAGCATAGCGCCTCAATGCGCTTGGCCACTCCGCCGCGGCGCACCAGCTAAAAAATGGCGTCAAACCTGACTGAAGAAATCTAGATAATTTTAATAATCCTTGTCAATTTACAAAAATGCTCAAATGTGTGTGAAATATTATTGTAGGATACGCTATTCAGGAGATGAAGTCATAAGAATTGAGCCGCGTGAAATTGAATTTAAGGCCGAATTTCACTACAGACGCAAGTGAAACGGTCAAAGAGTGTGGCGGATGACAATGGATAGAGGAAGAATAATAAGATGGAGTAACATAATAATTCAGTAAATACATATCCGGGCATCTATGGGTACTAATGCTAGTCGAAATATATTAACTCACTGCACTACGGTTGTTCATTTCAAAGAACTGAGCGTTCTTTCGTGTCTGATTATGGAATAAGGGGCAAAAAATTAGTCATTGCCGTATCACTTCACCTTGCTTCGCTTTATTTTCATTCTAGGTATTGGGAGGATGCGTGCTTATTTGCCGACTTGCCAATTTTTGAAGTAACAGATCATAAGAAAAATAAATTTTCTTTTTCTGCAATCTTGAAGGAGAAAAATTCTAACTTATGAGTAACATGCATGCGCAATATTAATTGTACGTTACATGAAAGAGCATTAACCTATTACATCCCAACTTGTAAGAAATTCGGACGCACCAATTCATCTGTTCTTATGAAACGCAATGAAAGTGCTTCTGACCAATCATGACTCCCTCGGCCAACTACCAAAACGAATTCTGCAGTTTTAGTTATAGAGAACGTACCAATGACCAATACCTATTGTCTGGAATGGCGAAGTGATGACGCGGCATTGACAGGTACTAGGTCACGTGACGAGGTACAGAGAGGCTACGGTTAAACAAGCGCCAAAGAAGAGGAAGCAAGAAGCTCATAATAAGTATGTGACCGATGATACGGATAAATGTATTATCATGCATAAATTTCTATGGCATTAAAAACAACAGAAGGAAATACGAACATTGCGAAGACTGCACAAGTTTTTTCAATCAGAAATGAGCTTCAAAGCTAGCAAGGATGCACTTAGAAGCAATGTTCTATCTATGGATATTTGTTTTAGAAGGTGTCAAAGTTAACGTTTTGTTTTGTGCGGACGAGAGGGCATTGTTGCTAAAAGGCCATACTTTCTCAGGTTTTCATCAGAATTAAAGCGACCAGTAAGATACTTAGGTGAAATGTGGATTCACATGCATTATACAGTAAAGAAATGTTGGCAAAGTGATAGTGTGCGAGTAATATTGTCAAACAAAAGTGGCTGTCAGAGTTTAATTGTTGTTCATGCTGGCGAAGAAAGGTGCTTCATGACTCAAAAACCAAAACGTCCGACTATCACTCAGAAACGGATAGCAAAAATTTCCAAAAATACGTCGAAACCCAAGTTATGCCAGGCTCACTACCAATGTCTCTATCCCTTGTAACTTCTCACAGCGTGTTTACCCATTCTGAATACTTCTAGTCATGTTAGGTGTTCGACATGTTTGACTACAGCAATGTTCAATCATTTTTTTCATAATGCGGGAAGAATGAAACACTTGGAAATTGCCATTGAAGGGCTTAGCAAAATTGCTCCAGGCTTACCATGTAACCGCAGTATCTAACATTGCATTCGAATTTCCAAATTAGATTTCGTCTTCTGCAAAATTGGTTGTGAGTAAACGCACGACGCGTAACACGCCGGCAGCGCTCCACTCATAAGAATACTGGCGTGTACGCCAGACTGCTTCCTCCTCTCCTCCGGCGTAAACACGACGGTGCTGCCACAGTGGAGAGGAAGGAATTAGCTATCCTCCCTCCCCTTGTTCAACAGGGCCGGCCTGCAGGTAGTCGAGGCACCGTCCCACAGTTCCCGAAGCCGCTCCCTCCGAGGTTTGGTTTCGAATCCCCTCTTGGGCATGAACGTTGAGTTTGTCCTGCGCGGTGGCCGAGGGGACTGAGGCGCTCCACTCACGGTCTGCACGGCCACTACGGTCGGGGGTTCGAATCCCCCCTCGGGCATGGATATTTGTGCCGTCCTAGTTCGTAAGTAGTTCATAAGTAGTTTGTAAGTTTAGGGACTGATGACCCCGTAGTTAAGTCCCATAAGATTTACAAACATTTGAAAATTTTTTTGGGAAATCTGCCGCCCCGTGCGGCCGCACGTTTCGCACGTGCCTTGCGCCGGCCCTGGGCTAACAATTACATTAAGAGTCCTGGCCACAGGAAAGACATACAAAGACCTCGAATTTTCAACAGCAATTTCTAAACAAGCATTGAGTTAAATCATCCCCAACACTTGTGAAGCTATTTACGCTGCCCAGAAGAATGATTTCATGAAGGCAAGTAAAGTAGGCCTACCTTCTAACAAGATACAAATAACATTGTCAGAGTTTTAGATATGTTTGAAACACTGTACGCCTACTTCACTTTATATGTGTGGCCAATAAGCTGCGGCTAACTTTGTTTGCCTGTCGGAAGTTTCAGTTCTCAGCCATTTTCATCCACTGTGAACAAAGTAAACACACGAAAAAAGTATACACTGAGACATTTGCAGCGATCTCCTGTCCACACGTTCCAACTTGTCTGCGCAGATGTGATTTGAACCCACAGATTTGAGCAATTTTGCTCAAACCTCCAACTCCAACTTCCAGGTTTGCGCACATCTCATATCTGCGCAAATGTGTTGTCCACACGCAACGATTTGCGAGGTGTGCGCAGACAGATGGTAGCGTGTGGGCACGGCTTTAGGCGTCGGCAGCATACGGCTGCCGGGAGGAGCCAAATGGGCCGCCCCACATGCATGTTTATTTACTCTCGAATAAAACGACGCAGCAGGTTAATTTCAAATCATTGTCCGCACTTAACAACATGGCTGAACTTTGTCATGCTATGGCGGGCCAGATTCCACCCCACCCTGCCCTGCTCTACTTATATGTGCAACTAGATTATATGCACTGACATTCACCTTTTCCTTACCAGTGACAATGTGAAGCTCAAAAAGGCATAGTATACTTTCATTTTCTATATCATCTAAACAAAGAAGAGGCTCATTTATTTTATTCTTTTATCTCCCAGTATTCTGGTTAAAAATGCTAACATTTTTCACTTTATTTTTCTGAGAATCTTGTGATTTTTTAACATCTTTAGCACCTTCCTTCCTGAGCTCACCAGACATAGATCTTAGCCTTAAAAAGATTTACTTTCATGAAGTGTAGTGTCCCCCCCTTGAGGATTTTGCTATCAACCCAGCCAGTTTCCCTTTCCTCTTGAGATGCAAGCCATGCCTAGTGAAATCCCACCTACTAATAGCATCAACAGGAACCAAACCCATGACTGACTGTAGCCGCCCTAAGCAGCAGGGCTGACTCCATACTGACCCACCAGACAGAGCGGTTTAACTGTGGTCAAATAATAACAAATCAGCTCCAAAAGCCGCCAGAAATACGTAAGATAAATAACGGTAATATTTCTAGACTATATGTGTAAGAATGGCTGAGTTGTTAAAGGTACCAGATTCTGGAATATGAGGAATAAGGTTCCCATACAGCTACAAGTTATATTTTGTTTCCCATCTTTGCATTTATAACAGATTTTAGAATCAGCAATGATTTCCTTATAATTGTTACGTACCACAAATATTTGACCATTTTTTTCTGAATAGAACTTTTTTTTTTTTTTGGGGGGGGGGGGGGTCAACTTCATTTGGCTATTCCTACCTGTAACGAGTATAAGACAGATATATTCAACTGAGATCATGGATGCAAAATTCATTTATACATAATTGCCTACTATGAAAAATTTCCTGGGCAGAAATGTCTGGGGGGGGGGGGGGGGGCACAGAATGTGCATGTAATAATCATATAATAACAGTGATATCTTCAAAAGTGCACAGTTTCCTTACTTCATCAACTTTAACACAAACATATTTGTTGTCTCTTCCATGCACCAGAAGTTCATATTCGGAATTACATTTAGCATTGTTAGATACTTCGTGAATAAGTGGAAATGACCAGTTTCAGAACTGATGGAAAGATAGATTGTGTAATTCAGTAAAAGTAATGAATCCCCAGTCATTTCAGGCACCAGCCAGACCTGGTCATTTTATATAAGTTTCTATGCGGTATCTCTAGAAATAAGTCGAGTCTCATCACATTTTTCATGGTCCTTACGTCAAACGATTAGGGTAGGAAATCATTAATATGAAACTTAACAAATAAGAGAAAATTGCAGGCTTCATACCCCTCACAGACTCGACGCAAAAACTCTTAGAAGAAACAAGCCTGCAGTGTTCTGTCTCTGACATTATCCCTGTATTAATGTAAATAACAAAAGATACACCGACAATTTTCAACTACACACTCTCAACATATGTAAGGGAAATGTACTTACATCAAACCAATGAACAAACAATCGAGTAAAACAGATTTGTAGTTCACACCTCAGGAAAATGTGACTAGAGTTTGTGAAAAATAATGTAACTGGTAAAGGAACTATTACTAAGAAAAGAGTTAGTGGCAAAAAATTGATCATAAATTTTTTCTCTTATAACTCTCTGTACTTTTCTGAACTAGAAAAAGTTTACTTCATGCAAATTGTACCAAAGAAAGTTCCAAAATTATAGGATATGAAAAGTGGCCGCTTAATGAAACACGCCCATGTCATGCAGCAATTATTATTATTATTAAATGAATTGTGTTCTAACTTTTGTTCAAATCAAATGTTCAAATGTCTGTAAATCTATCGGACCAAACTGCGTGGTCATCAGTCCGTAGCTTACAAACTACTTAAACCTAGGTAAACTAACCTAAGGACAACACACACACCCATGCCCCAGGGCGGACTCGAACCTCCACAGCAAAAAACCGCGCGTTCCGCAGCGAGACGCTTTAGACCACTCAGCTACTCCACCGCGGCTCTAACTTTTGTAAATGACTTTATAGTTTCTAATGTTGCCTAATATGTCAGTGTCATCTTCAGAAAATGTTAGAAACAAGATTGAGAAATTTTAAAGAGGAGGATATATGATGGTAAGAGTATTGGTGGACATGATCAGCTTACAAAGAAAAAGGTTGCAGTATCATCATGGACAAGCTACAAGGCAGTATTAAATCATTAAATCAAACTAATGGAATAAAAAAGGCAGTATAAGCTACATCTACATCTAAATAAATACTCTGCAAGTCATATTGAAGTGCATGGCAGAGGGTTCGTCGAACCGATTTCATGGTATTTCTCTACCGTTACATTGTATAATAGGAAAAAGAAATACCTAAATCTTTCCGTTTTCGATCTGATCTCTCTTATTTTATTGATCATGTCTCCCTTTGTAGGTGGGTGCTAACAAAATATATTCGTATTCGAAAGACAAAGTTGGTGAAAGAAATTTCTTAAATCAGTCTCGCCGCAAGAAATAACGCCTTTTTTTTATGATTTCCATCCCAACTTGTGCATCATTTTCGTAGCACTTTCTCCCCTACATCGCGATAATACAAAACAAGCTGCCCTTCTCTGAACTTTCTCTTACTCTTTTATTGCAATTTCTCTTACTCATCCGTTTGTCCCACTTGGTGTGGATCTCCCAATGCGCAGTTATACACCGAAATTGGACGCACAAGCGTAATGTAGGGTCTTCCTTTAATAGAACTGTTGCATCTACAATATTTGATGTGTGTTCTTTCCGTTTGAAGTTCGTCGTAATTCTTATTCCTAGATATTTAGTTGAATTCACGGCCCGTATATTTGACTTATTTCAGGTTTAAACTAAGATTAGCGGATTTCCTTTAATGCTCATATGGATGATTTCACACTCTCGATTATTAAGAGTCAATTGCCAATTTTTACACCACTTCTGTTTTACTCGATGAATTTCCAGAATTCAAAAATTCAAATGTTTGTAAATCTATGGAAGTTAACTACACTGGTCATCAGTCCCTAGGCTTACAAACTTCTTAAACTAACGTATGCTAAGGACAACAAATATACCCATGCCCGAGGGAGGATTCGAACCTCCGCAGCTAGGCGCCGTGGATCGCTCAGCCACTCCACCGCGGCAATGATGACTTTCCCTGGATTACAACATACTATGTCCTTTCTGACGGAAACTCACGAAACCATCCGCTCAACTGTGGTGATATTCCATAAGCACACAATTTGATTAGAAGACGCTTGTGAGGCACAGTGTCCAAAGCTTCGCAGAAGTCTAGCAATATGTAATCGAGTTGAGATCCCTTGTTGATAGCACTCATTACATCATATGAGTAATGAGCTACCTGTGTTTCACAAGAACAATACTTACTGAATCCATGTAGACTAAAGATCAATAGATCATCCTCTTTAGAGTCGTTCATAATTTTAGAGGAAAGAATATGTTCTAAAATCCTGCTGCAATCTGAAGCAGTGGCGTAACTATGAGGGGGATAGAACCCCCCCCCCCCCCAGAACCCGAAAAAAGATATAAAGAGAAAGAGAGAGAGAGAGAGAGAGAGAGAGGAAAAAAAGAAATCGTATAACAGCAATCTGGTAAAGGTAAAGATTTGAAACTTGGGGTGTTTTACCATAAGCTTTCATTGGAAGGGACTGAATTAGTTTCTTCAACGGGAGTGGTAGGTGGTAGTATGTCTGGAAACTGACTAAAATTTTGCTCGTCAAGCAGATCTACCCCCCCCCCCCCCCAAAGCCAAGTCCTGGTTACGCCACTGATCTGACGTCAGTGGTACAGACCAGTAATTTTTCGAATCAGTCCCATTGCCTTTCTTAAAAGTGAAATCCAACGTTACAGTCTTTGGGTACAGATCTTTCGCTGAGCGAGCGGTTGTAGGCCTGTATGACAGCTAGGTATGGGGCTATTGCATCAACGTACTCTGAAAGGAACCTAATTGGTATACAATAGGAACTGGTGGACTTACTTTTAAGTGGTTAAGTTGCTTTTATACTCCAAGGACATTTACCTCAAAATTATGCATGCTGGCAGCTGTTCTTGATTCGAATTCTGGAGAACGTGTTTCGTCCTCTTTGGTGAAAGAATTTCTGAAAGGCGTGTTTAGCAGTTCTGCCTTACTATAATTGTTATTTCCAGCATCACCACTGCTCTCGCGTAGTGAGGGTTTGGATTGTGTTTTACCGCTTGTATACTTCACATACCACCAGAATTTCTTAGCATTTTCTACCAAATTATGTGACACGATTTCGTTGTCTAAACTATTATAAGCTTCTTGCATTGAAATTGGAGGTAAATTCCAAGATTCTGTGAAAATTTTTTTCCAGTTTTGGAGATTTTGTGTGTGTTTAAATTCGACCCTCAGGGGCTCAGCATTCACTTGGCGAACACGGGGTCCTCAGCTGGGGACTGGTAAGCGCCGCCACTCCTCTAAACACCGTAATAACCTCTGGGTACACTTCAGCGACCACCGTGTGGCGCCGCGGTGGAACGTTGTGTGTACCAGGGAATGGAGATCTTGGTTTGACCAACCCGGGTCGCGAGGAATGAAGTACCTCTTTATATAAATAAAAAATAAAAAAATAAAAAAATAAAAAAAAACTCAAGCTTAAGATGTGCTACGCACTGATGGGAAGCATGGCTGTTGAGGTGGAACAGTCGCTAGCGAGCAACCTCTGGGGCTACTGCCGAACCTCAGTTGTATAAGGCTTACCTAGGCACGCGGGGCTCTGTCTAGGTGGACATTTAGTAACAGAACACATGCTGGCAATCAGAATGCGTTTTTAGTCATGAAAAGACCAGAAGGTAGTTTCGAGGAAGTGTCGCCATTCTATATTGAAAAGGGTTTGGAAGGCATTGCTGGCTCACTGACATCTGTAAAGCATTTGCGAAATGGGACTCTGCCAATAGAAACATCCTAACAGCAAAGGAGTTGTCATGTGTAGGGACCTCATAGACATTCCCAGGGATGAATTAAAGGCTGAGTGGGCACAAGAGACATCATTGATGTGCAACACATAATGAAAAGAGTCGATGGCTGGCCGCGGTGGCCGAGGGGACTGAGACGCTTCAGTCACGGTCTGCACGGCCACTACGGTCAGGGATTCGAATCCCCCCTCGGGCATGGATATTTGTGCCGTCCTTAGTTGTAGGTAGTTCATAAGTAGCTTGTAAGTTTAGGGACTGATGACCCCGTAGTTAAGTCCCTTAAGCTTAACAAACATTTGAACATTTGAAAGAGTCGATGGAGAGCTACAGAAATCGGACTCCTTTATTCTTACATTTAATAATCCAAAGCTCCCTGAGAATGTTGAGGAAGGATTTCTGCGACTAAAAGTAAGACCTTACGTGCCATATCCCATGCGCTGTTTTAAATGCCAGCGCTTTGGGAACACAACGAAGGGATGTAATGCAGTATCCACCTGTGGTGCATGTGGTAAACCTGCCCATGATGGGGTCGCTTATTCACCACATCCAAAATGTGTGAACTGTTCTGGGGAACACCCTGTGTGGATTAGGGAATGCAGAGTTTTTTGGAAGAAAAGAAGATCCAAGAAATTAAAACTACTAGGTGCATTTTCTACGCAGAAGCCAAGAAGATATTCAACGGCACACAACCTCCATCCTTTACTGTCCTTCAAAAGTCGGTTCCGAAAGTTGAAAGAAGGCTGTCTGTCGTCTTCCGTAGGTTTTTAACTTTGTAAATTATCTAAGCTCACTAGGCGGACTTTTTTGCTAAACGAGAACCCCTCTCGTTCGGATGCATGAGGAATAGCATTTCATTTCATGTTTTTAAATGTTAATTTCTGTAATATTGCTGGGATTCTATTGTGCTAATAATTTACCATTGTGTCAATGTATGTGGCAATATGAACGGTTTCTCTGTGATGCCACTGTCCCTGTCAGAATGTGTACTTGCTTTATTCTGTATGTGCATGTATGAGAATCTTCTAGCATGGGCGTCTGTGTGTAAGTACGAGAATTTTCGTCGTTGGCTGCTGGCTGCTGGCTGCTTGGTACTAGTGTTTCTGTGGCTTCTTATCGATAGGTAGTCGTTACCAACCTCTGCTTTTGATGCTACCAAAGAGTTTCCTCCACCCTTTGGTTAAATGCTTGGTTGGCAATGGCCAGTTAGCGAGCCTTGGCAAGACACACGAGTTTCAGCTCTCCCCCACCACCTCATTTTTCCGGGGTTTTGCCTATTTCCGTTGGATTTCCGGCCGCTGGTGGCGGCTCGTGGGCTGAGTGGACATTCTGTGGCTGCGCTTCGAGCTGGTAAGACGTCCTGATGTTCTTTCCTCCCTTTAGATGGTAGCGATTCGTTGTATGGTTTGTTAGACTTTCAGATCTTAGGTTCATTTTTCGGGATACATTTCTCTGATCATGTACGGAAATGTATTCAATTTCATTTCGGTGATTTTGCATAGGTAAATGCGGTGAATATGCAACTAATTCAGTTCGATAATGGCTGGGAATCGGTAACCTGTGAGAGACTAGCTGGCAGTGTATGAACTCTGTTTAATTTCTATCTAGCTTAGTGGAATGCGACTAATATGCGGGAATATTTTTATTCTCTCTATAGTGCATGTGAAATATTCTTTTCCATTTTCTCCTTCCGCGAGTGATATGTGCTCCACGTGGTGTGTTATTAGAACAAAACCATCGGTTACCCGTGTGTCTACTCCTATGCCCTTCAGGCAAGAAATTATATATCTTTCTGATTTCCATTAGTCCTCGCGATCTCTTCTCCGTCTATTTCAAATTGTTTCGTTTCCAAACTTGTACTTTGCTTTCAGACTCCCCCAGTAAATTCTCTTCTAGCCTTGTACAACCCCCATTATTAGCTTGCTTATGAAATACTATGTATTTCTAGGGGCTGCATGCCGTATTTCTTCGTTAATTTACACCGACTTTGAATTTATTCCATTTTTCTGATTTTTTAAGACTGGACTTCGTCCATCCATGTAAAACCTTTCCAATCATGTCTAACTATAATCCTACGCATTTCTAAGGGTTGCATGCCATAGCTATTTTTTTTTATTTTTCGGAAACTGAATTTTTGTATTTTTACTGCTTTTTGGAACCATGTGGCTTAGAACCCCGACTTCAGGGGTTTATAGCTAGTCACTTGAGTGCTCGCCACTGCTCACACACCAGTGCCTTCCTATTGGCTATTCTTGCTTCGTAATCTGTGTTTCCATTGGTTTTGTTGAAATGAATACAATCTTTAAGCACTTCGCCTTCAGTGGGGGGGGGGTGCGAATATGTAATTTAGCAGACACGTGCCATATGTCTCATTAATTCCGCATGCTCACGGTTTGATTTGAATGGAAATTAATCTCGCTATTATCGCGTACCATCTCAAGTAAAGAAAGACAGACCAGAGCGACCTACGAAGTTTATTTTTTCTTGTGTTGTGTGGTACAACCTGGTTCGCTGAATTTCGCCTACGATAGCGGCGCCTGCATCTGCCTCATATCAGCATGCTGAGTTGGGCGAGTTTCTCTTTGCTTCACACGTGTGTGTGGCTGAATGCTTGTTGATTGTAAATCCCTCCCCCAACGATGTTCAGTTCACATTAATTTAGTAGTTCAATGAGATGAATTTTTTTATTGTTTACCAAAATTGGTGCCCCCATTTGCTCATGTATGAAATAATAATAATATAAATAATTTATTGTCAGTGAAATTTTATCCTTCTTATAAATATTAGTTTATGAATATCCTCCCTTTTTTATTTAATGTTGTTTTTCACCAGTGCTGAGAACAAATTCAGATACATATTATCAAATTTTTAATTCCGTTGCGCCATAAATGTCCTCTCAGCCACCTTCATGAAATTGTTTATTTGTGGTGGCTTGTAATTAATGATTGTGTGCAATTCTCGTGATCTGCGACGTAGGCTGGCCAATTTCTCATTGTCGTCCTGCTGCTAAAGTAAAGTTTGAGTCAGTTCCAAATTCTGGGGCCAGGGAACAAGAGTCTGTTGCAGGAAGTAGTCAGTAATTCACACGAATCCTTTAGCTGGTTCTATGGCCAGAGCTATATGTATAAAATTAAGCTTTTAACTGGCTCCTTCAGCTAGAGTTAATTTTACAATTAATGGTGGGCTTTCAATTGGCTTACCGCTGCCAGGATTCGCTCATCTGTTCAATAAAATAGTTTCTTTTGTTTTAAATGCGTACGGGAATATAACTTTTTTGTCCCAGTGCGTGAATGTGTCTTTTCAGCAGGGCACATTAATCGATTTCAATTTATGTTTTCAGCACTCCTGTGTTTTAGTTGTGTTACATTTAAGTAATTTTGGAAGGTTTATTTTTTTTAAATTGTTTTTGTAAAAAGAGTACAGCCCCGGTGCATTACGTGTGAATATTTTAAATGGTGTTTGGTTACACGGGTTTTTGGTAGGCTAATTTCTGTGTTGGTAATCTCTTGTCGTTCTGAACGAATTCTAAAGATGTATACTAGTTCTGCCTTGTCCGTCTTCACACGTTCTAGACGATTAAACCAAAGTGAGGACCGTGAAAAATCCACTGGGTTAGATCTTTCAACGAAAAGAGAAAACGTGGTGGGTACAGACGGCCGCGTTACCATTGAGAACGAGGCTAGTTTAGATGTGGACGCTACCGGAAGCGATAATAGGGATGAACAAAATACGATGTCCAACCATATGGCAGATTACTGATACCTCCCAAAATACTTCCAATTGCGTTACTAGGCCTGTGTCAGGTTCCGACACGACTTTAGGCGACATCATGGCTTTCATGAAGGAATTGAAAGCAGAAATGAAAGCAGAAGTAGGTTCCATAAGGGAAGCACAGAACATTTCAGTTCAAGAAATAAAAGAGAGGATGGATGCACAAGGTAGTTCCGTGCAAGCAGTCCAGGCCGAGCTGATCAAAGTTTCTGTGCAGTGCAAGGAGGCGCAAAGTAATACCGTTCAGGTCATTCACGAGAAACTTGGCAAGCAGAGCAGCAAACTAGATGGGCGACGCACTGATATTATGCACCTCGTACAGGAACGGCACGAGATAGCAACGAGTGCTACCTCAGAGAACACAGCGAAGATTTCGGGGAACGTAGAAGCTATTTCCGCCCTCTCCGACCGTGTAGGTACCAATATCCACTCTATTAACGAGAGAATTGAATTGGCAGATAGTAGGACAAAAACGCGCACAGATGAATTAGGGGCACGGGTAACTAATATTGATGCCTGCGTAGGAGAGCTGGCCAGATCGGTGACGCAGCTTCTGCAGGGCAGAGAAGTGGCAGCAGACAGAGAGAGTCCCTCTGTTGCGACTGAATTGGAGGAAGTCCGTGACTTGCTTCAGTTCAAGGAGCAACAGTGGGAAATAAACCAGAGACGTCGTGATGTAGCGGCCAAGCTACAAGAATGCGTCGTCCGGTTAGAGCAAGCCACTGCTGCACCGCTGGCTCCCCCACCCGTAGAAAACGTTTCCTGCAATTTGTGCGGAGGTCAGCCCTGACGTTCTGACTGCGGAGACGATTCGGCGTTTGAGGAGGAGGAAGTCAAGCCCCTGGGTGTACGGCCGACGAGAAGGGAAAGTCAGAATCGAGTGCCTGTGCAGGAGCCTCAACAGGCATTTGATTATAAACACCGTGAGGAAATACCAAGTTTTCAGGAACTACGCTAATGGGATACACCCTCGGGCATGGCTGGAACAATTCGATTATTCGTTGCCCCCGGACTGGCCCGAAGGGAATAAGATCCAATTTGTGTGTGGATATCTCGAAGGAGAGCCGACCATGCGCATGCATTCGCTCCTGAAATATTGCCGGTACTATGAGGACTTTAGGGAGCATTTCCTGTCTGCCTACAGGTAAGAGAGGAAGCAGGAGAGAGTAAAACGTAGTATCTTAGTGATGCCCCATTTTTCCAAACAGCAATTGCAAGAGTCTCAGCGACTTCTTTCAAGGAATGATCCTGAGAAATAAGTTCCTTGATTACCCATATCCTCCACGCAAATTAATTAGAATTAGCGCCTCAAAACTACCACAGAATGTGCGCAATACCATCCTTGCGGGAAGCTGCAAGAAGGGCATCGAATCCTTCCAGGCTTACCTGGAGAACTTTGAGTTCGATGATGATTACGGACCTAGAACAGATGGCAATGGCTCTTCTAGGAAAAGTAATCTGAGTGAAAATACAGCTGAGGACAATCGCCAGGTGGAAAGTACTAGTAGCGGGCAGCCCGGTCCTTCCAATGCTGACAATCAGCACCAGAGGAGGAGCGAGCAAGGTTCTTGGTGTGATCAGCGACTTGAAATAACGGAGAAGATTTGGAAATGGGAATAAGGGCTACAGACCTGATAAAGGGGGGGGGGGGGGGGGAACCACGCGACCAGCCAACGGAAGACGTGGAAATCAGGTCCGCTGATACACGCCACAATCTACCGCAAGACCCCGCCCCTAGCAAAAACCAGTAATAATCTCCTTTAGTCGGTCGTCACGTGATCTACTTGCTAGGAAATGAGTATATCCAGCCTAAGTTTTTGTGTTTTCTAATGTAAACTTGGTAATATTCTTACCAATCAGGTGACTAGTGTTGTAAATTTATGCTGTATTTTGTGAGACTTAGCAGTGTTGTCTTTTAGTGGTTTGTTTTAATAGTGTATTTTGTTACATGTATCTCTTGCGTATGTGTTTGTTATGTGATTTTCATTTTGCAACAATACGTTTTAGGTTGTTTGCGTGTCCTGTGTATCACATGGTGCACGCCGATATTGGCGTAGTTAACAGCAACTTGCCAGTTCCACCTGGTCAGCTGTTCGAAGCGGGTTATCTTGACACCCTGTTTACTTGAATTATTAGTGTGACACCTCCAAGTGTGTGTGTTGGGTAATAAGGTGGTCCACCTCAAGAAATCGCTTGTTGTACATTGCTGTCCATTATCATCACTATATTTCCGTCGTGAATTGATGGAGTGTAATTTAAGTTGTGTAGGCCGTGCTTAGGTATATTATTGTGTAATTTTGTTTCAGTAATTTGTTCCCTGTTTAAAGTGTGTATGCTCTTCTTCACTGTGAGTGGAGCCAGCCTCGTGAATAGTGCTACAATTGCCACCCTTATTGTGGATTTTGTGTCGGCAATCTCCCCGTTGAATAGCATATTAATAAGACGCCGTGGTAGGCGCCATCGCCGTTATTTATAGAATTTGTTGCAAGATGATGCACTGTGGTGTTGATGCTTATGAGCCCAGATAATTTTGTCCAAGGATTGTCCGTTTGAGTAACAGAAAGTGTGCATTTCAACTGGTAGAAAGTTGCTGTAGCACACGAACGGAAGGGTTCACCTAAATTTCATTTGACAACATATACCGTGGCCTGTTAATAGAACCATCTCGCATTTTTTCAGTTGAGTTTTACAGAACAATTTTGTAAATTAAAGGACAGAGCGTGATCTGTGGAAGAGGCCAGTATCTCATTCAGAAGAGGAAAAATATTAGACGATAACAATGAGAAAAAGGAGTTCAAGTAGGGCACACTCCATGTCAAGTGACTGACCGTTTCAGATGAACAACCGAAGAGAGGTTATGCCCAATATCAATAGGACAGTAAACCTGATTTTCCTGCGAACCACTAATTTGCTTTTCTTAATTTTTGCGACATCAATTTGGTACGAATCTATGTGTTATGTTTTAAGTTGTTTACCTCAGATGTCACTTGATTAGTTTAGGATTGTGTAACATGTATGGATTTGTATTGTTTATTTTATATGTTTTTCTTTGTGTTGTCTCTGTTGCCATTCACAACTTGATTTCTATGAAGTTCGATCCAAATGGGTGTTATATTTTTCGTCACTAATTTGACAAAGGCTAACCTTTCAGCGTACATTTGATTATAGTGTATAACTTTGTTTTCTTGCCTTTGCAAGAGGATTGTGTGGGAGGATGTTTGTGGCAGCCACGCCAAGAAGCGGCGGACAGAGGCGCAGCCGCCAGGAAGCGCCTACACGTATTCTCCGGTGCGTCTCGCCAAACTCCCGTTACGCCGGATTTTGGCAACGGCGCTAAAAAAAAAGCGCTCGCGCAACGGACGAGGAGACCGGCAGTGCGCGCTATAGGACGGAGTCGAGCGGACGTATCCCAGCTCCTCCGTACCGACATTTTACCGCGGACCACGTGGGTCGAGCTGATCGCGAGCTCCCCACGCACATGCGAGTGTTCAGTGTTGTGCCGTCCGACCGCCTCAAGACCGTCGTGACTCGCAGTACGGGATTTATCGCACCGCACACAAAACGCGCATTACCGCGGACACGCGTCCTACGCCCGCGCTCACACAACCGGCCGTCGAACTCGATCGCTGGGAGAGTGTACACCCTCCCGGGACCAGCGTAGAGAACTATCTGACATAACGCAGTGTATTTTCTTAAATTTAATAAATAGTCTTGCATCTTTTCCGTCACCACTGCCTATGTAGCTTTACCTAGAAGCGCGGTTAATTAAATGCGCACGTTTCGAGTGCTGACCCCGACGTGATTAGTAGGCAAGGACACGAGGTGACGAACTATAATTACGTGTGATTCAAAGCCGCGAACTGTACAAAAACATTTCCGCCCTCGGAAGAAGGTGTGAACAATTTTCGAATCTTTTTTTGTATTATCGTGTAATTCTTTTTGTTTGTGTCATGTTAATTTGTGTAACGTGACAATTGTTTCGTGTGCCTATTCCCTGTTGCACGTTAACATTTACAATGGCAACCTTAGAGGAATTAAGGAAGATGGTGGAGGAGCTGGCAGCGCGCAACCAGGCGCTAGAAGACGAGCTACAGGCGCGCTCTGCACGCACGGACTCAGGAAATGACCACGTCGGTGCACAAAGCGTCGCCACACCAATTCGCGCGCCTGTCTACGCAGTGGCAACAGGACCTTTTTTTTGTGGTTTATGGGCGCACAACTGCTAAGGTCATTAGCACCCAGAGAAGAACAGATTCGTTAGATCTCGTAAAAAATTGGTAACTATCAGATAGAGTATCAAAAGAAGGCTAAATACGGAAGATAAAAACAATTAAAAGGGTTAAATATCTTTTGATACATTGGCCATGTTGATAAAACGCAAAACTCGAGCAGCTGCTCGTGTCATCAGCTAAAAGTTCTTTCAGAGTAGACGGAAAGTGAAGGGCTACACGGAGATGATTAAAATTAACACAAGACAGTAAAACATGTCACACCGTCAGCAATTCACCGCAGGAGCACAGCGGTGCAGGGTCGGCGGTTAGGAAATGACGGTGGCTGAAACGGCAGTGACCGATCCGCAACCGGGCCAGGATGACCTCCTCTCGCCGAGAGAGGCGTGAGGAGGTCCTCCAAGCAGTCGGGATCGGTTTTACAGTTCTCAATTTATTGTCGTGGAGTGAGAACCACGCACTGTGCCAGGAAGACACGATACTCCGCCGAAGAGCCCGTTGAACATCGTCCGATGGGACGCAAAAAGTAGCATTCGAGGCAAAAGAGCTGCTGCCTTGGCTGCTATGTTGGCGGTCTCATTCCCAGGCACACCCACGTGGCCAGGGACCCACAGAAAATAAACGTGACAGCTGTCATCTGCTACCAACTGGATGGAGCGTTGGATCCGATACACGAGAGGATGGGTCGAGACTGGGTCCTTAAGACTCTGTAGGGCACTAAGGGAGTCCGAACAGATGGCATAAAAAGGATAGCAGCGGCGGCAGGTATATAAAATAGCCTGGTGGAGGGCAAAAAGCTCTGCCGTGAAATTCGAGCACCGGTCAGGGAGCTTGTATTGGAAACGATTGTCCCCAACGACGAAGGCAGATCCGACACTGTCAGTGCTCTTGGAACCATCAGTGTAGATAAATATGGCATTATCGAACCGCGAACGGAGTTCGACAAGCCTCAAGCGGTATACCAAATCCGGGGTGCTCTCCTTGGGCAGCGAACTAAGTTCAAGGTGAGTGTGAACCTGCGCCTGATGCCATGGTGGCAATGGGCTCTCACTCAACCTAAAGGTTGAAGGAAGGGCAAAATCGAGCCGCTGAAGCAGGCAGCGAAACCGAACTCCAGGTGGAAGCAAGGCTATCACAGACAACTGATATTGGCGATCGAGTGAGTCGTCAAAAAATAATCTGTAAGATGGATGGTTGGGCATCGACCGCAAGCGGCATGTGTACCGACACAAGAGTATGTCATGCCAAGTGGTCAAGGGTAATACAGCAGCTTCGGCATACAGACTTTCAACAGAGCTGGTATAAAATGCACTGGTCGCCAGGCACAATCCCCAATGGTGTATAGAGTTGAGACGGAGGAGAATCGACGGTTGTGCAGAATAGTATACAAGGCTTCCGTAGTCAAGCTTCGACTGAACAATGGCCTGGTAAAGGTGAAGCAGGATCCACTCCCCATTATGTGCCACTGAGGACACGGAGAACATTAAGAGATCAGGCAACCAGGTAAGACACGTGTGGGAACCAGCAAAGTTTACGATCCAGCATGAGTCCCAAGAATTTCGTTGTCTCCACGAAAGGGAGAGCTATCGGGCCGAGACGTAGAGATGGTGGAAGAAATTCCTTGTATCTCCAGAAGTTTATACACACCGTTTTCTCAGTGGAGAAGCGGAAGCCATTCGCAATGCTCCAGGAATATAGGCGGACAAGACAGCGTTGAAGACAACGCTCCAAGAGACATGTTCGCTGGGCGCTGCAATAAATTGCAAAAGTGTCTACAAAAAGGGATCGGGAAACGTCGGCTGAAAGGCAGTCTACGATTGGATTGATTGCAATGGCAAAAAGAGCCACGCTCAAGACGGAGCCCTGTGGCACCCCATTCTCCTGGCGAAAGGTATCTGACAAAACAGAGCCCACCCGTACCCGGAATTTGCGATCCGCCAAAAATGCTTGAATAAAGAGAGGGAGGCGGCCACGAAGGCCCCATGTGTGCAATGTGCGGAGAATGCCCGCCCTCCAACAGGTATCATAAGCTTTCTCTAAGTCAAAGAACACTGCTACCGTTTGATGCTTCCTTAAAAAGTTATTCATAATAAAGGTCGATAAGGTGACGAGGTGATCAGCGGCAGAGCGGTGTCTACAAAAACCACATTGGATATTAGTCAGGAGGCGTCGAGATTCGAGGACCCAGACCAACCGAGTGTTAACCATGCGTTCCATCACCTTACAGACGCAGCTAGTAAGAGAAATAGGGCGATAACTTGATGGAAGATGTTTGGTCCCTGGTTTGGGGTTGGGGACAACAATGGCTTCACGCCAACTTGTGGGAACCTGACCTTCATTCCATATGCGATTATAGGTGCTAAGTAGGAAACACTTGCCCGCAGAAGAAAGGTTCTTCAGCATCTCAATATGGATGGAATCGGGCCCGGGTGCAGAAGATCGGGACAGGGCGAGAGCACTGTCTAGCTCCTGCATGCTGAAGGAGACATTATAACTTTCATGATTAAAAGAGTGGAAAGAAGGCGGCCGTGCCTCCTCTACCTGTTTGCGAGGGAGGAAGGCAGGGTGGTAACGGGCAGAGCTCGAAGCCTCCGCAAAGAAACAGCCCAATGCGTTGGAAACATCAGCAGGGTCCACAAGGACTGGGTTCTCGACGGTCAGGCCAGAAATCGGGGTGTGGACCTTTATGCCGGATAAACGGCAAAGGCCACCCCAGACAGCCGAGGAGGTAGTAAAGCGGTTAAAAGAACTGGTAAAAGCAATCCAGCAAGCTTTTTTGCTGACGTTTATAACTCTATGACATTGTGCTTGCAGTCATTTATAGTTGATACTATTCTCCAACGTTGGGCGGCGGCGGAAGGTGCGTAAAGCATGGCGCCGGGCTCTAAGAGCATCACGGCAGGCTGCAGTCCACCAGGGGACCGGGAGGTGACGTGGAGAAGAGGATGTACGAGGTATGGAATGTTTGGCAGCTTTGAGAATAACCTCTGTGAGGTATATGACCTGACTGTTACAGCTGGAAAAGTCCTGATTGTGAAAAACTGCCATGGAAGAATAAAGCCCCCAGTCGGCTTTAGAAATGTTCCAACTGGTGGGACGAGGGGATGGGAAATGATGCAGGAAGTGGATTACACAAGGAAAATGGTCACTCGAGTACATGTCAAAGTGCATACCACTCAAACTGACTGAGCATCAGAACCCCTCCATGGGCTGGGGTACCTTCCACAGGTGGCAGGTCGAAACGCACAGATGTGTAGTGGGGCAAGTCTGCACGATCACTTGGACGTAACTTAGTTTCTTGGAGACAAACTAGAAGCGGGCAGTGCAATCGAAGGAGTAGTTTTAATTCCTCCCAATTGGAACGAAAGCCGCGAATATTCCATTGAAGGAGCGCCATGATAAAAAATAAGAGAAGAAAGGAAGATAAAAGGGAACAAGCAGGTGGGGTCACCTCGACGGCCGCTGAGGACCAGACTTCGAGGGAGCACTACTGTCGCCAACTAGAGGCAGAGAGTCATGTTCCATAGGTTCAAATGATACATCTGCCACCTTCCCGACTTTATCAGGAGGGGTAGCTTCCGCCGCCAGTAAAATGCCGGTTGCCCGGCTAAGCATAGTGCGTCCCGGCGAGACAGAAGATGATTGGGGCCGACTACTGTTGGGCGGCGTGACGGATGGGTCACGCCTCGGCGGGGAAGGAGAGGAACTCTTTTTTGTTGGCTCTTCTGGAAGAGTGACGGTGAGAAGAGGCAGATGACGGTTGAGAAGCCTGAGAATGCAGAAAATCTTCACGGACGGGTTCCTTTTTCAAAGTCCGGGCATCTTGTTTAGGTGCCCACGGTTTATTAGAGGTTGACGAAGACTGAACTTTAGAAGCAGCAGGAGGAAGCGAGGACGTGGAACGGGCAATCTTCGGGGTGGCCGATCGCACAACTGTGTCAGCGAACGTGGAATCACAGGTCTGCGTACCTGCATCCTTAGTAGGTCGAGTGGAGGTGAGGACCTTACTGTATGTGCCCACTGGGAGGACAGTGGGCTTTCGACTTGCCAACAACTTTCGAGCGACAGATGTTGATACCTTTTCCGTAACCCAAATTTGCTGGATGACCTTTTCATCCTTATATACAGGGCAGTCCCGAGAGGAAGCCGCATGGTCACCGTTGCAATTAAGGCAGTGAGGGGACGGAGGTGGGCAATCCCCCTCATGGGCGTCCCTACCCCAAGTGACACATTTTGCTGCATTGGGGCAAGATTGATGGGTGTGGTTGTATCTGTGGCATTGGAAACAGCGCGTTGGGTTTGGTATATAAGGGCGGACAGAGATAACTTCGTACCCTGCTTTGACCTTCGATGGGAGTTCAACTCTGTCGAACGTCATAAACACAGTACGAGTCGGTGTCAGCTGGTTATCTACCTTTTTCAACACCCTATGCATGGCTGTTAAACCCTGATCGGACATATAGGTTTGTATGTCTTCATAAGACGACCCATCAAGGGATCTCGTGAAAACTACCCCCCGTGACGAGTTGAGTGTGCGATGCGCTTCTACCTGGACTGGAAACGTGTGCAGCAACGTAGTCCAGATTAGTTTTTGCGCTTGGAAGGCACTGTCCGCTTCCAGCAACAATGTACCATTGCGCTGACGTGAACATGTCTTAACAGGGCAGCAATCGCATCAACACCTTTCTGAATGAAGAAAGGATTTACAGAATTGAAATCTTTACCGTCGGTTCGAGAGACAACTAGGAATTTCGGGAGATTAGGCAGAGTCTTCTTTTGCTGAGGCCAATCTATCTTTCATTTCTGGGTCAAAGTCACAGAAGAAGAGAAAGAAGTCATTGCGGAAGTGTCCCCCATGATTACCGGCGACTCCGATGGCGTGCTCCTTCCTAACGGGGGCCCTCTCTGAGGGCTTACCGCCTTATTGTTCACACCTCAGGTCACACTTACCGAGAACTGACGGAGGGACCAATCGGCATGTTCGGGGGGGGTACCAGCTCGGGTAATCACCCCTCCCTGGGCCTGGCCTTTACCAGGGGGTATGTACGTGCCCTACTTGTCTACCCGGGGCGGGGAATTAGGCGTTACCCCATCACCTGCTACGCATGATAATGCGTGGGGTGGCCTTCAGACACGCACAGGGAGGAAAGAAGAAGAATAGAAGAAGTGAACAGAAATAAGTGTCTCAAACGCCGAAGCGGAGACTAATGAGGAGGAGAGAAAGGCTAGGAAAGTACAGCAAGGAGAGAAAACGGAAGTAAAGGTTAGGAAAGGAAGAAACCAAGGAAAAAGAAAGACTAGGCCAGATAACCACCTTGACTCACAAGAGACACCCGTCTCCGGGTGAAGGCATGAACTGGGAGGGAAAGTGAAGCAGCCTGGGGGAGAAAAAAGGCTGCCTCAGCTTGAGGCAACAGGACCTGTGCTGGTCAGGCTGTCCCCCTTTTGGCCACGTGACCCAGTAATGTGGTTCAGTCAGGTGGAGGCCGTCTTTATGAGTAATAATATCATGTACGACCTAGCGAAATTCGGCCATGTGATGAGCCAGCTGGACGAAAATTACGCTGCGGAAGTATGAGACACGATAACTGCCCCCGCCACCCAAGGTTTGTACAAAAGACTTAAGGACGAACTAATCCGGCGAGTCTCGTCGCCACAGGAGCAACGAGTGCAACAGTTGCTGCGGCAGGAGGAATGCGGCGACCGACGAGCATCTCAGTTCCTGCGTCATCTGCAGAACCTCGCCCAGCCCGAGATGGTGCCAGACACGCTGCTTGATACGATCTGAGAGCGTAGTCCCCCTGCACAGGTGTAGGCAGTAATCGCCACACAGATGGAGATGCAGCTGGACTCGGTTGCGGACTTGGCGGACAGAACGCACGATGTGCTGGCAACGGCACCGAATACCGCTGCCACTGCCGCAACCTACGACACTGCTCCTCCCTCTCCCCCCCCCCCCCCCAGCCTTCGCTCTGCGGCCATCCATGCAGCCAGCTCTCCCGACAGCTGATGGCAACCTGCTCCTTATAGTGCAGAGTCTGACCACCCACGTGGCAACACTCTCCATGCAAGTGGACCAGTTGGCGCACTCACGGCGAGATGGCAGCACTCACCGCAGTGGCATCAGTTCGGGCCACAGGCTCCACGGCTCGCACAGCCGGCAACGTAGGTGCAGTGACAGCTGCTCTAACAGAACCTTGCCGACATCAGGGCAGCTGACCTCTGCTGGTACCACGCCCACTTCGGCAACGACACGACAATGTGCCGCACCCCCTTCTCACACCCAAACACCAACTGCAACTGCTCCTAGATGCGACCAGATGCAGCATGATATCTATGCGTCTATACGTAGCAGAAAAGGGCACGGGCGTCACCTACCTTGTGGACACCGGATCAGACTTGTCGATTATTCCTAGGTTCTTGTTGCACGAAAAGAGGAAGGTGGAAACTGTGCCTCACGGCGGTAAACAATTTGTCAATCAAAACATAAGGCACCAACCATTGGGACATGGACCTCGGTCTGCGCCGCAGATTTGCCTGGAGGTTAACCGTCGCCGATGTCAATGAGCCAATATTAGGCGCATATTTCTTGGCACACTACAAGTTGCTCGCCGACGTTGCTCGTGGATAGTTGATAGACTCGACAACTACATTGAAAATTGCGGGTCAACAAAATTTGCAGTGTGAAACCCGTTGCGTGCTCCAGGCTGTTTACGGATATTCTGGATAAATTTCCTGAGTTAACTCGCCCGTTTGGTGTGCCAAAGGAGACCAAACACACGACTATGCATCACATTGTCACAACTTCTGCCCTTCCTGTCACTTACCGCCCATGCCATCTCGCTCCCGACCGGTTTGCAGCCGTGAATGCCGAGTTCGAGACAATGTTACGCCAGGGTATCGTCCACCCATCTTGCAGTCTGTGGTCATCCACCCTGCATTTAGTGCCGAAAAAAGACAATTCGTGGCGCCCATGCGGTGACTACCGTGCATTCAATGCAAGGACAGTGCCAGACAGATACCCAGTGCCACATCTGCAAGACTACAATTATTCCCTGGCAGGCACGATGGTATTCAGCAAGGTAGACTGCACAAAGGCGTACACACAGATTCAGGTGGCACCCGAGGATAGAGAAAAAACGGCCATCACCACACTGTTTGGGCACTTTCGTCGAATCGAAATGGTGCCTCACCGACGCAGCACTGCTCGCCCATCCCGTACACGAGCTGAGATCTCCATTGTGGTGGACGCCAGGCAGACCACTATAGGCGCTGCTCTGCAACAATGCGTCAACGGCAACTGGCAACTGCTCGGGTTCTTCTCCAAGAAACATGCGGTCCTGGAGCACCTAAGACCACGAGCTGCTTGCTCTATACCAGGCAGTGAAATATCCTTCTTATAAATATTAGTTTATGAATACCCTCCCTTTTTTATTTAATGTTGTTTTTCACCAGTGCTGAGAACAAATTCAGATACATATTATCAAATTTTTAATTCCGTTGCGCCATAAATGTCCTCTCAGCCACCTTCATGAAATTGTTTTGTTTGCGGTGGCTTGTAATTAATGATTGTGTGCAATTCTCGCGATCTATGACATACGCTGGCCAACATCTCTTTGTCTTCCTGCTACTAAAGTAAAGTTTGAGTCAGTTCAAAATTCTGGTGCCAGGGAACAAGATTCTGTTGCAGGAAGTAGTCAGTAATTCACGTGAATCCTGTAGCTGGTTCTACGGTCAGAGCTATATGTATAAAAGTAAGCTTGTAACAGGCTCCTTCAGCTAGAGTTAATTTTACAATTAACGGTGGTCTTTCAAAGTTCATGCTTCAACACAAACTGAGGTTGTTAGTGTTCCCAGTAACACCTGTGTTTGTCTATGCACTTGCAAAGCAGCGGTTGACACAGTGCCTGTACCTTCTTCAAACACAGCTGAGAAAGCTACTGTTACCAGCATTGAGCCCCTGGCCACTTCAGTGGTAGAGACTGGCCAAAAATCTACCATGGCCACTGGCCGCTACCACATCTACTGGGCCGCTATCACATCTACTGTAGCTGCTACAAAGCAAGTGAGGACGAATAAGGCATCCGGTAAGTCCCAGTCGCAAGCTAAGTCAACTAAGAAACCTTCTGACTATATTGAAATTATCATACAAAACACTTCTCCTGACTCCACTCCAAATCTTATTGAGTTGGATGTCAATCTGGGGCACAATTCTTGCTCCAAAACAGAACCCCCATCTAGTTCAGTATCTCCACCTTGGTGGAAAGAAAAGGTGAAGGTGTCACCTCCATAACTGATGGCTCCCACATTACAGTGGAACCTGAATGGGTTCAGGACCCACATAGCAGACATAAAACTGCTAGCACAGACATGTCCCCTTTGCTTGTGTTTACAAGAAACCCACTTTGAAGCCTATAGTCAGGGGCTACACCATATACCGTATGGAGGACCTTAATGGTGAGAGGGCCAAAGGAGGAGTAGTTATGTTTGTCACTGGTCACCTCGATTAGTTTTCCTGGGCGCAGCGACTAGGGGAACGGCTGGTACCTCTGTACAGCGACAGTGAATGGCAGCGGCACGTCGGGGAGCGACCTCGTCCATGGTACAGCGATGGGCTTCTTCCCATAGGTCAACTGAATTCATCAGCAGGTGACTGCCTGGGATATAACTGCTCCGATGGCCGATGTCTTGCGGCAAAATAATCATTGAATACTCATCGTCTTTCTCTGCAGTAGCGTACGATATGTCCAGGGTGCCCACAGTTGTGTGTCTTCTGTCCTCCAGACATCAGTTCTTCTGCGGGTTGCCATAGTTGCCGGGGGAGTTGGTTGTGGCGACATCGGCCTGTTCATAGGCCATCGTTTGGCGGCTGCAGCAGCGTATGTCAGAGCAGGGCGACGCCATTATTCATGTTGGATGCGATTGGCAAAACAGACAGGAGCTAATGTCTGACATACCTCTTCCTCAGCGGCATCGGCTCCTTCGTGACTTACAGGTCTTACATCCATGGCCATAACCTGATGCTCGCTCAGTCTAATAGTCCCAGCTGCCACAAACTGTTGTAATTCTTCTCTCACAATTTGTCGTATTAGAGAAGCAAAGTCATGCTGGTCTTCCACAATGGCCATAGTGACTACATTGAGGAGTCTGTCATACTTCTTTTGTCCAACCCTCCTTTGTTCCATCTCTTGAATACGCTGGCACCACTTGATGAACTCTTCTGTCGTAGCGACGTCTTATCAAAAGAGCTTGGTACATGTCTTCTGCAATACCCTTCATCAGGTACGTGATTTTGTCGGCCTCAGTCATATTCGGATTGACTATGTTACATGGGGCCAAAACATTCTGTACGTACGAATGTCGGCTGACCATGTCGTTGGGCCTGGTTCCTCAGTTGTTCTTCCACCAAGCGGATTTGTCGCTGATGGTCTCCAAAAGTCATCTTAAGTTCAGTCTGGAACATTTCACATTCATTCAGCTTCTCTTTGTTGTTTTCAAACCATTGCTGGGCTGTTCCATACAGGTAGAAATAAATGTTGTCCAAGGACATTGTATGAGCCCACCCGTTATCCTTGGCGACTCGGTCGAACCCTTTTACCCCTTTGTTGCATCTCCAGAGAATACCGACGGGTGCCTGATGTGCAGCTGGCTCACCGCTGGTTTCGTGTCCATGATTCTTCTGATGATACTGACTTTCAAAAGGATGTACTCGGTATATCCCTTGTATTCTGGTTCTAGTCCGTGTAAGTGACAGCTTTTTCGTTCCCTAATCAGAACCATGGTGATGATGCTGTTGCACAGTATACCCGGCACCTCCACCAAACAATGTTGCATTAAAATGGAAGCAGGCTTTACTTCGAAGGCAGGGTTGTCGAGGGAACACAGCATTTATACTGAAAGCAGGTTTCTTACGAACTGAAACGTACATGCAGCACTGACTGCCTCTCGGGTAGAGTGCTCTGCTATTTATACACAGACAGAAAATACCAGGAATTAGAAGAATAGCTGACATAAGAAACAAGTAGAAATTACAAGTGAACACAAGACACATGTAGAACATTCTGGAAATGTTAATTACAAAGAAATAAAGTTTTGCTGGTGGTCAGGTTTGAACCAGCGACCTTCATCACCGCAATCTGTAACACTATCCCTTGCGCCACGCTGGCAGTCAGTTGACATGGGTCTCGTGGCAATATTGCTGTAGAGAAATAAGTACATTCTTCTGCCACAAATGTAATTAATCACTGGAGGAACGCACATTTCCTGACAGGTTAGAATTTGCACTTGTGCAGCCAATTTACAAAAGAGGGAGGAAAGTTCAAGGCTTCAAATTGTAGACCAATTTCACCACTCTCAGTTTTTTCTAAGGTACTTGAGAAATTGATGTATAACAGAATAGATGAGCATCTTAGGAAATTCAACATACTAAGTAATAGCCAGTTTGGCTTTTGGAAGGGAGTATCAATGGAGAATGCAACACATGCACTTGTTGACAATGTTTTGGAGTCTATAAATGATATTATGATGACAATTGGAATATCTTGCGACCTGTCAAAAGCTTTTGACAGTGTAAGTCACCAAACTCTACTGAATGAAGCCAAGACCCTAGGCATGAGTGGAACAGTAGGCAAGTTGCTCGAATCCTACCTTTGTGGTAGAAAACAAAGTAATCATCGAAGGACTGCAAGGTGGCAATATATCTTCAGACTGGGGATCCATTGCCAGTGGAGTACCCAAAGGCTCGGTACAGGGCCCACTGCTTTTTCTATTATTTGTAAATGATTTACCGCTTTGCACTGAACTTGCATAGATGACACCAACATATCAGTTAATAATCCCTCAAGTAACGTGTCAACTGAGGTAGTTAATAAGGCTTGTACTCATGTGATAGACCATTAGTTTGAAACCAGTTTATCTATCAACCTAAAACAGACTAATTATATTAATTTTTCATGTAAGGCAAATGTTTCCAATGAAATCAGCCTAATAGTGAGTGAACATAAAATTTTAAAGGAAGAGTCCTCCAAATTTTTGGGTCTGCATATTTACAGCAAACTGAAGTGGCACCACCATATTCTAGAACCGTGTAAAAGATCACGCTCAGCAACATTTGCTTTGATAATCATATTGGGCAGCAGAGAGATGAGCATAATAAAAACAGCATACTTTGGCTACTTCCATCCACACATGGCTAATGGAATAATATTCTCGGGAAACCAATCTATAGCAATACAGAACACCTGTGCCCAGAAGTGAGCTATAAGAATTGTGTGTGGAGTACATCTTAGGCACTCTTGCAAAAATCTATTTAGAGATCTCCAACTTTTCATGACAACAGCACAATATATTTTCTCACTGATGTGCTTTGTTAAAAAAAAAATAATAATAATAATAATAATAAATAAAAATAATAAATAAATAAAAGCAGTCTATTCAAAATCAATAGTTTGTACCATAATTACAACACCCATAGAAAACTTGATATTCATTATGACCTGAAAATTAAGACTATGGTGCAGAAGCGGGTTCTGTACAGTAGCACCAAGATTTTTAATGCCCCCCCCCCCCCCAACCACAAATTAAAGAACTTGTGGGTAACACTCCAAAGTTTAAAGAAAAGCTAAGGCAGTTCCTCCTAGATGGACCTTTCTATAGCACAGATCAATTTTTAACCAAAATGCCTAATATCTTTCAAGTATGCCTAAATCTATCTTGTTGCCCTGATGGTGGATTGAACATTCTTTGATTGTGTAAGTGTAATTTGACTCCAAATTGTGTATATCTTTATCTTGCAAGAATGCTTAAATCTAATTGTGACCCTTACGGTGGACTTGCTTATTTAAGTGTAAATCGATCTAGCAATGTATGTATATCTGTGTACTCCTTCTGAAGTCTAGTAACATATACTTAATGTTATGTGATGAACTAATCAACTTCTGTTATTTATATGATACTAACATAGTACTTTTACAACACAACAGTGTAAAAAAAATAAAATTAGATGTTCTACATCCAGAGATATGTTCTCACGAGGGTCTATGGAACAAACAATAAATAAATAAAGTAGCAGTGTACTGTCGAGTGGCATCACTGGCATTACATGACCCCACCAGTGTGTTTTAGCAAGCTATCAATTTCATGTTTGATTTTAGGGAGAGTGAAATTAATGAGGGAAATATGACAAGCTAACAATGGAAAGTACCGCAAAGACGTACATTGAGCCAAGATAGGCTCATAAAACAAAAACACTAATACACATGTAGCTAAGCTTTCAACCACACCCTCATTCATAAAAACACATAGGCGCACTCTTCCGAGTGTGCGTTTTTCTGACACCGGCTGTGGCTAAAAGACTAGTTACATATTTTATTTATTTATTTTTTTAGCGCACAAAACTACTTAGGTCATTAATGCCCAACACTGCCTATAGTAAAATCGAACCGGGTTTAGAACTTAAATGGCTTTTGCCATATTTGCACGATGTATAAAAAGTAAAACACTGTCAGCAGAATGCGGGTCATCAGCTAAAATATCAGACATTTCAAATGGTAAACATAGATCATGACGTGGACGATTAAAAAAATGGACATTGCACTAAAAGGTGGTACACAGTGAAAGGCTCATCACAGTGCTCACATAAGGGAGCAGAATCACCTCGAAGTAAATACTGGTGGCTATAACGGCAGTGGCCAATACGAAGCTGGGCCAGAACAATCTCCTCTCGGCAAGAGGATCGAGATGACGTTGACCACAGATCAGGCACAGGTTTAATGGCTCTCAATTTGTTCCCTGACAGGGATGACCAATGTAAAAACCAACGTGAGACGATACGCTGGGAGATGCCAGCATGAAGGTCATCAGAGGTGGTAGAAAAGGTAGACAGCCGAGGGAGGAGAACTGCCTCCTTGGCAGCCGTATCTGCAAACTCATTCCCCAACACTCCCACGTGGCCAGGGACCCACAGAAACATCACAGTAGTTCCACTCGCTGAAAAAGAGGAAGACAATTGCGGATGCTTTGTACCTGGGAATGGACAGGATATACCGTGCGGAGGCTCAAAAGAGCACTCTGAGAGTCCGAGCAAATGACACTCTTATTGAGCGAGTTTCGCCGGACGTATTGGGTGGCTTGATATAATGCATAAAGCTCAGCTGTAAAATTTGAACTCCATCCAGGAAGACGATATTTGAACGAGGCGTTGCCAAGCACAAAGGCACACCCAACACCCTGGTCTGTCTTTGAGCCGTTGGTGTAGATGAAGAAACTGTCATTAAATCTGTGCCAGAGTGCGAGAAATTCTCTCCAGTAAACGAAACTAGGTGTGGAGTCCTTTGGAAGAGAATGAAGGTCCAAGTTAACATGGACTTAGGTTGCACTTAGTTGCACTATCCCTATTATATTCTTAAATATGACATACTTAACCATTTATGACTCCTTTCAGGAAACAGTAAAATACCCTACTCTCATCTTTGCAGCAATAAATAAATAGTAACTTAACAGTGTCTCTAAAGCAGTAGGAACTTAAAGTCATATGAATTGATGAGTTTTAGTTACTGACAAATTCAAAATTAAGATGCATATTACTGAAGACAACTAGTGTCACAACCAAATCTCTAAGATAATGAGACAATGGAACCTATTAAGTATGATCAATAAATGACTAAATATTATGAAGCTGGAGGCAGGCAACAGATTTCAACAACTTGTGGAAACAAAGGTATGATGCTTGTGGGAAAATAATTTTACATTACAATAATTTATATATTAGCCTTTAATGATTTCCATTATTACAGCAAATCTTCATAAAATTATTTCATGAACAATTGGGTTTCATTTCAAATAAACGTACTTCAGACATTTGTAAAAACATTTTCACAAACAAAAAACAGATGAATGGATACTGCAAAGACAAAAAACAGTGTTTTACAATTAAAAACCTCCCAGATGAATAAAATCTAAAGAATCCCTCATACTAATCTCATATTAGTCAAAAAATATATATAAAAATACTGCTGATTTCAACTTAATTTCTTGTATCTCCACATTTCCAGATGTAGAATTTCATAACACAACAATCAATAAATGCTACTTAAAAAATACAACCCTTGAAACATGTTCACATGTGTGGAACATATTACCAATTTTCCAAAATAAATATGCCACACACCTTGTGGTGTTATAGAATCCTGAAACAAACATAAAAACAACAAGTAAGTCCACAGTTATGAAATTTATGTCTAAATGAGAACATTTTATTGTGGATTTCAAATTTAAAACTTAGCGACAAGAGTATTTAACCACTTCTGAAATATTATTGCATCAGAAAATAAGCAATGAAAAAAGTATATGGCCAAACTATTAAGAAGAAACAAAATAGCTATATCTGTAATTTCAGCTAGGGCTTCCACGAGACCATAATTTTTAGCCTAGAAATTGTAATAATTACAGAAAAATCTTAATACTTGGCATGTCTGCTCGTGCTATGCAAAACAATTAAAATGTGATACTAGCCACCTGAAAACTTTTTTCTTCCAACTCAAATCTAACTTAAGCTATATACTTTATACAATCAAAACCCTCTCACCCCCCACCCCCATATAGGAGTAGTTGTCATTAATAAATTCTTTAAATAATTGACCAAAGACTTTTGTGGCAGCATAATTCACCTTCTCTGGTGCTGAAGTTAGATTTAACCCTGAATAGTACAGATCATCCTTTCTCATAGCATTTTAAGTATGCACACTGAACTGTTTCCACATCAAAGGTGATATATTTCAATACATTGCTGAAACAAAAAAATTTAAGCATTGCATGGACTGGAGAGTGACAATAAACAGTACTTTTCATTCATATTTGATGAAAAATCAACTTCACACTGCAGACAGTTGTAAACCACAAGGACTTGTGACTTCAGGAGCATTGTTACTGCATGACAACATCAGACACATTAGTGGTTCAAAATGTTCATGAAATTAAATTTCAATATCTGGTATATCATTCTCATTCACCAAACCTTGCTCCTAGTGACTTCCATTTGATTGGTTCACTGAAAGAAGCAATGGGAAACGAGTTCAAAATGAGAAGAGGTGAAAAATGGAGTACACAACTGGCTATACACACAACGAAAAGATCTCTATCATGGAATAGATAGAAACAAAATCAGAAAGCCTATGTCAAAAAATTACATCTCGGTTGCTACAATTTTAAAAAAGAATCGCACTGACGTGTTTTACGGCCCACTTAAGATTTGTAGTTTTATAAGTTTTTACAAACATTTTGGACCAAAATAATAATCTAAATAATAAAAAATTAATAAGAGTGTCTGAAATCCTCGTAGCAAAAAAAAATTAGGTAGTGGCGGGTTCCGAACCACTGAACTTCAGCATCACAGTCCAAAGCGTTGCCCACTACGCTACAGCTAACAGTCAGGAGTTGTGTTCTTTAATCTCATACTATTGATGGCCGTTGTTAACTGATGCTAATATGGCATTTGTAAACACTAGATTATCATTTATCGTACGAAGAACGATGTGTTTTTGTTAATTCTTCAGTGCGCCATTGCTTTGAAATGACAACGTGTTAGTTAAAAAAGAAAATCGTCAAATACGCAATGCAAGATGGCTTCTGCCAGAGAGTTCTGGGCGAGGAATGTCATGTGACATCTGCGAACTGCTGTTTTCGTTAATTCAATGGAGGGTGTCAAAACTCTTATTTTTTGCAAATATCTCTCAAACGATACAAAATATGAAGGAAAAAAAAAAAAAAAAAAAAAAAAAAAAAAAAAAAAAAAAAAAAAACCCTTAAGGGAACAAAGCTGTAGAGAATTTTCTCCTCTGCGAATTCTTCTATTCAATTTTTGCATCAGAAGAACGGTTTATTTGCAATTAAAATTACATTACAAACGGCTTTTTTTTGTATTACTAACATATTTCTTGTCCGAAATATTTCAAGAAGTAAGGTTCTGGTCTCTGGTACCTAATAATTATGTTTGTAAAATTTGGTGCCGATCGGTTCAACAGTTCGACCTAAAAAGTGGGAACACGTTACAGCCAGACACACATAATGGAGCGAAGTTGTAGAGAATTTTCCCCTCTACCAATTAGGCTATTCAATTTTCGTGCCAGATGAACGGTTCATTTACAATTACATTACAAACGGCTTTTTTTGGTATTACTAGCATACTTTTGTCCAAAAAACTTGAAAAAGGGAGGTTCTGGTCTCTGGCGGCCTACAATTATGTCTGTAAAATTTGGTGCTGATTGGTTGAACGGTTCGTCTTAAAAACAGGGAACACGTTACGGACAGACATCCCAAAATCGCCGTTATTTTTGCAAATATCTCTGAAAGGATACAAGGTATGAAAAAAAAAAAAAAAAAAAAAAAAGGGATGGCGACATCATTAGGACTGACCCTGATCTCATTTTGGACATACCCTCCACCTTCTGAAACAAATGCCTAGGTTTACAAAGGGGTTCCCAACAGTTCTTGTGCAAACTAATTATTAAGGTGCATATAGCTCATCTTCATTTCTTCCATGGTGTAGCCAGGAAAGGGAACAATTGGTGGGTCATATTTCTCTTCGAAGAATTCCACCCTACCACACTTAGAGACACCAATGGCCGTTGGGCAACTGGCATTATTCTCCATTCATTTCATTTTGGTCCCACGAGCAGCTAGGGAAAATGGTCCATCCAGACAGTGCCCTACATGTCTGGATAAGCATAATACAACTGAGGTGTGGCTGATCCTCAGATGTTGCCCACCATAACAGCCATGCATTATGGCGGTTGCCGAGACACACACACACAGCTTACGGTAGAGAAGACGGCACGATGCAGTTTCCAGATCAGGGACCATTGGTCTGCCAAGGTGATACTGTTGTCGTGCTCTCAGCGACTTTACAGAAAGACATCCTCCAGCTATTACATCAGGGTCCCTGGGAGTCTTTCACACAAAACTGTCAGTACACCATCAGGATTTCGGCTATGCATCGATCAAGAAGTGGAATACCTTGTCACAACATGCCGAAAGTGTTCACGTCAGCAGGCAGAGTCGTGCATTGTGTTTTTCACTGTAGCTGACCCTATACAGCCTTCCCATGCTGCTTATTGCTCATCACTGACAGCAGACACGACTATCGAGGCCTAGTCAAAGATATTCTTCATTGAAGGCTTGCCTTCCACACTGGTTTCAGAAAACAGTCCTCTGTTTGTGGCACAATCTTTCAAGGAAATTTGTAAACATTGTGCCTCCTTTCTGTAGATGGTCTATCAGCAAGATAGAATGCCCCATAAGAACGTTTAAGATGCAGATGCACAAATACATCACAGATGACACCATCTCGAGCGGAGAATCCCTTCACAGTTGTCAGCAGACAGCTGGCTGAACCTTTTGCTGCATCCTTCAGTGGCACCACCTTTGGCAGCATTTGCACCCAGAATCCCAGGTCTGGGCCAAGAGTTTTGGGCAGCACTCTCACCAGACTCCAGCCACTTTCCACAGCTGGGACCATTTAAGCATTTTCATGGTGTGCATTGAAAATTGATTCATAATACATAACTGAAGCCCACTACATTGTCACCCGGGTGCACGTGCTCCTCCAATGACAGCAGTTTTGAGGCCCCATCTCCATCACTATAGGAGGTGTGCCAACTGGGATGTCCCACTCCTGGTTTATACAGTGTCTGACATCAGCAGAACTGCTTCCCGAGGTCAGTGCTGGAACCTCTCACTGTGTAGTGCAGGTACCACTGTCAACAGGGTCGAAAGCCAGACTTCGTCTCTGAAGCCTCTCTCCTCCAATTTGTCATTGCCCACTCTAGCACACCTCGTCAAGGACTGCGACTTCCGGATGGCTTCTGCTCTCCCAGAGGATGGCAGGAGTGCTCTCGTCCTCATCACTTGCATCCGTATGTGCCTATATGGGCAGATCTAGAGATGTTTACACCTATCTCTGCCGCCCAAAACAGTAATGTGGTCCTCTGCCGCACACAACAATGCAGGAAATGACACCTGGTCATAATTACCATGCGGAAGAAAGGTGTAGTAACTAGAGGTTACTATACTATCGCTACAGTGGACATGTATCAAACCAGTACGGAAGTCATTGCTCACTGACCTTAAAATGGCATGCCTAAAACTTCCTTGGATGGCCATGGGAGGGGGGGGGGGGGGGGCAACCTGGTCAATGACCATCGGAGATGAGACCACAGTGCAGGTGCACCTCTATCTCAATGACACCTGATGTGTATAGTGTCAATATGAGACCCTGCTCATCCCTTCAGGGCCTCAATTGCTCATGTGTCCGCATTATTCAAACTACTTTTTATATAACATGCTAGAGGTCACTCTGAGAAATTTACTTTATATTGGAAAATCCGACAGGAATATCAATAATGGAGGATAGGTACCAACTCACCATAAAGAGGCTCACTGAGCTGCTGACTGACACAAAAATAGAAAATCACATTCACACAACTGTGTTTTTTTATTTTCGTGTTTGTCAGCAGCTCAGCAAGCCTCTTTATGGTGAGTTGTTACCAACCCTCGATTACCGATATTACTTTATATTGGGGAACATAGGTTTTACATCAACACTATCTGTTTTTGTATTTTGTTACTGAGATTATATTCAAGAATTTAAATATCATACCTATAAACAAGTGTTAGTTTTCACCTCATGTTGCTTGTTAATGGAATGGAAGGCACCACCACTGTTTACTGAATATTTAAATGTTTCAAAACTGCTCACCTATGGTTTTGTTTTTCGTCAAGCGGACAGCCCCTACAGTTTGTTAGTCATTCTGTCGTCTCAGAGTTTGTCCATTTACTTTTGTATGAGATGTGATGCATTGAAGTAGCATTTTTGAAAATGATCTCCAACATAGTTATTTTCTTTGTCATATTTTAGTCCACTTCGATAAAATTGAACCCTCGGCCGTATAATTCCCGTGCCTTGTGGCATTTATTGCTGCACAGTTTTGGGGTTCAGGATGGCCAAAGTGAAACAAACCAGTGGTGGGGATGAGGAGGCATCATGGAAAGGAAAGCAGGAATGGAAGGGATGGATGCACAGTGGGACTGACTATGCCAGTGGTCTGGTGGACAGGAAAGAAAGGAAGGGGATGGGAGAAACTGGAGTGTGTGGCAGAATGGATGATGTACATGAGGTGAGAGTGTGGGCAGAGAAAGGGAGGGGAGGATGGTGGGGGGCAAGAACTAGCAAAGGTTTAGGCCTGGGGGATTGTGGGAGCATAAGATACATTGTAGGAAGAGTTAGTACCTAAGCAATTCTGAAAAGCTGGTGTTTGTGGAGAGGATCCATATGGCACAGGGTCTGTAGCAGTCACTGAAGTGAGCCACATCATGAAGGGCTGCATGCTCTGCAACAGGATGGTCCAGCAGTTTGACTACAGCCTTTCATGAAGACACACAGATTGTGGCTGGTCATGCTCATGGAGAAAGCTGCACAATGGTTACAGCTCAGTTTGTAGACAACATGACTGCTTTCAAGGTTGCCCTTTCGTGGGATAGGAAATGCATGTGATGGGGCTGGAATAGGTCGTGGTTGTGGTGGTGGATAGGATAGGATAGGATAGGAGCCATGAGGCATGGGATTGTGAGCAGGAATGGACAAGGATATTACACAGGTTTGTTGGGCAGCGAAATACTACTGTAAGAGAGGCGAGGAGGATATTGGGTAGGGTATTTCTCATTTCAGAGCAGGATGAAAGGTATTCGAAAATCTGGCAGAGAATGTGGTTTAACTACTCTTGTAAAAAGTGATATTGAGTCACAAGAGGGGTGCACCTTTGTGGCCAGACAGTGAGTGTGAGGGAGCTGGTTGGTGGGTGACTGGACAGACGGGGCATATGAGATACATTTCTGGACAAGGTTGGGAGGGTAATTATGGTCAGTGAAGGCCTCAGTAAAGCCATAGGCATATTTTGAGAGGGACTGTGTGTCAGTGCAGATGCAACAACCTAGGGTGACTGGGTGGTAAGGAAGGAACTTATCAATGTGCAATGGGTGGCAGCTGTCAAACTGGAAATATTGTTGATGGTTGGCAGGTTTGATGTGGATGGAGGTACTGTTGAGGTCATCTTGAGGTGAAGTTCAATGTCGAGGAAGGTAGCTCGAGTAGGGCCAGGTGAAGTGAATGCAGGAGAAGGTGTTAAAGTTTTGGAGGAATGTGGTTAGTGTCTCCTCTGTTTCAGACCACATTATGAAAATGTTATCAGTGAATCTAAGCCAGATGAGGGGTATGGGATTCTGGGTAGTCGGGGAGGATTCCTCTAAACAGCCTACGAACAGGATGGCATAAGAAGGTACCATACATGTACCTATGCCTATGCCTGTACCGCAGGCCTTCAAAGGAAAATAAATCATGGGTGAGGATTTAGTTGCTCATGGTGATGAGGAAGGAGGTTGTGGGCTCCGAGTCAGTTGGGTATTGTGAAAGGTAGTGTTCATGAGGACTAGGGATGTTGTGTGCAGAGGAAGGTGGCATCAACTGTGACAGACACAGTACCAGGCGGTAAAGGAACTGGAACTGTGGAGTCAGTGGAAGAAATGGTTGGTGTCTTTTACATACGAGGACAGATTGTGGGCAGGGGGCTCCAAACCTTGGTATTGGCTGGAGTCCCTGGCATCACAGCGAGGATACTAGAGAAGCACAGCTGTATGATTATGCAGCAAACATGTCATGTGTTATTCATTTTGGTTCGATACACATACGTATGAGTCAGAACTATTGGGAGGACATGTTTTGTCCTCATCAAGACTGTATGAATAATGAACTCACTATTTTGATGAAGAATCTAATGTGAATTAAGTCTTTCAATTGCCCCTTTACCAGATGACATGGAGTCCATAACTGCTTCCTCCTTGCGGCACAGTTTTTTCACTACTTCCAACTTTGCTTCTTGATCGAGATGCATGATGCATAATCCTTGTAAATGTTCTCGTTTTTAGGTAATGATTAATAACTGTGCCATGAACACCAGGAAACTTTGTGCTCATGTTGAATGCATGGAATGAGGTGTATTCATGTTATAACACCTAAGATTTTTTGCTCTTTCACATGCAAACTGTGAAACTTCTGTCAAATTCAACAATCTGATTGTGTCAGAGGGAACAGAAAAGAATAAGTGGTAACTGTGATAAAACTACAGATTTTATTCTCATCATTGTTCCCCATTTCCAATGTTTTAAGCATGCTAAGCGCCTTGGTGAATTCCACTTTACATTTTTATTTTAGTTTATAGGCATCTTATTTGCACTTGTGTAAGAAACTTTAACAATAAACTATTTACACTTTTCTGCAATTTGGCTTTTTTTCCAGCATCAGATGACTTTTCTATCCACTTCAACAAAACGAAGAGCGTTCCTCCTATTCGTGAGGCTGCACCATTTTTTTTTTTTTTTTTTTTTAGTGCCGCTCCTTTCTGTGCATTTAGCTATTTTCTTAAAGCTCAATCTTGGCCCACAGCTCTTTAATTTCTAAATTCTAACTCACTTCTTCAGTGAGCTCGTAAATGGAATCTGTACCTGTGGTTCGGGAAACTTTCTGCTTCTTTTCTGGTGACAGTTTCTAAACTCGTAAAAGCTCACTTTTGCAAACTTATTGATTGGCAGCGGTGTGCACAATTTACTGATTCATAAGGACATGATTCAATTTTAGTTTTATTGTTCCTAAAATTATTTACTATGCGACAATGCAAGTAAATTAATTTTTCATTAAAATCAGATAAGTAATAGATACTTAACATACCGAGAAAACATACAAGCAATGGCAGTTTCTAGGACAAATGAACTATTCTATCAAAGGGGAAAAGTTAATAAACCTGCGCAACATACTAACACATGAGAAAGCTTTCCATTTATGGGAATTCATTTATATTATGGTAATTTTTTAGTTTTAATTATTTTCAGTGTTATGTATATGCATACTTCTTACTTTTCTCTTACATTCCTGCTTTCTTCAATATCTTCTCCATACCAGTTTAGAATGTTCATGCAGAGGACTACTGCTGATAATAACTTCTATCTTTAAGGTAATCATAGAATCTCATTCATTCCTCAGACACTGTTCATAATCTTCAAACTGATAAGTTTTCAATTCACTTTGTCCTCGTGTTCGCATCAAACTATCCATTCGTGTTTTAAGTGCTCATCCTTGGGAAAACACGGTAAGTAATGTTTGTTGCCCTTTGAGCAGTGTTAACGCAATGTGTGATGGCCCAATAACTGTGACCCTTGCTCATGATTGCCACAAAACATTTTTTTCTAATGTACATCACGACTTCTACGTTGTTCTGAATGCATGGTACAGGGGGGGGGGGGGGGGGGGGAGTATTTGGACTTTAGGAAGCACGTAGAAATTAGTGGTGCGGTGTGTAGGAGGGGTGGGAAGAGAGATTTGAGGAGACTCAGGGTCATGTTGGATTTTCGGAATGGGATTGTTGTGGTCGGATATGTAAGTAATACATTTCAAAACAGTGTTCAAAAAAATATGCCTTGTAGGCCTATTTTTTGTTGGTACCCCACATGTGGAAGTGTAAGCGTAGTGTTAAGTAAGTTAAATGATTTAAAAAGTGTATTTTTCTTCTCACACCTGTAGCACATATTTGTAGGCCTAATTTAACGTACATGATTCGTTGCAAACAGTAACTAAAACTTGTATCTATTTACCATTCTTCTATTTTTTACTCACTACATATGATAAGGTTTAAAAAGTCTATCAACCTCAAATAACTGTAAAACAGTGTAGATTACACACTTTGCTAAATCACAAAATTTTAGTTATCTGTGTTTGTAGGCCTAACTTTGTTTTGTGAGCAAGTTTCTTTTTATTCAGTGCCCTTTCAGTTTATTCTATTTATACTTGTGTGAACAGTTTTTGTAAGTGCCTCTTGGTGTAACCTTCACATTTTAGTAAATACTTCATCAAAGTTTTAAGATTTCTGTTTTTATCATGGGTGAGAAGTGTGTGATATGCCATAGGATCGTTAGTTCCGGGGAGTGGTGTGATAGTTGTAGTGGGTTCTTTCATTGGGACGAATGTAATGGCATAGGAAAGGGGGAGATAAATGAGACACACACCAGTGGTCTTGTAGGATCTGTACTAGAGATAGGAAAATTGTGGAGCAGGAGGGGAAAATTGCAGCTCTTCAAGCTGAATTAGATAAGGCAAGGGAGAACCTGAGCAGGTTAAAGAGGGAGAAGGGTGAACAGCGGTGGGAAGTGAAACTATCCTATGCCTGTTCCCCTTGTTACCTGTTGCCAGACAGCTTTGTCATTAATCTGAAAAATAGATTTAACCTGTTGCCTCAGTCAGAATCGGATGAGCCTCATGTAGCTGATGCTGCAGAAAGGGCACAACAAACTTTCAAGAAAAAGGTAAGGAAATTTGTAAAAAGAAAGGGGTGTTGGCCAACTACTGCAGGAAGAGCTAGGTTCATAGTAACAGGTCACAAACTTTTTCAAACCAAATGCAGGTCTGGGTCAGGTAACAGAGGATATAGGTTCTTTATGCAAAGATTCCACAAAGGAGGATACAGTGGTTATAGTGGGTGGTCTGGGAAACAGCACTGACAAAGACTCTTAATATTTTATAGAGAGTGACCTGGTGAAGGTAGCATCAGCAACGAAGCATACTAGTGTGGGATTTGTGTCTGTTTTGAAATGCCATAACCGGCCTCATTTGAACTCTTCTGTCAGAAGAGTTAACTTGGAGCTGGAACGGCTGTTTATGTCAGAGATGGGGTCCCATACTGGTTTGATTTCTGTGGATGCTGTAAGCAGGTGGGACTACACTAGGCATGGCCTTCACCTCAACAGGAAAGGGAAGGGGAAAACTGTCTGGGTTCATTGCAAGTAACTTACGGGGGGGGGGGGGGGGGCATCACAAATGGTAAAATACCAGTGGTTACAGGTGTCAGAAGGATGCCTTTTTTTTTAGTACAGAGAGGGAGGAAAGAAAACCAGTTTTTGAGAGAGCTTGGAAAACACCCTCAGTTTGAGAAAACAAATAAACAGGAGATACATTTGAGCAAACAATGTTTAACAGAAAATACTCAGAAACTGCCAGGAAGTCTTTGTTCAACCATGCAGTATCAGCTATCTTTATTACATCAGAACATCCCAAGACTCAGAAATAAACTTTATGAACTACTCATTTGTATTGATGAAATAGATTCCTCTACCCTATTGACATAATTTGCCTCTCTGGACATCCATATGACCACTGGTATAGATATGTTAAATGTTCCAGGATTCCATTTAGCTTCATCCTTCTGTAGACTAGGTATGGAGGGAGGAGGAGTTGCCACATTTATTAAAAACTGCTATAAATTCAAGAAAATGCATATAAATAAATTCTGTCTTTAGCAGCATTTCGAAGCTTGCGCAACAGAAGTAGAGTTCAACAACAGATGCTATATAACAGTAACTATTTACCAAGCACCTGCAGGAAATTATAATCTATTCCTAAATCATCTAGAAGCTCTATTGGATTAATTAACAGGAAGAAACTAAGAAATATTGGTTGCTGGTGACTTTAATACAGATTTTCCTATTCATTCTCCCAGTAAACATTTATTGCAGTCAGTAACAGTGTCCTTCAATCTAATTCATACTGTAAAATTTCCAACTAAAATAACAATCATCTAGGTCAGCCATTTATAATATTTTTATAGACAAATCAAAGGAATAAAATCACAGCATAAAACCAATAATTAATGGCCTTTCAGATCAAGATATGCAGCTCCTTTTAGGTGCAGATTCAAAAAGCAGATTATGAAGACTGTAAATCTACATAAAAGAGAGTAGTCAACCACCAAAAATTGAGAATTTTAGAAAACTGCTAAAATATGAACTGGAAAGATGTATATAGTGCTCGTGGCATGAATGAAAATATAACATTCATTAATAATGTCAAATATCACAACAAGTATCTAAACCACTGAAATCCTGCAACTACAGGGTTTCCTACCACTTCAAAAACACCACAGCTCAGAGTATCTTTAATAACAAAGACAAGACTCCTTTACTGAACAACAGTGGAGTATATAAAACTACTTGTCAAGATTGTGATAAGTTTTATATTGGTCGGTCAGTCAGGCAGAAGCATAGCAGCTAGACTAGCTGAACATGAACGCAGCTAGAGATTACAGAATTAGTAGTTCACATGTGCTGGGCATATACTGAGTGAGGGCCATAGCTACCAGCCACAGTTTAAAGTCTTTCACTTTGCAAACAAGGGACAAAAACAACCTATTAGAAGCTCTTGAAATAAATAACAACTAGCCCATAGCCCTGATTTAGTATTAAATGATCAAACACAACTAATCAGTTCACCCCTATTGGATTTCACTTAATTCATCCCTGAGTTACGTTTACCTCCTACACTGTCAGTTCCAGTCTCTTCATACATTTCCACATAGTACAGTCAATTACCTAAGTTTTCCATGAACTCCCACACTGGCTGTTCCATTCCTCCATTTTAAAAAAAAGCGTAAATTTAAACCTAGCCTTTTATTTATTTATATAACTATTAGATCAAAGTCAGAAAATCACAGTTTCAATATTAATTGTAAAAACTGGATTCCTTGTTTACCCCCACAGTCCCAAACTCCTGTGTATTTATTTATAAGTTTTGAAAATTTGGTCCCAGTGTAGCTTACATCATAATATCCATTTTCAGCTACCTGAATTTTTAGAATACTAATTTCATTAGACTCTTGATGCCACTCCAAACCTGGCCTTATAACTGTCATATGTAACACCATCTATAATTATCGCCCAAAATGATTATCAAGGCACTTATATAATTACCAGCATTATTAGTTTGTTTATAAAAGCAGGTAGTTCCATTTCCCAAGTTACATTCAAATTTATTCCTTGTTTTATCCTCCACACACAGTATATTCATTTATTACTGTTTAGTTTTTAAGTTGATAACTGTAATAACAAAATGGCAAAGAAGTGTTTTACTATGTATGCCAATCTAAGTGTAGATATTTGTCATCTCTTCCCATACTGTATCTGAACATTGTAACCTCTTTGACACAGCAGTCAATACTCTGAAGATGGCCTAATAAGTCAAAAACCAGTTAAGTAATCAAAAATAAACTTGAACACACACAAAATTGTGTTTTTTAGTTTATTCTATTATGTTCTACCAAGAAGCAACAGAAGAATCAGTCAAAATAATACTGTAAAATATTTAAAAAAGTAGTTCAGACATCTAAACAAATGCACTATGAGAAAAAGATAGCAAAGTCAGACAACAAAATAAAAGCAATATGGGATATAGTGAAAGAGGAGATTGGTAGAAACAGAAAGGAACAGGAGCAGATAGCATTAAAAGTAGATTATACATTAGTAACTGATAGGCATAGTGTGACAAATCTATTTAACAAGAACTTTATATCTTTTACGGACAGTATGGGACTGTCAGGGACAGTAAATAATGCCCTTGAATATTTGAAACTAGCATTTACAAAACTTCAGGAACATGAATATGTCACTCACTCCACCACAAGAAATAACTTCCATAATAAATTTTTAAAAACAAAGCATTCTAGTGGTTACAATAAAATATCAACAAAGTTAATTGAAGCATGCTTTTGTGAATTTAGCACAATTTTAATTTACTTGTGTAACCAGTCTATTATAATTGGAACATTTCCTTCTTGGTTAAAATATGCGGATATTAACCCTCTATTCAAGAAAGGGGATAAAGAGATACCATCAAACTACAGACCGATTTCACTTTTACATGCATTCTCAAAATTTCTAGAAAAGGTAACATATAAGCAGGTTCTCAACCACCTGACCACAAATGACATATTGTCAAGAACTCAATTTGGATTTCTGTAAGGTTCATATATTGAGAAGGCTATTTATACCTACAGTGAGACTGTACGTTATTAATTAGATAATAAATTACAAGCAGCAGGTATTTTCTGTGATTTATCAAAGGCATTTGATTGTGTGAACCATAACACCATTTTAAGTAAATTAGAATTCTATGGCGTCATGGGAATTGCTGCAAAATGGTTTAAGTCGTACCTTGCTAACAGGAAACAAAGGGTGTCAGTGCAAGGGACTAGTGAATTAAGCCAACAGTCATCATCAGATTGGGAAGACATTACATGTGGTGTTCCACAAGGAACTGCTTTTTCTTGTGTACATTAATGACCTCATCCGTTACACTGCCAGAAGCAGAGTTCGTTTTGTTTGCAGATGATTCAAGTATTGCAATAAATAGCATGTCGAGCTTAGTTTTAGAAAGTTCTGCTAATAATATTTTCATTAACATTAATAAATGGTTTAAAGCCAACTCACTGACACTAAACTTTGAAGAAGACTCACTACCAGCTGTTCAGAACATGTAAGAAGTTTCCATCCAACATATACATGAAGTATGAAGAAGAGCAGATAGAAGAGGTTGACAGTATAAAATTCCTTGATAATAAATTCAGTTGGGAGGAGCACATGACAGAACTGCAAAAACGACTTAACAAATCTGCATATGCAATACGAGTGGTATCAGACATAGGAGACATAAAAATAAAAAAGCTTGCATACTTTCATTCCATAATGTCATATGGTATAATATTTTGGGGTAACTCTTCGAGTCAAGCAAAAGTTTACAGTGCCCAAAACCATGTAATATGTATTATTTGCAATGTAAATTCATTGACATCCTGCAGAAGCCTCTTCAAACAACTGGTTATATTAACTACTGCCTCTCAGTATATTTATTCCTCAATGGAATTTGTCATAAATAATATATCCCTTTGCCAACAAACAGCTCAGTTCATACCTACAATACTATGAACAAAAATGATCTACACAATGACTTAAAATCACTTAATTTAGTTCAAAAAGGGGTCCAGCACCCCGGGACACATTTTCAATAATTTACCAACAACCATAAAAATTTATCTACAAATAAAAGATCAGTTAAGAGGAGGCTAAAAGACTTTCTAGTGGTCAATTCCTTCTACTCCACTGACGAATTCTTAAAAATGAGGGTTTTTTTTTTACCTCCGATCATCCATCTAAGCAAGTAAGAGGTAGGGAGGGGCCGGACCTGCACGTCGTGCAATTGCGCAGCTCCTCCACCACAACCTCTGCTATTTTCAGCTCCAGTGTGTCGGTCATAGCCGAGCTACGCCTGTGTAAACATGGCCACTATGCTCGATGCTCCCGCCAAATTTGAGTTACAAAGTGTAATCCGTTTTCTGCAAGCAGAAGGATGTAGTGCTGCAGAAATCCATCACAGAATGAGCAACATGTATGGTAACAATGTTATGAGTGATGGTAGTGTTCGGGAATAGTGTCGAAAATTTAAAGGACGACGAACAGACGTCCATGATAAAGGTGGACAAGGTCGCAAGTCTGTCACCACTGTAGGCCTTGTTGAGTGCATTGATCAGGTGGTGAGATGCAAACGAAGGTTTACAATTAGCGAACTGTCTGATGAATTTCCAGACATTTTAAGGTCTGGTTTGTACACAATTGAGACTCAAGATCTAGGCTATCGGAAATTGTGTGCACGTTGGACCCCAAAAATGCAGAGTACTGACCACAAAATGCAAAAGATGGTGTCAGCATTATCGTTTCTCACACGTTATGCCAATGAGGGGAAAGTTTTTTTGAAGTCTATTGTTACTGGCGATGAAACATGGGTCCTCTATGACAATCGCGAAACAAAGGAACAATCAAAGCAATGGATGCACACAGCTTCCCCAAGCAAGCCAAAAAAGTTTAAACATTCGCTGACGAAAAGAAAAACAATGGCCACTGTGTTTTGGGAGCATAAATGAGTGCTGCTGGTGGACTTTATGGAGCAAGTTACGACGATAACCAAGGACGTTGAAACTTTACGTCGTCTCCACAGAAGCCATTCAAAACAAACACAGAGGAATGAATTCGTCTGGCATTGTTTTGATCCATGACAATGCCCGACCACACAGTGCCAACATGAAAAAAAGACCACCTCAAAAAGTTTAAATGGGAAATTTCTGAACGTCCACCGTACAGCCTGGACCTAACGCCAAGTGATTATCACCTGTTCCGAAAACTGAAGTCATGGTTAGGCGGGCAGCGCTTCACTACTAACAAAGAATTCAGGACGCTGTCAAGACTTACCTGTCCTCACTGGCGACAACATTCTTTGAGGAAGGCATCAAAAAGCTTGTGTCACTGTATAAGTGCCTCAATCGTTTTGGCAATTATGTAGAAAAATAAGAGTTTACTGTACTTTTGATAATAAAATTATGATTGTCTGTACATTTTTCTTTTATTTACAGCCAATTGGAGGTAAAAACCGCCCTCATAGAACCAAATGAGCCAAGTATCTGTATTCATACTATTAGTATTATTATATTATCAACTTGTAAAAAGTGTATGTATCTGTATTAGTAATATTATCAAACTGTCAAACAAAACAAAACAAAAAAAGTATTGCTAGACCTCAGCCGCCACTTTCATCACGCTTGGCCTCACCTCAGTCCGTGTGATTATTGGCTTCGGGGTTACCTGAAGTCGCAAGTGTATCGTGATCGACCAACATCTCTAAGGATGCTGAAAGGCAACATCCGACACCAATGCCTCACCATAACTCCTGACATGCTTTACACTGCTGTTCACAACATTATTCCTTGACTACAGCTATTGTTGAGGAATGATGGTGAACATATTGAGCATTTCTTGTAAAGATCATCATCTTTGCTTTGTCTTAATTTGTTATGGTAACTATTGCTTTTCTGATCAGATGAAGTGTCATCTGTCGGACATTTTTTGAACCCTTCCCCCCCCCCCCCCCATTTTGGTTCTAATAAAACCTCATGTCTGTCTAAGCATGTGTGTCAATTTTTACCTCTCTATCTACATTATTCTGTGATTTATTAAGTTTTCAAATTTATACTGACTTTTTTATCACCCGGTATATACCATATGATTCTGTACATACTCCATACGCTAAATAAGACAGACAAGTGTCAGAATTATGTTTTTGTTTGTAATTATGACACTTGCTAAAATAAAATTTCCTACAATTAAAAATTTTCACATGTTGCAAGAAGCAAAGTTCATTTGTGTGTTACAATCTCTTCTAGTAAATTAATGACTGCACAGTTGTGGTGTAAGCTATGTGGTGATTGTGTTTATCAACACTGTTCTGCAACTTTCATGTCAAATTTTCAGGTCCTCATGTACATGCTACCAGGTCTCTACAAATTTTAAAATGTTTGTAAACCTATTGGCCAAACTGCTATGGTCATCATTCCATAGACTTATAAACTACTTTAACTTACACTAAGGACAGCACAAACCTATGTCCGAGGGAGGACTCTAACCTCAGGCAGGGGCAGCTGCCCAGTTTGTAGCATAATGCCTTGGATGTGGCCACTCCCAAGACTCTACAAATTTAATACATGCATTAATGAAAAACTGGACATACTACAAAAATTGTATCTTACCACATCCTTCATATTTCAGCACATCTCAACACCAATAGCTATACCCATTCCACCTCCAATACAGAGAGCAGCAACACCACGTTTGCCTCCAGTCCTCTGAAGTGCATAAAGTAAAGTCACTATTATCCGAGCTCCTGAAATCCATACCACATCACAGTTAAAACGATATATATAAATATATATTTTTTTCAGACATGCAGATAGTTCATGCAAGGTTATATGAATAGGATTATATCAGTGCATTATAAAGGTAAATAAATACAAAATTAAAAGAATGATTTGCTTTATGAAAACAATTGTGGACCATAGGGAAGAAAATGTGCAACATACAAATGAAGGAGAAAGACTGGAAAAGTGCCTATGTTATACAATGATTCGCTCTTGTAAATAATGTTTACCAGTTGTGAAACAAACTACAGACTGTAAAGCAGTGAATAAACATAAATGGACTGACATAACATACAATGAAAGTGAAACAAATTGCACTAACTACAAGTTTCCCGTTGTAGGTGACAGCAAAAAAAAATTGAATTAACAAATGCAGAAACTGATGTACGTCCAATAATAAAACCACAACAAATGAGTAAACAACTGAAGTACAGTGTTTGGAAGAAACTTCAAGATACCACCAACCACTAAAAACTGGTACTATAAATACATTTCAAGTCAATGGTGAAAATTAGCAGCTGAATTTCAGTCTAGAAGCACTCGCAACCTAACCAGCATTGTGAAACCAGGTGCTAAATTTCAGGCAGTGACTTCTATCAGCCACAACGTGAATACAGCATCTACAAACAATGAACTGTTTCATGTTCTTAGAAGGGACAAACGATGTATATAGGAACAAAACAATTTATCTTCTGATCTCACTCAAAAGAAGGTTACAGGTCATGAGAAGCACAAACAAATGTTATAGTCTTCTCCGTTCCTCATTGTCATGACCTACCAGAATGGTCATTTGTAAACAAAGAGGTGCATAATGCAAATACAGAGAATCAAAATAAATGCACAAGATTTAAAAATGTAACATTCATTGATATAAAGTGCATAGAAAGAGAATTCCACACCATCCATGGCTTACATCTCAACAGATTAGGAAAGGATCTTGTAATCACACAAATCCAAGAAATAGTAAAAAGTAAATTGAATTTGCAGTTTTCTGCTACAGAGGCTATCCCTCTTAACAGCAAAAATCACACTAAATACCAGGTTAGTGAAGCAATACCTCTGCAGGATAAAAGTGACTTTTTTAGGCAACAAATATCTCCACCAATGCTACAATGCCAAAAGAAGTGTTTAAAATAGATTTTCTCAACATTCAGGGTATGACAGACAAAAACTAGTTAATGAATTTTCAAATAAACATGTTGGACATCTTATGTCTAAGCGAACATTGGTGTAAAGAGGAAGACCTAAGATACAAAGTGCTGGATGACTACACATTACTTAGTTGCTATAGCAGAGAACACAACTTGCAAGTTGGAGTTGCAATAGACATAAAAACACCTATTGTTTCAAACTGTGTCAAGTTAGCTCTCAACACCTGTGATGAACTGCATTTTGAAATATCAGGTCTAGTAACAGAGACAAACTAGTGGTAGTAGTTGTGTATAGGATGCCTAGTGGTAATCCCCATATCTTCCTCGAGAAACGTTATGATGTCTTGATGTACTTCTGTATACCAAAATGGCAGGAATCTAGTAGTGTCATTAGTGAGGATTAGAGGCCATCAAACGCGGCCTGGCTCCCACTAGTTCCCGCCAGAGGGAGTGGCTAGCGAGACCGCCGTGCCGATAATGCAGTCTCGGGAGTGAGAAGACTCGGTACTCCCGGCTGGCATGTGGAACAGCCGACAGCAGTGCTCATGCGCATGACCAGCCCCCTCACAACGCCGTTAATTATTGCGCCCGTCCGGCACACGTCACAGGATGCGTTCACTGTTCACACTGTCGGCCGGGCCGAGCCAAGCGGAGATGTGCCAAAGACGAAATAGAGGGGGAAAACAACTTTTTCGATTTTCAAGTTGTAAGAAATTTTGACGGTATATAAGACCATGTGGCATCGTTTTATCAACTTATTTTTTCCTTACAAGCTTAGCCTTGCCTGTGAAAAATAAAGTCTACTTTCCATTCCGCACGTGTTTTCAGTTTCGTAAAGCTCCTCACTCGATTTTGATGAAAGTATTTGGTTAAAAAATCTCATGTTTGGACACAGGGTAGTACATCATCTTAGCTTTCCAATAAAACATTCACCTTTTCAAAATTTGTAACAATCGTTTTCAAATGATGCTTTTTGTCAGGTATGCGCACTTTATTTACAAATCGTGTATTGAAAAAGTTTGATAGCGGGCAGATTACTGTACTATGCATTTTAGGTCATACATTATAGCGAGTGAAATTGAGCTAAAAGAACAGAAAAATTTTTGAAATGGTTATCGCACTGACATCTACCTCCTTCCACAAGTAATTGCGAGTTATCTGAGCGGCATCATGCTGCGTCCGCAAGCCTACGAACTCTGCGTGTGTTGAGCGTGGCATAAAGCACTGCAATGCCAGAAAAATTATTTGCTGGCCACGTATGTTGGTCCCTCGTGATGTGTTAATAATTCATAGCCAGAAAATAGCTATACCCTAATTTTTCTTGGGTGGAAACCGATTACAATGGACAATGATCTGCTATGGTTTTATGTAAGGTAATACTTCAATAAAGAGGTATACAAGTACTTTGCTGTCCACATTGTACAATTAATGGAATACATATTTCGTGTTTCAAACTACAAGAGAAGAAACAATGTAAACTGCAAATTTGCAGAAAAATAAAATTTCTGAAATTCTACTCAATGACTTTCTAGTTGAGGATAATAAACGGAAGAAACCCAAAAATATACTTACATTTATCGATGCATCTACACCTAACATTACACTATTTAGCCTTCTCTTAAGCCAGCCGCGGTGGCCGAGGGGACTGCGACACGCCAGTCAGTCTGCACGGCCGCTACGGTAGGGAATTCAAATCGCTCCCTCGGGCATGGATATTTGTGTCGTCTTTAGTATAAGGTAGTTTATAAGTAGTTTGTAAGTTTAGGGACCCCACTGTTATGTCCCTTAAGCTTAACAAACATTTGAACCTTCTCTTAATTTTCGGTTTTGTAACTCCCAGAAAATGTTCTACCACAAGGTGAAACAATTTATATGCAGTGTCTCACATAAAAGCGCTATCCCTCACACTGAGACTAAAGTAGGAGTACATAACAGTAAAATTAAAGACATTTAGTTACCTCCTGATAAGGGATGCTGCAACTTATAGCCATGGGGGTACGTCAGGTGTGCCAGATTTATGTGGGACATGCTGTACATGTTTCAGCTCAGCTCCACTTTCAAAGAACTCTACACGGTTCTCAGAATTTTTATTTATTATGTTAGGAAGCTGTCTGATGTGAACTGCTTTTTTATGAACATTTCCTGATTCTCACAATTTTTCTTGTCTCCATGGTACTTTCATATCGATTTTTATACTTTAAATGAAAGGAAAACGCGCAGATTTAGTTTAGGCTCAGACACTGCAGATCAGTAGAGGATGAGAAGCAGGTGTCATTTGTTTCATGTTGTGATTTGTTTTTTCGTTCTTAGTGGGCTTGTGGCCAGCAACAAGGGATCGTCACCCACTGTCACTGGAAGATCTAAGGAAACACGGGTGTGACCAGTACTTGTTTACTGCCATCTACTTTGAGCCAGCTAACTGTTAAATGATTTTGTAATTTTATTACTATTGTTTGCACACTGTAGTGACTCATAGAATTATAAACACATTAGAAATATGTGGTATGGACCCATCCCATTAATTTCGACTAACATTCAGGAAAGTTTTTCCTTATGTGAAAAACTAAACATTTCTTAATTTTTTAAATTCATATTAAAGAATTAATAGTAATAGAAAAAATAAACATATTATCATAAGTATAATTGAACAAAAAAAAAAAAAAAAAAAAAAAAAAAAAAATCATGCAGAGGAGCTTCAGCTGAAAGCAGGCTGGAGACTTGTGATACTTGTGCTGCAGAAGCAACACCATACCCCAATCGGTTCGTGCCGGCGCCATCAATATTAAAGATATCGTATGTTAAAGGAAGGAAATACTCTCTTAAATGTTAGTCTACATGGATGGAACGACTGCATTACCACCTATTTCTTATGTTCATAAAATTCGACGGTTCACTACAGTGTGAGAACAACAGTAATAAAACTAGGCGACCTGTGCAAATACTTTGCAGCATTAGTGGCCATTCATGTGAAATGGAAATAAGTAAAATTAAATATTTATCATTTTAAAATATTTATTATAGATAGTAACAGTATACAGAATATTATACAAGCTTGTGTTTTCTTAAATTCATATGAAAACACTTATTTAAAATCAATTATAATTATAAAATAGATTATTTTAATATATAAGAAAGATAGAGGACCCTTGCGAATACTTCGCACTGTTAGTGGAATGACTAAAACGTTGGGAAGACATGGAAGTAAAGTTGAATGTTCACGCATAGCTTTCTTCAGAATCAATCCGTTCAAGTGTTTAAAAGCACAAATGAAAGATCTTGATCCGTTGAGCGTTGTTAGGTCAAAGAGAACTGTGTACTTTATTTAGAACCGAAGATATCCTAAAACAAACCGATTAAAATATTCTATGCAAGGACAGAAGGATCCCGCATTTGAATGAAAGTAAAGGAAGGAGAGACTTAAGTTAATTATGATACATGATGACGAATCTGCGAATAAATACCTTTCGTTTGAAGCGGAAATGAAGGAAATGGGTCGGATAGAACAGCCTCACAGAATGACTTTAGTTTAAAGCCAGGGCATCTCCACAAGAAATATACAGAAGAAAATCTCGTTTGAGTGTAGAAAAAGTGGATGAATACCTTTAGTTTTACACAAAAATGAAGGAAATCAGCTGGGTAGTTTAGTCTGTCCGACTGACTTTAGTTTTAGTAGATTCTTTTAATATATAATACAATAAAATCAATGAACTGTTAGCTGGATTCTTGAAGTGGCCAGCCATCGATCTTCTGCATACAGTGGGTTGGGATTCCTTATAGCTGGGGACAAGCCCTCCCCTTCCCTCGGAAATAAAAGTTAGAAAAAAGTGACAGACGCGTCTCATCCTTTACTGACCTGTCCTGCAGTGTCTGAGGCTAAAGTAAACCAGCGTATGTTGAAAATTTGAAAGTACCATCTTGCAGACAAAGAAAATTGTCTTCAAACGATACAGCAAAATGTTCGTAGAAACGTTGTTCATCTCAGACAGGTTACTAAAAGCAATTCAGTTCATTGTTACTTTCATCTCAGATGTGAAAGTACCGCATTTATGTCGGACACACTATACAATTATTTTCACCCTGTGGGAACACATTTTCCGAAAGCTACAAAAGCAAAAAGGTATATATCGTGTCTTAGGAGTAGATGCATCAATAAATATAAATATCTTTTGACTTTCTTGTTCATCTGCAACTAGAAAGCCGTTAACTGTAATGTCACAATTTTATTTCAGCCCATTAAGAGCAAAGTCACAGTTTACATTACTTTGTTCTTCTCTTCTAGTTCCAAACATGAAATATAAATTCCATGAATTGTATTGTGTGGAAAAAACCAGATGTATGCCTCTCAAAGTCAAGTATGATCTGCTGTAAATCCGTAGCAGATGGTTGTCCATTGTAATCGGTTACCACTCAAGAAAAATTAGTTCATTATTGTTCTCTGGTTATGGATCTTTAACAAATCACGAGGGACCGACAAACGTAGCCAGCAATTCAGATTTTTCGGCACTGCAGTGCTTCACACTACGCTCAACACAGGCTGAGTTCGTAGACTTGTGATCGTGGCCCGAGGGCGCTCAGATAACTTGCAATTACTTGTGAAAGGAGGTAGATATCAGTGTGATTACCATTTCAAAAACTTTTTTGTTCTTTTAGCTCCATTTCACTCGCTGTAATATATGGTCTAAAAATCATAGAACAGTAACCTGCCCGCTATCTAACTTTTTCAAGACACGATTTGTAAATCAAGTGGATATACTTGAGAAATAGCATCATTTGAAAACGACTGTTAGGAATTACGAAAAGGTGAATGTCTTATACGAAAGCTAAGATGTTTTACTATAATGTGTCCAAAAATCAGATTTTTGAAATGCATACTTTCATCAAAATTGAGTGAGGAGCGTTACAGAACTAAAAACTCGTGCGGAATGAAAATTAGCCTTTTTATTTTTTCACAGGCAAGGCAAAGCTAGTAAGGAAAAACTAATTTCATAAAACGATGTAGCGTGATTGTGTATACCATCAACAATTTTTACAACGTGAAAATCGAAAAGTCTATTTTCCCCCCTTTTTTGTCTTGGGTATGTCGGCGTGTTGTGTGAACACGCAGCTGGCGGCGTGCGCCAACTAGGCTGAGGTGGCTCAGCCAAGCTCAGCTCGTCCCGGCGGGCGCGACATGAACCCGGGAGTATCATGACTCATCCTGCCCGAAACGTCTCGCTCTCGTGAGTGTGACGTCATCGCTCCCCCTCTACCAACCCTTTACCCGCCGCCAGCTGTCAAGAGCGGGGCATGAGCGCTGCAGGAACCGAGCGGGAGTGGCGGCCGTTTTGACCGGCTCTAGTGAGGATGTCAATTCTAGTTTTGCCGTCTTGCAGAACAAAAGATCTATGAAAAAGCAAAAAAATTGGTTTAGCCAATTTCACTTTTATTATGTTAACAGTAAACCTACAAGGGACTCTGCATGCCTTGACAACATATTTACAAATATTGAGAGAACTTTTATGTCCTCAGATGTTATTCATTTCCTTTTCTTGGATCATGATGCAGTATATATAAGTATCAGTAAAGTAACCTCAGACTGCCTTGAACCAATTGTGACCGCCAGACCTATGAGCAAAGAGAAGAGGGACAGGTTTGGACATACCCTTAATTGCTATAGTTGGGACTACCTACTTAGCACACTTAAACATTGTTCCTCTGATACAGTTTTCACCCAGTTTTATCTCTATTTTTAAATATGTTTGAATATAACATCCCTTTGAAAAAAAGTACTGTGAACAGTAGTAGTAGCTCTAAGAAAAAGAAACAACAAATTTTATATGCCACAGTTAAGGCAATTGAAAAATACTGTCATGCTATATTCTGGTATGTACAAAAACATTAGGCCTACATCAGAAATGTATAAAGAATTATTTGCTAGAGTTAAGTTTACATATAGGCAGGCAATCAGTAAAGCCAAGAAGCTACACAATATAGCAAATACTGAAAAGTCCAGAAACAAATTTAAAAAAGCTTGGAATGTAATCAACTCTGTTGCATGCAGTAAACCAAAAGGTAAAATTGCCGTAACCCCCAAAGCATTTAATAAATTCTGCAGACAATCAGTTAAAGAAATTAGTAGTTCAATAAACAAACCCCCCACAAAATACTGTTAGTATCATGGTTAACACACATTACAAATATATGTGTGAAGCTTTCAAGAATTATTTAATTAGAAATTTAAAAAGATATGTTCCAAATTACTACATAAGAGCAGCATATTATGCTTTCTTCATCATAACATATGGAATTTTATTGTGGAGCAGTAGTAGTCATGTAAACAATATTTTACTGTTGCTAATGAAAGTAGTTAGAATAATAAGTAATGTCAATAAAACATAACATTGTAAACCTCTTTTCATTAAATCAATCCCTGACTGTAGTAAATTTACACATTTATAATGTTTTATTGAGTACTAAAAACACACTTCTAATCTTGAACTGAGAAGTGATGTACATAGGCCTAATTATTATACTACAAATAGAACATGTGCAGATGTGCCATATCACAGATTCTCAAAATCACAGAACTCTTATAGCCCTTGGACGAAGAAAGCTGAGAGCAGATTTTAAAGAATTAGCTCTAAATACTTTCAAAACTAAACTGTATAAATTATTAGTAAATAATCCTTACTACTCTGTTGGAGAATTTTTTGATCATCATCATCATCATCATCATCATCATCATCATCATCATCATGAGACTGATTATGCCCTTCAGCGTTCTGTCTGGAGCATGGTACTTCTAATAAAATTCATCCATGATCCCCTATTCAATGCTAACATTGATGCCTCATCTGATGTTATGCCTTTTACTTCAAAATCATTCTACACCGAATCTAAGTACTTTCTTCTTGGTCTACCTCGACTCCTCTTACCCTCCGCTGCCGAGTTCATGAGTCTCTTAGGTAACCTTGCTCCTCCCATGCGTGTAACATGACCCCACCACCTCAGTCTGTTCACTCTAACTGCTTCATCTATGGTGTTCATTCCCAGTTTTTCTTTGATTTCCTCATTATGGACACCCTCCTGCCATTGTTCCCATCTGTTAGTACCTGCAATCATTCTTGCTAATTTCATATCTGTAACCTCTACCTTACGAATAAGGTAACCTGTATCCACCCTAGTTTCACTCCCATGCAACAAAGTTGCAAGATAGAGTGGTGCACTGATAATGTAGTCTTGGTACTTACTTACTTCCTTCTTGCAGAAGACAGTAGATCTTAGTTGAGCACTCATTGCATTAGCTTTGCTACACCTCGATTCTAGTTCTTTCACTATGTTGCCATCCTGTGAGAAAACACATCCCAGGTACTTGAAACTGTCTACCTGTTCTGTGTCCCTCCTATTTGGCACTCAATCTGTTTAAATCTCTTTCTCATAGACATTACTATTGTTTTGTAGATGCTGATCTTCATATCATAATCCTTACACCTCTGATCGAGCTCTGAAATATTAGTTTGCAACCTTTCAATCGAATCTGCCAATACAGCTAACAAGGAAACGGTCCAATAAGACATGTCGAAAACTACCCTGAAATTTTTTTACACAGGCAGAAGACAACGAAAGAAATGCAATGTCAAAATTTTAGCTGCTACGTATTTTTTTTAAAATAGCTGAAAATTGCCAAGTTTGTAGCGCACAAGGTGGCGGTATAAATGTACACCCCTACTGGCACTGTAGCAACAGCACATGCGCAACAAGGCACGCGCATTCAACAAATGACACATATGTACGACCTCAGGAGAAGTAGGTGATTTCAGCTGGAAACCACATTCTTCGTATTTCATCTTTGCTAAATTAAGAACGTTAATTGGATTCCACATTACTGTGAAACTGGAAGAAGAAAAAAGATACTATAAGCAGGCATGCCTGACGAAAGCACAATAAATATTAATTCAGCTTCATCTTTATTGTCAATACTTACCAATACTGTGCGTGCCCTGTGTGTGCCCACACACACACACACACACACACACACACACACACACACACACACACACACACACAGTCGAGGTCGATGGTATATTGTAAACAGGAAACACGACAACCCGATCGTAATTTGTAAAGGACGTTTCTGGTTATCGTTCGTCTATTAACTATTAACAGTTGAATTTTGCAGTATTGGTAAGTATTGACAATTAAGCTGAATTAATATTTATTGTGCTTTCGTCAGGCATGCCTGCTTATAGGACATTTTTTCTTCTTCCAGTTTCACAGCAATGTCGAATCCAATTAACGTTCTTAATTTAGCAAAGATTAAATACGAATAACGTGGTTTCCAGCCGAAATCACCTACTTCTCCTGAGGTCGTACATATGTGTCATTTGTTGAGTGATTTCTTTGACAGTCATTTGAATGATATCGACATTTCGTTTGAAATTGTGGAAACGTTAGAAGAAATATTCTGAAATAACTGTGACGATTTCACGAACTGAGACTCTGACGACGTCAGTTGTGTCAGTAACAGTTCTGAAGAAAAATACCTTCCAAGCCTAAAAAAAAAAACACGTACTACATCAGCTTTCAGCGACAAAGAAAAGGCAGTGAAATATTGGTTACACGAAGGAGGGAAAAGATGCTTTAAGTGTGCAAAGGCATTTTCGTTTCATAAAATCTGAGTGTGAACTTTATAAATGGAAGAAAGAATTACATGAAGTAAGAAATATGCGCCAAACGGAAACTCGAAAACATATGAAAGAAAAACTGTTCGAAAGATTTACAACTGCTCGTAAGAGGCAATGCACCATTACCGATGGAGATCTACGAGACTGGGCCCTACGAATTGCATCTGACATGAACATTGCTAATTTTCAGGCTTCATTGACCTGGCTACAAAGGTTTACATCACGTAAACGTGTACAGCAGCTACCAATGATAGACAATGCCATAGAAAAGTTCATAAGTGACATAACAACAAAACTTGCTGTTTACAACACTGATCAGTCAGGTTTTGTGAAAGAACTGTGTGCACACCGCACTTTATCATTTTGGGGTGAAAAAGAGACGGAGTCGATTGCCCAATCAATAAATGCAATGACACATTCATATACAATAATGCCAGTGACAATTATGAGTGGTTTACTGTTTTTGCCGCTGTATATCTGACGTCAAGAACCTCAAGGCAAATTAGGACCAAAAATTTAAAAAAAATGGACTGTTTAATTGCAAAAATCTTGTAATTGACAAATCAAAATCTGGAAAAATGGGAAAGAATAATTTTCAACATTTCGTTTGAAACGTATTCGTACCAGTTGCAGAACCTAATTTATTAGGTTTGTTGGATTCATGACACCTCTATTTTTGGGGAGGACAGCGAAAAATCTGTGGATGTAATGTGGATTCCACCTGGAATTACTAGTGCGATTCAACCCCTCGATAAAGAATTTTTTCGACAGTGGAAAGAATTTTTTAGGAAATTATCAGACAACATAATTTCTGATACCTCTCTCTCATTTTAGGTTTATCAGTGGAACAGTATTCTTAAATTCCAGTCATTTGTGCATTACCAGTTTTCTTCGCCACGATTTACGAATTTGATCAAGTATGCCTGGTACGCAGAACAATGGCCGGGACCATTTCTGACTCTGTCCCAGTTCTGTCTAAATAAAACTAGTGGTTACTGTGAAGTGGCTGAATGCATCAATTTTTCTTTTGTTCGGTGTGCCTGGTGCAAGAAAAATATTTCTTATTGTCATTCAATAGACACTTCGCATTTTTGTGACGACTACATGGAATAAACAAAGAACTATTTCACTGATAGTCAAATGCACAAAATTCAAAAATTGGTTTAAGGAATGGCTGACAGGAACTGTTATAAAATGTGGTACTGCTAGACACATTTCATTTCAACAAATTACAAGTCCAGATTGACGGAAGTCGTCTATGACATCAAACACTGTCATGAATTTATTTTCTCTGCTAACCACTTTTATAAGAATTTCATGTGCAAGAGTTGAACTGTCAGTATCAAGTTACTCAAAAAATATTTGTATCATTAAAGCCAGGTGTTCATCAGAGCAAACAAACTAACAACGATGAGCAAAAGAAAATTCTATATGGTGTACCCGGTCTGCCTCTTGCAGGTCTTTTGACGCCACTGAAGCTGCTTAGGTGTACCTAACCATTTCCAGTTACCCGTTCGGAAAATAGAGACCTGCAGTTTAACGTGTAATCCGAACTACATTTCTTTTGTAGCCACTCCACCATCTTTGAGCAGTGAATGCTCAGTTAAAAATCTCAGTGAAAAAATTTGTGGTCTGAACGGGATTTTATCCTGCGCGCTCTGGTTCACGAAGTGCACACTTTGCCACTAGACCAGTAGACCTGATATGCGTAGTGTTAGCGCCTCCTTAGATGATGCTCTACGTCAGTAATTAGTGTTCTCTTTATAAAAATCTGCTCAATGCTAATGAGAAGCCAGAGAAAAATTGCAGCCGACATACAAGGAAAATTTTGGACCAGTGCTAAGGGGAGATGGATATGAATTCCATGTACAGTGCATGATCTCAACGCGTGTCACTTCCATACAAATTGAGACACACAAATTCTTCCTTCCCTTCGCTGTTATGCATACTCCGTCAAAAATAGTGCGCTCGCCATGCACAATAATCCTCACTGAATAGCAAAGTTTCGCGTTGTGGCTCTAACAGAGTATAGTTGTATGCTGAATGCCAAATATTACCTCCAAAAACTAAAAACCAACAACACACCGTTCACAGGCAATGTTTGCTACCTTGTGTTATCTTCCTTCCCCTCTAATATAAACGATTCAACCCACATACAAGCGAATGGTAGTGAATTTTCTGCAAATGCTCATTCGTTCGTGTTCGCTTCCATTCACTACATTGTAAACTAGACTAGGTGCTTAATATTGGTGACTGTGAACTCAGCATAATTCCGCTATGTGATGCTGCATGAGGATTCGTCGAGTTGCGTGTTGAGCGGGCAGGGCTGTATAAACCGCGTTATAAGCCGCGCATCGCATGGCAAAAATGTGTAATGTCAAAATTCTTTAAAAAATACTTTTAGTTCCTCTTAGCAGCTACAATTTTGGGATCACATTTCTTTCGTTGTCTTCTTTCTGTGCAAAAATTTTCAGGGTATGTTCTGACATGTCTGGAGCGTTCCCTTGTGAGTCATCCGCATATGCGAGACTGCTTATTTTGTTTTCACCTATTTTAATCCCGCCCTGCCAGTCTACTGTTTTCAACATATGATCCATGAATAGTATGAACAGTGGTGACAGGTTACAGCCTTGTCTTACCCCTGAAACTGCCTTGAACCATGAACTTAATTTGCCATTTACTCTAACTGCTGCCTGGCAGTCTACGTAAAGCCCTTTAATTGCCTGCAGATGTTTGTCTCCTGTGCCATAATATTTTAGAACTGACAATTGCTTCCTCTTAGGAACACTGTTTTTTATGGTGAAATTAATTATCTGTAAGTTGTGGTTTGTAGTTTACCTATTTTGTTTAATCAAAAAAAACACTGATGTAATAAAAGCATAGAAAAGCATCTTCCTGACTGTCTATTGCTATAAGAGCTGAATGACAATAAAATTATATTATATTATAGTTTTTATAATGCTCTAATGACAGGTACATTGCACATTCTCTAGAGAATATTAGGTACACTGCACATTGTCACTTGTCTACTTCAACTATACCACTACACTCCCTATCTATTCCACATTATTATCTACTTAACAAAAATGAGGCAAGTGTTACTGTTCTTTAGCATCTATTCAAAAGGATGTGCCAGTGTGCCATGAATGCATGTACTAATTTTATAGTTGTGCTTAGAAACCTCAATGTACCATCCACGTCTGCATGTGTGTAATCACATTATTATAGCCACCAACTATATGTGAGATCAGTATACAGTCACCCTTCACAGATGATAGCTGACAGCACTACCAGTGGTGGGTATAGGACTCATGCTGCAATAACACAGTAGCTCAGCAATTTATCTGATGTCCAAAAGGAAATCATCATTGGCTTTCAGGCCAAGAGTGGAAGCATTTAAAAAGTGGCATGTTTGTAAACTGGTAGTTTGCTGCCATGGCTAAAGTACACAATGCATTACAAAATGTTGCTGCCCAAAACCAGCATCAAAGCAACTGTGATATATCACAGGCCATAGATGACAGGTAAATTATGGCTGCAGAAATATGCGCAGATGAACTGGCTGGCAACTGTACCCTCTTCCTCCCCCTATCACAGCAGTAAACACTGCAAAATGTGGTTATTCAGGCTTATGATAGATAGTTGCAATGTGACTTGACAGTGTATAATTTACAAGTGGCAAATATGTGCATAGTGGATGATAACATATAGGTACATTTGATATCCATGTAAATATCAAACAATGAATCATTGTCAGGACAAACACACACACACACACACACACACACACACACACACACACACACACACAGTCTCAATATATCTCTTTCAGTTTAATACATACATTTGAATTTGAGCAGACAAATTATTTCATTTAATGATACAGAATACTGTTCTAATGATAAAACTGATTCTGCTTATAGTTAACAATATGGTTGTCACTTGTTGACAAGCGAGTGTACAAAATATTCACAAAGCTGTGACTCAAAGGAAAAAAAATAAAAAAATATACTACATTTCAAAACCTATTTTTAAAAATAGACATGCTGTCACTGACACAATGGCTCAACCTCACACAAGATTAGGCAGGCATTTACAAATAAAACATCTTTAAAGCAAGTACATACCAGAAGCCCCCAGCGGATGCCCTAGGGCAATTGCACCACCATTAACATTAACTTTTGCTGGATTAAGACCCAACTGCTCCAAAACTGCTACGGCTTGACAAGCAAAGGCTTCATTTATTTCAAACAGATCTACATCAGATATGCCCCAGTGTACCTTCTCTAACTAGAATAAAGAATAAAATAACATCTTAGACAGAAGCAGTCCCCTTTTCACAATACAGTATTCTCCGTTAGTAAGTGACTACAGGAAATAAAAAAACCCCAACATATCGCATGAACCAATACTGTTACATAAATACAAAGACAATAACAAAATACTTCACACACCATCACAACCACTAAAGTTGAAAGTAATGCCTTTACCTGCATATTACAAGTACCACAAGTTGTAAAAATTGGAACATACTACCCAATAAAACCAAGAACAGGAAGACAACAGGTAAATACACTGTATCCAAAATTAAAGCAACAAATTAAAATTTTGAGGGTTTGTATTTTGCCACAACAATATAAATAGGTGCTAGTAAAATAGAAACAATGTAGAGAATACAGAACAGGAAGAATTACAATGTGCACAATAGCAGAAAAACAATATTTTCCATGTTTTCCTTCCAATTTTACAGTGCACGCAAGTGACCCCCCCCCTCCCCACGCACTCACACAAGCACTTTTTTACAACAACAATTGATTAAAATGCTCGTTATGGGGTGACCATCTATGGCAGCAATATAGGCCTGATAGAGCTGGTCAAAACAGCCGTCAGTCCCGCTCACTTCCCTCCGCGCTCGTGGCTTGCTCGCGCCAGCTGATGGGAAGCGATGACATTACACTGCTGAGAACAGTACATGCAAGTAAGAGCCAAGGTACTCCTGCGTTCACTTTGCACCAGCCAGGCCGAAATGAACCAGCTCTGCCTGGTCGGCGCATGCCGTTGGCTTCCGTGTTCATACTGCACACCAGGCCAGGCCGAGACGAAAAAAGGGGGGGAAATCCACTTTTCCGATCTTCACGGTATACAAGACCACACTACATCATTTTATCAACTTATTTTTTTCCTTACAAACTTTGCCATGCCTGTGGAAAAAAAAAGAGGAAAGTCTACTTTTTTAGTTCCGTAACGCTCTTTACTTGATTTTGATGAAAGTATGTGGTTAAAAAATCTTATATTTGGACATGTGGTAGTACAACATCTTAGCTTTGCAATAAAACATTAACATTTTTGTCATTCGTACCAATCATTTTCAAAAGAAGCTATTTATTGAGTACGTGCATTTTACTTACAAATTGGGTATTGAAAAAAGTTTGATAGTGGGCAGCTAACTGTTCTATGCATATTAGACCATATGCGACAGCAATTTAAATGCTGCTAAAGTACCAGAAAAGTTTTTGAAATGGTAGTTGTACTGATGTCTACCTCCTTTCACAAGTAACTGCGAGTTATCTGAGCCACTCTTAACACAATCGCAAGCCTTCAAACTCAATGTGTGTTGAGCGTAGCGTGAAGGACTCCAGTGCCAAAAAATTTTAATTACTGGCCACGTGTGTAGGTCCCTCGTGATGTGTTAATAATCCATAACCAGAAAACAAGTATAAACTCATTTTGCTTGGGTGGCGAATAATTACATCTCATATTACACTTAACGGCTTTTCAATTGGAGATGATGAATCAGCCCAAAACACTTATATTTAAAGATGCATCCACTCGTAACACATAATACATACCTCCTTGTTAAAAGTTTTGCTTTTGTAGCTTTCGGAAAATGTGGTACAAAAGGGTGAAAATAGCTGTATACAGCGTGTTCCACATAAATGCAGTACCCTCACGCTTGAGAATAAAATAAGAATGAACTAAGTTTCTTTTTAACGTGTCTGAGGGAAACAATGTTTCTATGAACATTTTGCTGAATCATTTGAAGACAATTTTATCTGATGATGGTACTTTTTCTACTTTAACTGAAAGGAAAATACACTGATTTAGTTATTACACTACACGCCATTAAAATTGCTACGCCAAGAAGAAATGCAGATGATAAAACGAATATTCATTGGACAAATATATTATACTAGAACTGACATGTGCTTACACTTTCACACAATTTGGGTGCATAGACCCTGAGAAATCAGTACCCAGAACAACCACCTCTGGACGTAATAATGGCCTTGATACGCCTGTGCATTGAGTCAAACAGAGCTTGGATGGCGTGTACAGGTACAGGTGCCCATGCAGCTTCAACACGACACCACAGTACATCAAGAGTAGTGACTGCCGTATTGTGACAAGCCAGTTGCTCGGCCACCATTCACCAGACGTTTTCAATTGGTGAGAGATCTGGAGAATGTGCTGGCCAGGCCAGGAGTCAAACATTTTCCGTATCCAGAAAGGCCCGTACATGACCTGCAACATGCAGTTGTGCAGTATCCTGCTGAAATGTAGGGTTTCGCAGGGATTGAATGAAGGGTAGAGCCATGGGTCGTAACACATCTGAAATGTAACGGTCACTGTTCAAAGTGATGTTGATAGGAACAAGAGGTGATCGAGACGTGTAACGAATGTCACCCCATACCATCACGCCGGGTGATACGCCAATATGACGAATACACGCTTCCAATGTGCATTCACTGCGATGTCACCAAACACGGATGCGACCATCATGATGCTGTAAACAGAACCCGGATTCATCCGAAAAAATGACGTTTTGCCATTTGTGCACCCAGGTTAGTTGTTGCGTACACCATCACAGGTGCTCCTGTCTGTGATGCAGTGTCAAGGGTAACTGCAGCCATGGTCTCCGAGTTGACAGTCCATGCTGCTGCAAACGTCTAACAGTTCGTGCAGATGGTTGCAAACGTCCCCACCCGTTGAGTCAGGATTGAGATATGGCTGCACAATCCGTTACAGCCATGCAGATAAGATGCCTGTTATCTCGACTGCTAGTGATACGAGGCGGTTGGGATCTGGCACGCGTTCCATATTGCCTTCCTGAACCCACCGATTCCACATTCTGCTAACAGTCATTGGATCGAGAACAACGCGAGCAGCAATGCCGCGATACAATAAACTGCAATCGCAATAGGCTACAATCCAACCTTTATCAAAGTCTGAAATGTGATGGTACACATTTCTCCTCCTTACACAAGGCATCACAACGTTTCACCAGGTAACACCGAACAACTGCTGTTTGTGTATGAGAAATGGGTTGGAAACTTTCCTGTCAGCACTTTGTAGGTGGCACCACTGGCGCCAACCTTGTGTGAATGCTCTGAAAAGCTAATCATTTGCATATCACAGCATCTTCTTCCTGTTGGTTAAATTTCGGGTCTGTACCACATCATCTTCATGGTGAAGCATTTTCAATGGCCAGGAGTGTATATTACTACTGTTCTCATGCTATAGTGGCTCATCGAATTTTATACCCATAAGAAATAGGTGGTAATGGAATCATCCCATGAACTTAAGACTGACATTTAGTAGAGTTTTTCCTTATGTGAACATTTGCTACGTTCAATAGTCCTGGCAGGGGCCAGTGCAAAACGATTGGGGTATGGTGTTGCTAGTGCAGCACAAGTATCACACATTTCCAGCATGCTTTAAACAGTAGTTTCTCTGCACGATTTTTTTTATTTTCCAATATCACATTAACGAAAATATGTTTATTTTTTCTTCTATTACTATTAACTCTGTAATATGAATAAAAAATTTCTGAAATGTTTTTTTAGTGGTTCACATAAGGAAAACAATAGTAATGAAATACCAAAACCAGTTAACCGTTAGCTGGCTCTAAGTAGACAGCAATTAACAAGTATTTGTCACCCCCCTGCGTTTCCTTCGATCTTCCATTAATAGTGGGTGAGGATCCCTTGTTGTTGGTCACAAGTCCACCAAGAAGGAGAAAACAGATCACAACAAGAAACAAAATGACAAATGCTTTGCATCCTTTACTGACCTGCAGTGTCTAAGGCTAAACTAAATCTGCACATTTTTCTTTCATTTAAAGCAGAGAAATAGAAATGACAGTACCATGGGGACAAAGAAAACTGTCAACCGATGATTCACGAAAATGTTTATAGAAAAGCAATTCCCATCAGACAGCTTCCTAACAAATAAATAAAAATTCTGAGAACTGTGTAGAGTTATTTTGGAGACAGTCTGAAACATTAGTACAGCATGTCCCACATAAGACCGGCAAATCTCGTGTACCCCCATGGGCCCATGGGCACAAGTTGCAGCATCCCTTACAAGAAGGTAACTAAATGTCTTAAATTTTATTGTTCTGTACTTTTTTTTTCTTAGCTCATTTCTCCTTTAGTCTCTGGCAGGACGGATAGCGCTTTTATGTGAAACATCCTACTGTTTGGATCAATATTCCGCTCCTGCCTTCCTATGATCGAATAACCACGTTACACTGGCAACAACATATAAAACAGTCAGTTTATCATGAAATGTAAACTATGGTTCACCCTATAAGCAACAGTGCTAGCACTGGTGGGAGAGTTTTTAACTTACCATATTTCACATTGCAGTGTAACACCTTTGAATACAGATACAGTGCAAGTGTGTGATAATATGATGGAGACAAACTACACTATTACAGGGTACCTGAAGTTCCAAAGCACAAACAAGTAGATTCATAGGAGCTGATGAATGAAGATAAAAAGAATTTTTGGTTGACCATTCCAAGAAATTATTAAACGTAGATTATTAATTGCTAATGGCCAAAACCCATATAAATATTCAACTATAGCACTGTATTGTTCATCTAGTAAAAGGAATAGTAGAAAGCCCACACACCATTTCAATAGGATCTCTGGGATGCAAAGCAAAAACCTGCAAATATACAAGGTTCATTCACAAAGTTCGTTCCGTTTCTATTTCCACCTGTGGCAGGGCTATGATCGCAGTTCTGGGCATGCAGGGCAGTTACTGTGACTCAAGGAGAAGACATGTACACCATTTTCAGATCACTGCTGCCAAAATGTGATTTGTAGTGCTTCTTTATAATGTCAGCCACAATTGAAAATGCCGTTGTGTGTGAAAACAGATCTGTGATTCATTTTTTAAATGCAAAGAAAGTTAAACCAAATGAAATTCATTGGCAAATCTACAAAGTTTATGGACAAAATGCTGTGAGTCATTCAATGGTTAGAAGATGAGGCAGCCTGTTCAATGAAGAATGTGATGAAGTGCACGATAAAGAACAAAGGGGATGCCTGCCTCTGGTTACTGATGAAATGGTTCACACAATTTAAGAGAAGATTAAGCACAACTGTAAGTTTACACTTAGTGCTGTTGCTATGGTAGTTCTGCAAAACTCACCATCACGAATTCATGATTTTGTTACTGAAAAATTGAAATTTTGAAAACTTTGCTCATGTTGGGTACCCAAAATACTTACTGAACACAAAAAACAATGGCTGGGCAGTGCACTTCAGTTTTTGACACACAACAATGAAGAAGGAAATGGTTTTCTTTCTCAGATAGTCACAGATGAAACTTGGGAATCATATGATACCCCTGAAACAAAAGGCAATCAGTGGAATGGAGGCACACTTCATCCACAACAAAGGTTAAACCTAAGCAAATCTTGACACCTCGAGAAGTCATGTGCAACCATTTTTGGGAAAGAAAAGGCATTTTGCTGATTGAATGCTTACCATGAGGCCAAACAATCAATACACATGGTTACTACGAGACCATTAAGAAATTACACAGCGTAATGCAGAACAATCACTGAGGATTACTGTCAAAAGGTGTTTTGTTCCACAATAATGCCCGACCTCACATGGCGAATGTGACCAAACAACTCTAATGAAAATTTCACTGGGACATTTTTGATCATCCTCGATACAGCCAGGGCCTTGCTCCTAGCGACTTTCATCTCGTCTTACACCTAAAATCTGTCCTTGGTTATCAACAGTTCAATGATGATGATGAGCTGAAAGAACATGTTACAACATGGTTGAATACACAGGTGGCAACCTTCAATGAAGAAGGCATCATATGCATGGCACAGGTTTTTGTATAAGTGCCTACAAAATTTCGGAAGCTATATAGAAAAGTAGTTTAACAGTTGTAGATTTTTGTACAATAATAATTTTTTTCTGTATCTGTACATGTATGTTTTATAACACAATAGCTACTTATACCAACTTCAAAATAGCAGCTATTAACGGAAGTGTGTTGGGAGCCATTGACATGCAACCCCTCCCCTTTTTTTGGTGAAAGGATGGCTGAGCAATCACCAAGAAGGGAGAAAAATAATTGTTCTCAATCAATCACAATGTGTGTCATTTTTATGCAGGGGAAAAAAAATACATCCATTCAACAATTATCCCACAAAGTTGTAACCAACATTCACAACAAACAATAGCATTTACTGTAACACAAATATGTTGTTATTTGCACAAGAAGCTGAAGCAGCATAAGAGAGTGATGCAAGGAAGAAGGGAAAGGGAGAGCAAAATTTGGAAAAGGGAGAGCAAAATTTGGAAAAGGGAGAGCAAAATTTGGAAAAGGGAGAGCAAAATTTGGAAAAGGGAGAGCAAAATTTGGAAAAGGGAGAGCAAAATTTGGAAAAGGGAGAGCAAAATTTGGAAAAGGGAGAGCAAAATTTGGAAAAGGGAGAGCAAAATTTGGAAAAGTAAGGTCTAATGAATCACATACTCTAAAGTTGAGGGTAAATATGACAAACACATTGCTTTACTTACAAGTGCTTTTATAGCAGGTACAGGACCCATACCCATATACTGTGGGTCAAGACCACATTGTGACCACCCAATGATTTTAGCCATTGGTTTGATACCTTTCTCCGATGCAAGCTGGCTGGACATTAGTACTAATGCTGCAGCCCCATCATTTATACCTGATGCATTTCCAGCGGTGATCGTACCATTCTGTAATAGGACCAGTAAATCAGTCAATGTGCACTCTGATACCTATGCTATATATATGAGAGAGAGAGAGAGAGAGAGAGAGAGAGAGAGAGAGAGAGAGAGAGAGAGAGAGAGAATGAATCAGTTTGGTTTTTAACATACATATCCATGTAATGTACATGTTTGCTACAAGAAAGGCAATTTTACTGTATTCCTTCTTTATTTAATCTTTAATCATATATTTTCAGTGTGCCAAGCGATTTCCAGTCAGAATTATTGTACGCCTTACTGTTTATGAAATGCTGTCCACCTAGAGGTGGTTTTTTTTTTTTTATGACGACTCGAGTGCATGGATATCTCAAGATGACATGTTTGGGCCATGAAACAGTTCAGTATCAGTCACAATTTGTTGCATTATTACTGTATGTACAGTCTAGCATTTTCTTTGTGCAGTGACAAGTAAAATCAATCCACTATGATATTCATATTAGTAGGCTGCTCAAACTATAACAACACACAAAATTAATGCTTTGTAAAAAAAGGAAGGGGAGGATATGAAGATCACTACAGATGCCCTTAAACGAAAAGCCACAGCATCAAAATTGTTACCAAAAGGTGTGTGTTCACTGTGAACAGACTCCAGAATGTACATGCAAACTCCACCTGATCCCATGTCGCAGTCAGTGATGTTATTTAAATAAACCAGTAGAAATGCAATGCAAAAACCAGGAAAATGTATAACAGATGCCATAGATCAGCCATGCAGTGGAAAACATCACTACAACTCTAATGGAAAATCACGCTGTTGGTATGCTGGGTAGATGTCGAGAGACTAAGAAGGCAGGCCACGCCTCAGGATAGCCCGCCATCACTGGTTGTGTGCACAGATGTGGAGTCACAGTGGCCACCAGGAAACTCCACCTTAGGTATACACAAAGAACATGTAGGGTCTTCTGGCTTGGAGGCCACAGGAATGTTTCTTCTTGGAGGACTTCTTTTATCCTTCTCCTCATCAGGACAATTTTAATGACTAGGAGGGTTTCTCTGAGTTAGTTTCAGGGACAAAGGAAGAATACAAAGACATACGTCCAGCAGCCTGTGGTTTCTTCAGCCACTGGCTGGTGATTGGTTGCAGACTGTCAGAAACTTGGGAGAGGGCTGTCCTGAGGGACTGTCTCCTGATGAGAGGAGCCAGAGATGGGTTTAGGATTGACATCCAAAAAATCAATAGGAACTGTCACCTGTTGCACAAGAATTATGCGCAGAACTTTAGGAGATATCTAGTGTTCTCTGTGCGTTGTGTGTCCTCAAGCTTTAGAGCAGTGCAAGCTGTGTGGAAATCCTACCGGGCTCTGAATGCTCATTTCAATAGATGTTCGAGAATGACATGACTTGAAGATGAGTTTCAAAAGAAGAGTTGAAGGGATTGCAGAAAACACTATCAAGCCCTGATTTCGTGAACAACACTGCACTGCAATTTGATGTTCTGAAAAAGATCAGTAATCTCTCTCAGTACCTCCAAAGGGACAGTGTTAATATTCCCTCATTATTTAGGACAATTGCGAGGTTAATAAGAGCCACTGAACAAATGAAGAACATGCCAGGTGTTTGCCTGAAGGAAGCAGAGAAAGCTATTTCTAAAGGATTCTTCAAAGACATTTCACTGGCTCCCAGAAGAGAATCAAGAAGAATTACCACCTAAATTAACAGAAACGAGTTCTGGCTGAGCCTTAACAATTTGAGGCAATGGTTAATTTTGGATGACTGAAGAATTTAGATCCTTCATGAAAGAGATCAATACTTTGGACAGTAAAAAATGGCACTATGACTGTGAGCCTATGGCTAGAAGGGGAAGAAACTCTTAAGAATATTGTGTGAGCATTTTCTTCTTCATTTTGCAAATGTAAGAGAAGGTTTAAGAGATTATATAGACAACTGTGGAGAGAACACTCCTGAAAATCTGAAACAAGTTTTTGTTTGTGTTGATACACTCTGTGAGCACATCGGCTGTGAAAGTGGCTTCAGCACAATGAACTTAGTTATGACAACACTGCAAAATTTGCTTTCTGTTTGCCATATCTCATCCTTAATGTTTATTTCAATTAAGGGTCCTCTGTGACATCTCTGGAACCTCAATGATTACCTGAAAGTATGGATCAGAACCTACAGGCACGCCGAGGACAACTGAAGCAGGCAGGCTAACCTACACATGCTGCTGTCTGACTGGTACTCCAAAATATGGGATCATCTTTCGATGAGTCCGACAACTATTTTCTTAGCAATACAGCACTGCTATTATGTCTCATCTTTCCAGAAAGTAGCTCATAATGCAACAGTAGTATGTGATTGCCTACTTTTACATGGCAAAGGAGGAATACCAAAGTAAAAAACTGCACCTGTTAGAAGTAAATCAATGCATCTAACGGACAAAATGAATCAGTAGCATTTGCAATTTATAATTTCTAGGACGAGCTACCAGCATATGTAATACTAAGTATACAAGCAGCTATAAATGAATTTGAGGTAAAATGTTGATCAGTATGAGAGATAAAGGAAAACATAAGGTACGTAGCTGACCAGCTACACTATGCATTAAAGGGTTAAAAATTACTTTATATCTGTTGATTGTATGGGACTGTCAGTCAGTAGAAATAACGCCCTTGAATATCTGAAAGTAAAAATTACAAATGACCTCATTTATAGGAATATGTCACTTCACCACGAGAAATAACTACCATGATAAAATCTTTGTTTTTAAAGCATTCTAGTGGTTATAATGAAAGCAGATTAAAGAGTGTTCTTGTGAATTTGGCACAATTTTAAGTTATTTGTCTAACCAGTCTATTAAAACTGGAACATTTTCTGATTGGCTAAAATATGCAGATATTAAACCCCTATTCAAGAAAGGGGATAAAGAGATACCATAAAACTACAGACCGTTTTCAATTTTGAAAGCATTCTCAAAATTTCTAGAAAAGATGATGAACAGGCAGCTTCTCTACCACATGACCACAAATAATGTCCAGAACACAGTTTGGATTTCTGAAGGTTTCCGATATCAAGAAGGCTATTTACACCTGCAGTGAGAATGTACTTAATTAATTAGATAATGAATTACAAGCAGAAAGCATTTTCTGTTATTTCTCAAAGGCATATGATTATGTAAACACATCATCCTTTAAAGTAAATTAAAATTCCATGGTGTCACGGGCTATGCTGCAAAATGGTTCAAGTCATAACTTGCTAAAATGAAATGAAGAGCATCAGTGCAAAGGACTAATGAATTTAGCCACCAGTCAGAATAGAATTGGGAAGAAATTACATGTGGTGTTCTACAAGGATCCATCTTAAGGCCATCATTTTTTTTCTCGTATACGTTAATGACGTCTCATAAGTTACACTGCCAGAAGCAGAGTTAGTTTTGTTTGAAGATGATACAAGTATTGCAATAAATAACATCTTGAGCATAGTTCTAGAAAGGTCTGCTAATGATATTTTCATTAACATTAATAAATGGTTTAAAGCCACCTCATTGACATTAAACTTTGAAAAAGTCTCACTACCAGCAGTTCAGAACAGGTTGGGCTTTGAAGTGTACCTGGAGGTCATGTGCCCAAACTTCTAGCACCTGAAACACCGCATGGGGGAGGGACAGGTGGTTTTACATCACACCTGTAAATCATTACCTTGATCTTCTCAGGCAGTGTATCGCCCTATAAGGCCACGGTTAAAGCACCTGTGGCAACCCTGTTATCTTTTGGTGCCCTACACAAACGGCAGACGAAGTGAAGACCTCGGCGCTGCATGTATACTCACAACTCATCATCAGTTTGGGACAGGAGATCGCGATGCTATATCAGACCCTGGACCATGTTGAGCGTCTTGTGGGGTGTGATACAGGAACATCACCCAGCTTGTCACAGGCAAGTAATGCCTTTGATTGTGCTGAGGAAGCTGTTTGTATCAAAACAGCCCCACTTCTCATCTTTGAGAAAGACGCTACCTCGCCAAACCTATCTTCAAGCTGTTCGACGAAGAATTGCGGCTTGTTCGACTGGAACGATTCTCCATCACTAAGGGCACAGACAAGGTACTGCGGTGAGAACAGCTCTGATTGGTTGAGTGCCCTAAGTTCCTCCCATGGCGTGGCCAGGGCTGGGAATGATTTAGGGTCATATGACGTGGCATTGAAATCAGTCTTTCCCTGCTTAGAGACGGCAGTTTTGTGGCTATCAACACTATTATTTGCTCGTTTCATTTTCGTCCCACGAGCAGCTAGGGGATTATATGTCCACCCAGGCAGAGCCCCATTTGCCTGGGTAAGCCTAATACAACTGAGGTGTGGCAGGTTTCATAGAGGTTGCTCGCTAGCGACTGTTCAGCCTTAACAGCCATGCAACTCCTCTGCATGTAGCACACTTTGAGATTGAGGGTTTTTTATATAGAGGTTTGTACCGTCCTCGCGACCAGGGTGATTAAGCCAACATCCCCGGGCTCTGAAACATACAACATTCCACCGTCACACTGAACGATGGTTGTTTAAGCACGCACAGAGCTTACGGTGTTGTGTACTGTTGGTGCGACACAACCCACAGCTCGGGACCCAGGGTTTGCCAAGCTCTCACCGTGAAGAATTAAGGGAACGGAGCAGCAAGAGTTAACTGTTTGTTCTATGTACGAAGTGAGACAACAGGAGACATTCCGCGATATGAAGAAAAGCTCCCTGCAGCTTTGATTTTTCAAATTGTGTTTTTTAAATAATGTTGCTAGGTACTGGGTAAACATATGTGGACCAGTTTGTACTGAAAAAAGTAATAACATTTCACTTAATCGAATGAATCCAATGGAATGACCCACCATAATCATACGAAACTACAACACAATCACAAATATGTAGTGCTAAAAACACCAAACCAGACAATCACTTCAATTTCGGCACTATAAATTCATTTCATCTTTTATCACCTCTCTCAGGTTCTGTGAAAGTAACATGCCATTGACTAAGCAAAATAATGTGTGTTGGCATTGTATAAGTGATTGGAAAACTAAAATGAATTCCATCTGTTCTTAAAAATCACAGATGAATGATAGCAAGTAAAAACTTGTCAAAAAACTAAAATTGGTATTTGAGTATAAGGTAATCCAGATACTTTCAGACATGTTACAACAATGTATTATACATCAAAACAAGTATTTTGAGAGATATTTCACATGTGCTAATTAATCTACCAACTCAGTAAGGTTAAATCCTAGTTTATTGTCAATTTCATAATGATTGACCCCTGACTTTAAGCTCATATTCTGGTCACATCGCAAAACAGATATCAGTGTTTTATACCTCGCCGGAATCATTGAAATGTCTGCTTTTATTTGATGTATTAATATTACATTTTACTTGAAGAGGGGACAGTGTAAGTGATAATATGTAAGAGAAAGCGTGCTTTTTCTGGCTTTTTTCGGGGAATGTCGAATTTAAGAATTCACAGAAATCAGACCTTAATTAGGAGAAAGTTTTCCTTTGCACGGTTTGAAGATCCAACCTTGATCTATTTACAGGCAGAGTTATTTTCTGATTAGTTGTTTCGTTGGTATAATATAAAATGCAAGAAGCTGCGATTAAGCTTACCGTTGTAGCTATTGAGATGGAGAGGGCATTGCTTTTAAGCTTGAACTTTTGTTGGTGACATCAGATGTCATCATTAATATGTTGTCTTCGTGTTTGTCAGTTGAGAGTTTGCAAAGCAAGTGCGTTAGTGGCTGCAGTATACGCGACGCCTGGCAGAGTGTATTTGTCACACCAGCACGCCGCCACTGTTGCAATGCGCCAGAAATACCTATTCAACTGTGAAGAACGGCAACACAGAACACACGAGCACGTAGCACATAGGAACGAAAAAGCAAATTAATTATGTGATATTAGCGCTTGGTGTAGATTTATGACAATAACAATATAACAGCTCTGAAAGGCAAGAAGAAAGCTTGTGTTCACACTTTTCATCTTGTTAATATGTATCATCATTAGGCGAACTGCAGCAGTCTACACCTACCACTACTAGAACAAAACGGTTAATAGGAAAATAACGAAACTTCGTCTGTAAATAGAACAAGGTTCAATCTTTAAACTGTGCAGAGGAAAACTTTCTTCTAATTACAGTCTGATTTCTGTGCATCCTTTAAGTTGAAGTTCACCGAATGAAGTCTGAAAAAGCACGCTTTCTCTTTAATATTACCGTGTACGTCATCCCCTTTTCAAATAAAATGTAATATTCATACACCAAATAAAAGTAGACATTTCAACTATTCCGACGCGGTATAAAACATTGATGTTCATACTGAGATGTGACCAGAAAACGAGTTCAAAGTCGGGGGTCAATCATTATGAAATGGACAGCAGGTCAAGATAGCAGAATTGTGGTGTTCAGATATTGGAACCTGAAGACAGCCAATGAGAAGTCTCGTTGAGAGATCCGTTTACCACATGTCTTTCATAGCCTGAAGAAATATGGCTTGTAATTTGAAACACTCAATATTTTTGAAAAATCTGTCACACGCATGTAGTGACTAGTTCTCTGTGTACTACACAACAGAAGGCTTCCTTACTGAGCCGTGGCAGTCTCCTGTGTTATTTGCTGATGCAACTTGCAAGGGCCTTGTTGACTATTCTTTCAATTTTCACCGCTAGTGGCATTGCTACTTTTCCTTCTTTGTTTGTTCACACTGCTGTGAGGTCTCTGGTGGCTGCTCAGGGGTTAACTGCAGTGTGGCCGGCCAAGGAAGGAAGTAAGGAGTATGCCTCGGGAGCAAAAGGGGACACCTCCAGACTAACAACACTTTGGCTGGGGAAGCAGGAGTGTTTACAACGGCACTCAGCTAGCGGGGATGAGCTCTTTCCATTTTGGTATTATTTTCTGCACTTCATTAAGGAAGAGGCTTACCACAACTTTCGCTACCCTGTGGCTCAACACTGGCTGCCTCTAATGATAAGTAATCAAGTGGACTTTCCTTTCAATCTGATGTTTTTCATTATGCTGTTGTGCAAGATGTTCCACCCAATTGTGTTCACACCCTCCCGTGACGGTTCTTGTGTCTTTAGCCTTCATTATTTGTTACGTTTTTTTGATCCCAGTAGTTATGTTAATGGAGCCCCAGCTTTTAACAGCACCTAATGTCCATGTTCTTTTTATAAATTTTGGTCGTAGTTGCTTGGCAGTGATGATGTTACCTACCCACTCTCAGTGTTTTTGAAATTTAATATTGACTCAAATTATTACCCTTGGGTTTTAAGTGGGCTTAGGGCTTTTGCTTGTCTTGTGCCCATCAGTTTCTCTGTAACCTACCTGGGGAGCACATTGCGTAGTGTACATTTTCCCCTCCATGGTTTTCTGTTCACCCACGATGTATTTGTGACGGTTAATTTAGACTAGAGGTGCTCCGGATGCTTTCAGATTCTGTAACTTCTCTGACGCATTTTGTTACCCATCTTAATGAGAGTTTGCCAAGCCATTGCTACTCCAAACACTGGCACCAGTTAGATGACTATTACAAACTACTGACTAGTCTAATTGTTAAATTAACTTATCTACACCACATCTAGCCAAATTGCTTACAGTGCTATCGAACTTGAGATAAAATGTATTTCCACTGCAGTGGGTGTAATTGTTTATACATTTTATATGTTGGTAGTAGCATTTTAGCGACTTTTATTCTACTGCTCGAGTGGGTATTACATGTATTCCTTTTTAAATTGCATACAGTTTTAATCTTTTCTTTGTCTTCTTGCTTGGATCTGGAGTGTATAGCCATTGACGGATAAGTGATTGTGTATTTTCTTTTGTTTAAACATTAACTGGTATTACTTTTTGCATTTTTGGCCCATCAGCCACCTCTTGTAAAGATCAGTGCTTGTAAGCTGCTCTGTCAGTACAAGTTGTCACCCACCATTTGCTAGTACCTTTAGTGGCACCAAAGGGTGGTTAATATTTTTGTTAAATTTTTTGAATTGCATTGTGGGGCATTCTTTAACCATTGGTTTTTAAGTTAGTCCAGATTCATTCCAGTCAGTTTTGTTTTCTAAGTATATCACCTTTGGGCATTGATTCATCTTGTATATTAAAATATTTTGGGTAAATTTATTGAGTTGCTATGTGTGTGTGTAGGGGGGGGGGGGGGCTTTTTCTAACTGTTCCTTTTAAGTTATTAACCAGTTCTGATTAATTGTAGTCAAGTATGTTATATTTTGCTCATTAAAGAAACTTGTTTGCACAAGCTCTGATTCTTATGGAACCCCACCCAGTCCTTCCACAATTAATTACTGTCATCATTGCTTTCATTACTGTTGAGAAAAAGAAAAAATGGAAAGCCTTATTCCCCATCTCTCACATACACAAAAAATATGAAATAAGTTACGTGTCTCAACATCCACAAATTAAACTATTAAATTGAGTCCATATATTAAATACAAAATAGATCTGAACTAGTCTTACATGAATTGTACTGTTGTAATTTTAACTTGTTCACTCTTCCATCTATTTTTTTTGTTGTGCAATGGATTGATCTGACAATGTACCCTCAGTACCTGCAACGAAAACATCAACAGTACATTTGGTAGAATTCAGAAATATGTCCCTCATCCATCTACACTCTGTGAAACTTCATCACAAAGTTTAAACTGGCCAATAGCAATCCAGTTACAGGTGTGTGGGGTTCCCATATGTCCTTAGAAATGCTTTTGCTATGAATGTCGCTAGGCACCATGTCACTACATCTACATAGATACTCTGCAAATCACATTGAAGTGCCTGGCAGAGGGTTTATTAACCACTTTCATAACTACTGTTCCATTCTCTAATAGCGCGCAGGAAGAAAGAACACCTAAATCGTTCCGTTTTTGATCTGATTTCTCTTATTTTTTTGGGATGGTCATGTCTCCCTAAGTAGGTGGGTGCTAGCAAAATATTTTCACATTCAGAAGTAAAAGTCGGTGATTGAAACTTCGCAAACAGATCACGCCGCAATGAATAACGTCTTTCTTTTAATGATTTCCACCCCAATTCGTGCAACATTTGCGTGACGCTTCCCCCCCCCCCCCCCCTAATGCAATAAAACAAAACGAGCTGCCCTTCTCTGAACCTTCTCAATGTCTTCCATTAGTCCCACCTAGTGAGGGTCCCACAAGGGGCAACAGTACTCCAGGAGAGGACGCACAAGTGTGATGTAGGTAGTGTCTTTGGTGGAGCTGATGCATCTTCGAAGCGTTCTGCCAATGAAACATAACCTTTGGTTCGCCTTCCCCACAATATTTTCTATGTGTTCTCTCCAGTCAAAGTTGTTCGTAATTGTAACCTCAAGGTATTTGGTAGAATTTACGACCTTAAGGTTTGACTGATTTATCGTGTAATTGGAGTTCAGCGGATTTCTTTTAGTGGTCATGTGTATTACTTCACACTTTTCTTTATTTAGTGTCAATTGCCTATTTTCGCACCATGTAGAAATTTTGTGTAAATCGCTTTACAGTTGCTTTTGATCCTCTGTTGACTTCACTAACCGAGAAACGACAGCATAATCCGCGAACAGTCTAAGGGAGCTATTCAGATTGTCTCCTAAATCGTTTATAAACACGAGGAAGAGTAGGGGACCTATAACGCTTCCCTATGGAACGCCAGATATCACTTCTGTTTTACTCGATGACTTACCGTCAATTACAACGAACTGTGTTCTTTCTGATAGGAAATCGTGAATCCAACCGCACAATTGGGGAGATATTCCATACGCACACAATTTCATAAGAAGCCGCTTGTGGGGTACAGTGTCAAAAGCCTTCCGGAAATCCAGAAATATGGAATCGATTTGAGATCCCTTGTCAATGGCACTTAACACTTCATGTGAATAAAGGGCAAGCTGTGTTTTGCAAGAGTGATACTTTCGGAATCCGTGTTGACTACTGGTTAATAGGTCGTTCTCTTCGAGGTAGTTCATAATATTCGAACAAAGTATATGGTCCAAAATCCTACTGCAAATCGACGTCAATGAGTAATTTTGGGGATCACTCCTATTGCGTTTCTTGAATATTGGAGTAACTTGGGCAACTTTCCAGTCTTTGGGTACAGATCTTTCGCTGAGTGATCGGTTGTAAATGATAGCTAAGTACGGAGCTATTGCATCAGCATACTCTCAGAGGAATCTAGTTAGTATACAATCAGGCCCTGAAGATTTATTTTTGTTTAGTGACTTAAGTTGTTTTACTACTCCAGGAACATCTAAGTTTCGCATGCTGGCAGCTGTTCTTGGATTGAATACTGGAGTGTTCACTTCGTCTTCTTTGGTGAACGAATTTCGGAAAGCTGTGTTTAGTAATTCTGCCTTAGCAGTACTGTCATCTGTAGTATTACCACTCCGGATTGCATCACATGTTTTCACACAGGTGGCCTGCATGTCCCCTTAATGTTCCTTTTAACGCGAGAAAAAACTATTGTTCGCTGCTGTGAAAGCGACCTTAGATAATTCTCAGGTGGTCTGGGTCATGGTGAAGTGGTCTCTTTTACCATGGTATCTGTGGGTCTCTCCACCGGTTGGCCACTTCACTGCCCTGGACAGCTGGCTCACAAAAATTGTATCTTTATGTGTATGTCAACAAGTAATCGCTCCAGCCTCGAGTTTAAATATATTCATCAGACTTGCGGCATGATTCTGTGATTTGCATATTAAATGTGCTTTCTGTTATTGAGAATGGTTGTACCCCATAGAGTTTATACTCAAATGAATTGTCTTGAGTAGAATATAATGACAAGGTCAGAATATGTTGGAAATGAAAGAAAAACATGACTCCTTACACTAGGCTTTAAGTTTTATTTGCAGGTTTATCTATTTAGTCATTACAATAAAATATTCACTTCTCAACTCAGTCCAAAATACTTGTTCGTTTGGATTTTTCCTGCTGCATAAGCAAATAGTTTGTTTTCTAAATTTGATAACATTGATAACGTATTGTCTTCCACATCAAACTGCTATACATATTTTCTGAGTGTCTCTAGGACATGTAGTGTCCTAAAGAAACTCACTTTCTCAGGAATATCTTCTTCAGAATCCTCCTCCTCCTCATTACTCCCATCTGTCAAAAAACCACACTTCTGAAACAGGTTTCTATTGTGACAGGGGTTATCCTATTCCATGCCTCCAAAATAAAGTTCAGAGCAACAAGGAGATTTATTTTCAGTGTGGATACATCTCCAAGTAGTTCTCTGTCAGTCATCGCAACTGCTTTCCACACCAGCCGCTTCCAATAAATTTAAAGGCATTGATAATCCCCAAATGTAGAAGCTGCAAGTGGAGGGAGTATTTTAGTGGAGAAAATATTAGATTCACTTCATCCCCCCCCCCCCAAATTTATTGATTTATAGCACATTGGTCAACAAATTCAACTATTTTTCTATTTTTTGCCCACATTAAACGATCTAATTGAATGAGGAAGTCTTCAAAAATTTTCAGTGTCATCCAGGAATTCGTTTTTGCAGTTTACTTTGTTGGCAACTTTTTAATATTTTTTAAGCAGTGTGGTTTTCCAAACTTTCCAATCACAAGAGGTGGGAGCTTCTCTGAGCCATTTGCATTGCAGCACAACAAAAATGTGACACACTGTTTCGACTTGGTGCCACAATAACAGATGTGTGTCCATTTGAAAAAGTTGTGTTTGGCTGCAGATTATGAAACAGTCCTGTTTCATTTGCATTGAAAATATCTTTCAATTCGTAGCCCTCAATTCCATTAACTCACTTTTACACTCACAAACACTGTTTTCACTGATGCTTGCAATTTCACCAAACTGTTTTAGATTGTGTGCATTTTTGAACTGGTCTATCCGTCCATTGGACACACGAAAATTGTCAATTCCCAACTGTGCAGCCATGTGTAGGGCCTTTTCTTTCAAAACAGTGCCATCTATGGCAACATTTGCTGTGTGGGCTTGCTTGAACCATGTTCCGAGAACTGATTCGAGTTCTTCACGTGGTGGAGACTTCATAGATTCCCCTCTTCTTAAAATATCCACAACAGTAATAGGTCTTATCAATCTCTTCACCACATTGCTTGATAATGGTGTTTAAATATGTCACTGTGATTGCAAGAGATGCAGCTAACTGTACACGAGTCCCTTTACTAGAATTAACTTGCTGTAGGACATTCATCTTTTCTTCAAGCGAAAACGATCCGTGTTTTTTGTTTGAATTGCTGTTCATGTCGGAAACAAGATTGATCACTTTGACTACTCACAAACACACGTAACAACTCTATCTACAACAATGAACTTTCAATAATTTATATTCTGACATTCACTATCTATGGATTGTTTTGGGCAGAGAAGTTTCCACTTGCGGCATTTTAAAAAATTTTATCTACTAAGAAAAGTGAATAAAATACAACACAACGCTGTTCAGCCCCTCATTCACAGATACTATATCACCTACCATACTGTAATAGAAAAATTAAAAATAGAAGCATCAAAAATTCATTGCATTATTATGAAAATTTGTGTCTACTGGATTACAAACTGCACTTACAAAATAAATTCAGCTATCATTTCTGCAGATCCTATTGAGATTTATTATGCAGCCAATATCAAGTTCATAACTTTTAGGTTTCTTATTTTGTGATCTGACTATCTCACCTAATTATTGCCAGTTTATCCTTCCTGGCATACTGAAATAAAGCAAAAGAAGCTGTCAAATGATGTTTACAAAGCTTACCGCAGTTATCCTTAAAGCACCTGCTAACTTCTGTTTCTGCAGCTATATGGCTGTTGCGTTAGACCAATATAGTACCTTTTAAGGCAATTATTGTATATGGCAATCTTCATGTACACCATAACTCCTTCAACGAAGGAAGTGTGGACCATTTGTCTTTTGTGTCACTTTAACTCATTCAATCACATCAAACGTCAGTAGGAAGGAAACGAGACGAAGTGAAGCAAGACGAGAAAGAATGTAGAATCGAAGTAAACCTCACATAGAAGAAATGTAAAATAAGGGAATTTTTATTATTGATATTATGGGATTTTCACAGGGTCTATGAATTTATGGCACAGAAACGCGAAAAACATAAAATTGGACAAAGTAAACCAAGTTCCACTGTAATATTTTCGCATCTCAGTGGGGAATCTCAGATTAATCAATACCGCCATGGTCGACACCCATCTTACTCTTAATCATGTTTATGTGTTTGCTACCATTAATATCTTTGTAATATTCAAGTATTTTTACACACACTTTCTTGTTTAGTATTTTTGGAAGAGGACCGCTGTATACTGGAGAGAAAAAAATATTTCCAAAATTTCTAAACTCCTAACTATCTCCCCCTCTGTCATATTTGCCCCCAAATCAAAGTTCTCCAATATTGAGTAGCATCTCCTTTCAAGTGAACTGGGTGAAAACTGAAAATATGTCAGTCATTTTGAGTTTGCTGCAGGAAACTTAATGGCCAATATTATACTTAGTATTGAAGGAACTAAATCTCAGTCACATGATGTGTTCTTTAGTTGTCAGATTATTTAAGGAACTACACAAACTCTAAAATAGCGAATTTTCCAAGATTTGAATCAAAACAATGAACAGCCCATTCCAAAAGTAGCCATTCTTTGTTTCTAATAAGAGTTTAATATGCTGCATCTTTCTTCATTTTTGTACAAGTAGTGTTCAATTTAATAAAGTCAATTAATGCACAAATTGATGATATCAATGAAGTTTGTCTCACTGTCATTACCGTAATAAATTAATTACATGTGTAAAACACAATTCTCAAAAATTTCACAACCTTTCGGAAAACTGGTTTAAGCCTTTGCAGATCTTCAATTTTCAGATCTTTCCTCGGATGTTCATCAACTGATACAAATGTTGTTCCCTCTCGCTTTGATATAGGAACTGGTACAATTTCTTTATCAAAATATCCTGCCTGCTGTGCTTTTGCATAACGATGTTGAGACTGGAGTGCAAACTCATCTTGTTGCTCGCGAGTAATTCCCTCTTTGTCAGCAATTCTTTCCACTGAAACATAAAAATTCTGTGTGACATATATGAAGATGACTTTTTCTTCATAGTGCATTTTTTCTTTCCAGTTACAAAATTTACATTTTGTTGAATAATAGAAACAAAAAGTAAATATCAGTAGAGTCCTGACTGACAACAGCTTGGTGCACTGACACTTATGATGCAAAAACACTCAAGCACAGCAGCACCACCAGGAAAATGCAAGAAGGAATTATAAAGAACAGTAGAACACATTTTCAAGAGGCCACAATTATTGCAAGAAGAGTAAGACACCGCAACCAACACACTATCACGTGAATAATTATTTCATACCCCAACATTCTACATATCATTACATAAAAGCAGTTCATTCCAATAATGACATGTTAGTCAAAGTGTGTGTATAGTCATTGAAGCACAGTATTTGGCATTTCTCATTGGATGACATAAAAGGTTCGGATAAAAAACAAACAAACTAGGCTGAATTTTTTGACAGAAACAATGTCAGGATCTGTGTTAAATGCCACACTGCCAAGTCATGGAAGAAACTCCTCTATCATGCTCCAGTGCCTGTTCACCTGCCACCATATCAGTTGGGTCACAGCCTTCATCTGTCTCAGACTGTATTTGTAGTCTGTCAAAAAATGGATTAATGCAAAATTTTTAATGAAATTTGGAAAGTCCAACACAGAGCTTCATTATTTTGAAACCAGTGTACAGAGGTAATTTCTTTAATGCAGTCTAGTTTTGAGTGGTTTTTAATTGGTTCAAAGAAGGGCCAGAAGAGATTGGAATTGGATCATTTCTAGAGTGGCCATCGAACTCAACAATATTTTGACTTGTAATCCAAAAAGACACCACTTCAGTAGCTGTATGGTTCCTGATATTTTAAGAATCCACAAGAAACCATCTGACATATATATCTATGATGGATAATTTGTGTGTGTGTGTGTGTGTGTGTGGAGAGAGAGACGGTGGGGGGGGGGGGGGGGAGAGGGGGGGGTTCAGTGGAACTTCAATTTTACATTGCCTGATTTTACGTTTTTCGTTATTTTTACGCCATAAATTCATAGCCCCTATGAAAAAGCCGTAAGAGCAATGTTAATATTTCTCTATTTTATATTTCTTCCTAGTAAGGTTAACCTTGATTCTACATTCTTACTCTATGTCACACTTTACTTCGTCTTTGTGACTGAACATGTTGTAAGTGACACAAAGGCAGACAATTCGCACCGCCTTTTGTGACTGAGTTTAGGGGTACGTGAAGATCCACTATGAATGGTATTCATGTAGCATAACTGCCATCTAACAGTAGAACACGAAGTTAGCATACTTCTAAACATCGCATTTCATCTCACTCCATCAATTGCTTTATTCAGTACGCCCACAAGGAGGAACTGGTAATAATTCGTCAGCGAAAGTCTTATCATGAAATGAGAAAATTACAAGTTATGAATTTAATATTGACTAAACAAATCTTAATAGGATCTGCAGAAACATAAAGCCACCACTTACTTTAAAGCAGGGTTTATTTTGCAATACTTTTATTCATTTTTTATCAGTTGATTTTTTTATTTTTATATTTATTTTTTTATGCCAAAATCTTAAAAATCTACTCTGACCCAAAAGATCCACAGATGCTGAAGAGCAGAGAACAGATTATTGAAAGTTCGTTGTTATATATTCAGTCGTTACGTGGGTCCGTGAGTTGTCGAAGTGAAAAAATCTTGTTTCAGGCATGATATGCATATAGCCTACTAAAACTAGTTGATGCTGATACAGGGACTCGTGCACAGTTAGTTGCATCTCAAAGTTCTAGTGACACCTATAAAAATTATTGTGAATAAATGTGAAGATACTGGGAAAGTACTTATACCATTTGCGAATCTTCTAAGAAAAGGAAATCTATGAAGAAATCATTTTAATTAATTCTTGTAAATTGGTTCGATTTATGAGCTAGATCGCACAGTAAATGTTGCCGTAGACAGCACTACCTTGATAGAAATGGCCCTACATATTGCTGCCCAGTGGTATGTTACTTTCATATAACCAATAAGAAGCTAGAAACGATGTAATGAATTTATAGCGAAGAAATTTGAATGACTGTCTGGTTTCATGAGTTTAGAATATTTGCAGTTGTGTGTCATAGTTTTGTCTAATTACTGTATGCCATTCCATTAAATTGATTCAATTAAGTTAATTGTTATTACTTTTTACACTACAAACTTACCCACATACATTCACCCATCCACTTACTTAGTGCCATGATTAAAAAAACAATTATATGAAACATGGCTAGTTTGACATGGCGAATGCTTTTCTTGTGAGGAGTCAAACTCCCATATTTCATCACACGTTTCTTCATATCATGAAATGCGTATTCTATTGTCTCATTCTGTACTCGTGGCTAGCACTTACAACATTCCTGGACCGCACAAAAATGTAAAAAAGGAGTTTCACTGTACAGCTTTGAGGAGGAGGGGAGAAAACATTTAACTGCAATTTATTTTAATTGCCCTTCTGTGAAGACTTTGTCCAAGACATCTTTTTAAGCAGGAGATGACAAATGTCACTTGGTTCCATAAATATCAAACACTGCCCAGAGACATATTTTGTCTCAATATCTATTAAAGATATTGAACTGAATTAGATTTTACGTTTTTGTGTGGTCCATACTTGAAAAACAAAATTGAAGAAACCGCAGAATCAAGGGAAAAGTTAAAATCCCCAAAATACAAGCAGAAACAAATGTAACTGGCATATGTAGATGATTAAAAATTATAATCATCTCAAATAGGCCTACATTGTGTATTATCTGTGTAAGTGAATGAAATTAAATGAACAATAGTTAAGTCTACAATAGTGGCATAGAAAGTTGAAATTTATGTAGTGGAGGGGGGGGGGGGGGGGCATGCCTGAAGACTATCCATGCAGTCACTGTAATCATTAAGCTTTGGTGCCGTAATGGTTATGGCCGTCTGCCTAGTAAGCAAGAGGTTCCAGGTTTGAATCCCACCCGCAGCATAAAGTTTGATTCAATGCCTGTAATTCAGTTTAATATCTTCACTTTGATCTATTGCAACAAAGTTTTTTTCTTACTGATTTTCAGTGTGTCCTACACACTTAATCCAACCTTCCAACATGACATCAATGGCTTCCTTAAGTAAATTAGGTCCATTTTATTTTCATTATTTGTGCAATTTACGGATGCAAACTGTCCTTTCACAAAGGTTAATAAATGTTCTATCGGGTTGTAATGGCACTGATAAGGAGAGAGGTCCACAACCTTGTGAGTCATTTTGGCTAATAAGCCGTCAGGTTCAAATATATTTTAAATATTTTTGTTGTGTTTGACTTCCATGCAATACCTCTACTTTCATTCAGCACCCCAAACTGAAACAGTTTTGTCTTCTAGCCAGAATGCAATTTCTTCCTTATCTGTATCTGAACTGCAAATTTTTCCTTTTCGATATGACTATTACACAACCCAATTCTAAACCACACGATTCTAAAAATCATGTTTTTACTTTCTGAAGGCAGCGGGGATAAAGTATGGATGGTTGGATTATTCACAATATGTATAGAAACCAAACAGTTATTAGAGTCAAAGGAAATCTCTGTGAAGCAATAATAAAGAATGAACTGAAACAGGTGTGTAGCATAATTATGATACTATATCTGTATATAGAGCAAGCATTCTGAAGCAAGCCAAAGGTAAATTTGGGAAGAAAACAAAAGTTCGGGGTGAAGAAATTAATACAGCCCCTATGGGGTAGTGCCAGTTGCTACTGTACCTGTGTCATGTGCAACCAGAAGACATTTAGTGGAGCCAGGCTAAGAGGTAACGGGCAGTGATGAGTGGGCAGTAAGGATTACAGAGCCAATAGCAACGCTTTGGGGGAAATCTGTGAAGGCACAGCCATTGTGCTAGGGCTGTCCGAAGAGGCAACAGAGAGATTTGAGGTGATGCCAGATTTTATCAGCGGTGGAATATATTGGTCCAGCAGTTCCTTGAAAGAGACAGACAAATATTTGATAACAGTTCTTTACTTTGAGTGAAATGAATTGGTAAACCAGCAAATGTTCAAGGGTAAGGTTAATTTGTCTAAGCTAGAGGTGAGGTAGTGAAGTGATGCTCGAATCTTTTCTTGGGGAATTTACGGCTGCTTAAGCCTCGTGCCAGGAGGGTTGTGTTAACCACTTGGTAACTTTGGTAAGCGACTCATTTATGTTGAATTGCCTGTTTTTTTATAGTTTCTGTTTTGCAGGAAAACTGGTCTCAATGCTGTAAATAGCAGTGTCTTTGTGTGGTTTCCGTTGTATATGAGAGCACGCGAGTGAGATTGTGTACTAAGATAGACATTGTTATTGGACGTGAACAGTGGTCGATTGTACTCGACGGCAGAGGCTAAGAAAAATTAGTTGGATCACAACTCCGTTCGGTGAACCATCTTTTGCCTTGAGCTGTCAACTAAGGTACTGTAACACCTGTGCCAAATTTAATCTATACGTTGCTGTCTTCATTGTGTTTGGCAGTTTAATGGCAAACATAACAAGAGTCTATAACAGGTGTCAACAACACATTGATCGTAATCTACCAGCAGTTGCGAATGCTTATTTGGTAGATCATGCGAGTGCCTACAGTGTGAAAGAAAAACTGTTGAATAAAATTGACTTTTTTTTAGCACTGAAAATGCGCTCATCCGAAAATTTTGTTTTCCTTTATTAACAACCGCGTAGAACTGGTTGCTTAATTCTAAAAACTGTATTTCTCGCATTAGCTCAACCAGCTTCAACCTGCGTGCTACTAGTTGCTACACTACTTCCATTCATCTTTGTGAAATGTGTAATATTGGTTAGGTATGTGTCCGTAGTAAGTGTCGAGTTTTGTGCTTTTTGTCCAAAGAGCTTAAATATAAACTCACTGCTCCTGCCATTCAAGTTTGTTAGAATATTAACTTCTTTGGTGTCTTTACGGTGAACTACAAACTTGTGTGTTTTTTTAATGTATGGACAGCACAGATTGTGACTATATTCGAATGTGATTTGTACCAAGAGAATAATAGTGTCTGTAGTGCAATAAAAGTTAACTCATAGCCTATTTAAAAAACAAAGTTTATCATTTTCATTCCGAATGGGAATAAAAAATTTTTGTAGTGAAAAGAAATGGTCCATGTATTTGTTTATTGTGTCAAGCTATGATTGCATTTGTGAAAAGACATACATTGAGAGACATTTCAAAACTATGCACCCAAGTGTAAATGAGTTTCCTTGATCCAGTGAACTAGGAAAAGAAAAAATCTAGAAACTTTAAAAAGAGTTAAGTGTTTGAAAAACTATGTCAACAAAACCAGTAGATAAAACTGTTGCTGGCACCATCGCTTTGTATCGTGATTTGAACGTATTGGCGAAAAGTAGGAAACCCTTTGAAGACAATGAAATCATAAAAGAAGCATTTCGAGAAGCTGCTGATGAGTTGTTTAATAATTTCAATAACAAGTGTGAAATAATGGTTGCCATTGAGCTGTTTCAACTTTCATCAAGAACGGTGACAAGAACAGCTGATACATTGTCTCCTGATTTTTCTTTCATTTGAAAACAGACTTGGATGAATGTTGTTATTTTTCAATGCAGTTAGACAAATCCATTGGTACAGAAGTAGGTACTACTCAATTGCCAGTTTTTGTAACAATGGTTTTAAAAAACTTTTCTGTCAAAAAAAAACTTTTGAAACTAACTTCTTTGAAAGGCCATAGAAGAGGAGCAGATGTACTTTTTGCTGTGAAACACGACTCGTCTTGTCAGAGAAAGTACCTACCCAAAAGCCTGTAAACATTGCCACAGTTGGAGCCCCAGCTTTAAGAGGTTCTAAAAACGGTTTTCTTGTTCTGTGCCAAGGAGATGAAAGTATTCCACAGTTTTTAACTTACCACTGTATTTACACCAGCAGTCTCTGTGCGGAAAGTTTTTAAATTTATATGAAATCATGAAAACTGTTGACAAGATAGTCAACAAAATTAGGTCTCATCCTCTTCAAACAGGACTTTTCAGAGATTTGGCAGACAAACCTGATCTGCAATATGGAGATTTACTTCTCTATACTGAAGTATGTTGGCTTAGCAAGGGAAAAGTACTTTTTTTGCTGGAAATAGAAGAGAATAGTCTGTTAGCATATAATGAAAAGTCTCTCTAGCTTGTTCATATGCTTTTTTAATTGACTTATCAGAAAAATGCAGTGATTAAGGTTTGACATTCCATGGGAAGACAAATACATTGCTGTAAAGATATCTGAAGTATATTCTTGTACTGAAAAATTGTGTTTATGGGAGTGCTGCCTTAAGACAGGTGTATTAAGACACTTTCAAAATGTTCAAATGTTTGTATAGCTTATGGGACTTAACTACGGGGTCATCAGTCCCTAAACTTACAAACTACTTATGAACTAGCTAATCCTAAGGACGGCACAAATATCCATGCCTGAGGGGGGATTCAAACCCCCAACCGTAGTGGCCACGCAGACCGTGACTGGAGCGCCTCAGTCCCCTCGGCCACTGCGGCCGGCACACTTTCAAATACTGAAGACCTAGATAGAAGAACGTGAGATACCTTATGATAGTGAATGTTGTGCAAACATGATCTCCACTTTGAAGGATGATGTCAATAACCGTTGCTCAGACTTTAAAAAGATTTCTGTGGTAATTCAGTTTGTATCTTTCCCTTAGGCTAACAATGAATTATTGAAGAATGTATCAATTGAAAATATTTTGGCATAGACGAAGCAGATCTTGAACTGGAAATAATATCATTGAAATGACTGTCGCAGAGCCTCAAAATTGTTGGCCTCTAATTCCTCAGGAGAAATATCCTGAATTAGTTAATTTCGCACAAAGAATACCGGCCTTGTTTGCTTCAACTTACCTCTGCAAATCATTATTTTCAAATATGAATTTTATTAAAAATAAATATAGAACCAGGTTGACAGATGAACACCTGGCATCTTTTATTTGTTTATGTGTAACAAGTTATACACCAGACATGAATGACATTGTTAAGAGAACATCAAGTTTCACATTAATTGTAACTTATGAATATTTGTACAATATTATGAAATAAAATGTTTATGTTTTAAACAAAGAGTGAAGTCATAAAAGTCTGATTGTTAAATATAGTTTTACAGTATTGAAAACACTAAAAGTGTAGCAATTATTGTATTTTTAATAGTAGATCACTTCAATACGGTAGTATGAAATAATAGACCGTGAAGGCTTTGTGGTTGCATACCCCCTTGTCTATAACATTTCAGTTCCGTAACATTCTGAACAGCCATCAAAGTAAAGAAAATGTCTTTTCATGGAGGCTAATTGGTCATAGCTTAGAGTAATTGTACTTGAGGCCCAATGCCACCAAGTTAAAGTGAGAAATTATTTCTAAATTTTTACATTACATTCTGATTGGTTGGTTGTTTGGAACAAGGGGACCAAATTGCCTAGGTCATCAGTCCTCCAGTGATGAGGGTAAGGAGTGGTAATAGAAAAGGAGGGGCAGCGAAAGGAAATGAAGTCCAGGGAAGAAAGACTGCATTAGCTCGGGGTCCTGCACTTGCCAAGCACATACCCACTAAAGGACCATGAGTCTCATAGGGAGGGAGGGGGAAGGGCAGTGTTCAGATGCTGAATTGGCAGAAAATGTGGCCGTTAATTGCTTTGTACTGTAAGTTCAATTTTTGCTAATCAGAAAACGTTATTAAAGTCCATGGCCGTCTCATTAAATTGCCAGAAATTTCCAAATAATTTGAATTTAGAGTTACTTGGAATAATGGCAACTGCCTACCTTTGAGGTCTAACTTAAATTTGGTCGATCAATAACTGATATTGGGGCCCATGGGTGCCAAGTTGCAGAATTTATTGATATGTTTTATTTATTTACTTTCTTTTTTTACCTTAAAGAGTTTGGGTAAAAGTGTTTTTTCCTTTTGATACACTGTTTGATTTAAAGTGCGTGATTTGTAACTGCTTTTCAGGTTCAAGGCCACATAGTTAATTGTTCCTAATTTTAATGTAAATTCAGAGTTTGGTTGGAAAACAGCCATGTACTGCTTGGTAACTGTTCTTAAGGCCACCTTGATGATTTGTAATAGTTTGTCAAGTAGATGTTGATTCTGTATCTCTTATTTAAATGAGTGGCTCTTTGTGTCTCTTATGGTGCTATGATCAAGAAACACGAGTCAAATTAGAAGATTATGAAGGATTCGAAACCTTTAAACCCTGTTGTCCTGCTCCTGGGACCTTACCCAAGTCCTACCTGCTCTAAGGCAGAAACCACCCACTAAAAGAAATGGGAAGGAGGGTCATCAAACTTTGAAATTCACTGATTACACTTAATCCCACAAGAGGTAGCAAAGTACTTGGAAATTCAGCTAAATAGAACTGACTGTCTTGGGAAGTAGTTTTAAGACGAACATCAAGTGTAGAACAAAGTTACTAAGATGGAGTTAAATCATGCGACTGACAGATTAGGAAATGAGACATTAATGACAGTCAATGGAAGTTGCTATTTAGATAACAAAATAACTAATCATGGCTTAAGTAAAGAAGATATAAAATGCAGACTGGTAATAGCAATAAAAACATATTGGGAAAAAAGAATTGTCAACATATATTATAAATTTAAATGTCAAAAGCATATCTTTAATGTCTCCTGTAGATTTGTGCAGATATGAATTACGGACACTGAACAACTAAGAAGAGCATGGAAGCTTTTGAAATGTCAAGCTACAGAAGAGTGTGAAAGATTATATGGGAAGAGTCAATATCTAATAAAGATGCATTGAATTCAACTAAGACACTTTTGGCACAATTTGAATGTTGGCAGATACTTAAGAACCCACCATGCATATATTTTTTGCATAGTTAAGTTTTTGATGCACAATAGAGTACACTGTACAATATGAAACATGGAATAATCTTGTAAGGTTCATTCACAATCATATGCTAAATTACATGAGCATTCAGTGGTCTTATCACACTTCCACCTACAAGACTTGCAGTCAGAAGTGTGCATCACCTGGAAACCCCATTATTACCATATTTACCAAATTATAAGACGATTTTTTTCCAAATTCATCATTTAGAAAATACAGGGTTGTATTATATTCGCACACTAGCGAAAGTTGTCTTTTTTATGACATGTAATCTAAGTAAAACTTCATTATACCAAAGTCACACTTACTGCCTGTTTTTTTTTTTTTTTTTTTTTTTTTTGTCTAGTTTTACAATGTAATTTAGTTTACATTTTCCGGTACCCCAAGATTATACATTGGTATTATTACATTATTATTTATTACACATTATTTTATTTTCATTCTCCACTTTTCTCTATCTGCCCATAAATTTTCTTCTATATTCCTTTTTCGGATAGATGCCTGAATGCCTTGGATCCATGAAGTTAGTGGTCTCCCTCTCTTCTTTCTTCTTGGTGGCTCCCATTCCATTATTCTTTGTGCTAGTCTTTCCTATGACATCCTTTTTGTGTGCCCATACCATAAGTTTTTTTTTCTTCTATAAAATCTATAATTGAATTCTTACCATCCATTTTCTTCCTGACGACTTCATTCCTGATTTTTCCTGCCTAGATATTCCTGCAGATCGTCTCCAAAAGTCCATCGGGGACTTTGTTGTCATCAACCTCTTTCTATTTGCAATTTAAGTACCCGTACTTCTGATCCATATGTCATGATGCTTCTGATGATTGTATTGAAGATATTTCTTTTTGTTTCCTTCCTGATCTGTTGATCCCATAAGATATCATTTAATGTTCCAATGGTACACTTCCCAGCATTAATTCTTGCATTAATTTCCTTGTCTTGTTTGCCATTTTGTGTGATAGTTGCTCCTGGGTATTTGTATTTTTCAGTGTGTTTAATTTTCCCCATTCCTTCTTCCAGTATTAAATCTTGGTTTATGTCTCCTATTACCACGTATTTTATTTTTGTTGACCTGAAGTCCCCATTTTTTATATTCCTCTATTAATTTCCTTGTAATATATTCTATGTCATCTTTATGCTGTGCCAAAATTAACTGGTCATCGTCAAATTGTGAGGAGTATATATAAATATTTACTGGGATCCCAATGGTTTTGCATTTTCTTTTCCAATTTTCTAGTGCTTTTTCAGTATATATTTCATAAAGTGTTGGTGACAGACAGCATCCCTGATGTAATCCTTTTGTTACTTTAAATCCAGGTGAGAGATCATTTTGTATTTTTATTCTTGCCGTTGAGTTTTCGTATAGATTCTGAATTGCTTTAATTATGATAGGGCTAATGTTATATGCTTTTAATCCTTTCCATAAGTTACATAACGGTACATTATCATATGCTTTTTCTACAACAACAAAAACTAAATGAAGGGGTTGTTTTCGAACTTTCTTCTTTTCAATTATTTGCTGTAAGCAAAATAGATGATCTATAGTTCATCTCCCTGCTCTGAATCCAGACTGCTTTTTGGCCTATCAGATGGGAATAAAATATGATAAAATGGTTTCAAATGGAGCAGCCATTTGGTAAAAGTCCAACAGGTAGATCCAAGAACCACATGCATAAATTGAATTCAAACCATATGCAACAGGATGATTATAAATAATTTACAGGAAGTAGCACAAGATATAACTTTTATAAACAACATGTGAGACGAAAACAAAAATGCTCTGCTACCCCTAGAAGCCAAGTAGTAGTAGAAGTAGAAGTAGTAGTAGTAGTAGTAGTAGTAGTAGTGGATCAATTTTAAAGCCAATATAGCTTCATTTTCAGGCATTAAAACAACTTTAAGTTACTATAACACTTCAGGCTGCCACACCAAAGGATGTGGGAGTATATTAACAAGATATTACTTGTGGCGATATATCACATTGGCCACAATGCAAAAATAGCTGAAGATGAAGCTATGGTTGTTTCAGAACCAATACCAAACTAACAGAAACAATAAACAAAACTCAGTGGAAGAAAAACAGTAACAAAAAAGCCATTTCCATAACTAAAATTTGCACTACTGATGCCCAATGCTTTGAAAGGAAAAAGAAAATAATTTGTATCTACAATTTTGTCACAACATATCACAAAGGATGAGAAAATTACACTTGTTAGTTTTTGTCATAATTTAAAGTGTCACCCACAAAGAGTTCATTGCAGACTTCCTTGCATTTTCATGTTGGGGAAATATTACAATGAGCACAGAAACTCTTCTTAGTACTGTCAGCACCAGAACCCATGATAATTCTTTTCAATCTTTCATCAACCATAATGAAACTTACCAGTTTCTCCCATATGTATGTTATAAAATGCATCCGTCAGACCATCACACAATAGGGTGTCACGCAAAGATGAATCACCCATCTTTAATCCTTTTCTCATATTAATAACATGAGGAGACAAGCTCATTGACTCCTGCCCACCACATACTGCCAGTTGCACATCACCATTTCTGATGCTCAGGTAGCCATCAACAATAGCCCTATGGCAAATTAGGAGAAATGAAGGAAAAGATAATGTATGCTATGAATGGTAGAACTGTCTTACAAAGATTACCTACCTGATTCCAGAACCACAAACCATGTTAACAGAATATGCTGGAACAGTATATGGCAATCCAGCACGTATTGCTGCTTGACGGGCTGGATTTTGACCTTGCCCTGCCGTTAATACCTTGAACACAAGGAAAAGAAAACAATAAAAAGCAACACTAATGGACTATCACAATTTATCTATTCGCACCAAGAGCTTTAAAAACTCACTATTAAAATGAGGGAATCTTTATTACTAGCTTGGAGAGCCTGAATTGTAATTTTAAATAAATAACCTACCTGCCAACATTCAACACGTAAAAATCAAGAGATCCAGTTCAAAAAATCAGGAGATACCATCTATCCAAAAAAAATGCAGCTAATTTTTTATAAAGATTAAGATAATTCATCTTAGCCTTTTCTATGATTTCATAATGCCATACATCATCATCATCATCATCATCATCATCATCATCTACATATACATACATACTCCGCAATTCACCGTAAGGTGCGTGGCGGAGGGTACACTGTACCACTACTAGGCATTTCCTTTCCTATTCCACTCCCAAATTGAATGAGGAAAAAAAGAATGCCTATATGCCTCCATACGAGCCCTAATTTCTCTTATCTTGTCTTTGTGATCTTTACGCGAAATGTAAGTAGGCGGCAGCAAGATCGTACTACACTCAGCGTCAAATTCCGGCCCTCTAAATTTACTTAGCAGAAATTCACGAAAAGAATGTCTTCTTTCTTCCAGCGATCCCCAATTGAGCTGCCGGAGCATTTCCGTGACACTCTCGCATTGGTCGAACCTACCGGTAACAAATCTAGCTGCTCCCCTCTGAACCGCCTCTATGTCTTCTTTTAAACTGATCTGCTGAGAATCCTTAACACTTGAGCAATACTCAAGAGGTGGTCGTACAAGTGTTTTATACGCGGTCTCCTTTACAGGTGAAGTACATCTTCCAAAAATTCTCCCAATAAACCGAAGTCGGTTGTCTGCCTTACTCACAACTGTCCTTACATGCTCGTTCCATTTCATATCGCTCTGCAATGTTACGCCTAGATATTTGAACGACGCGACAGCATCAAGAAGCTCACTACTAATGCTGTATTCGAAAATTATAGGATTGTTTTTTCTACTCATGCGCATCACCTTACATTTTTCTACATTGAGAGCTAGCTGCCAATCTTCGCACGAACTAGAAATTTTGTCTAAGTCAACTTGTATGCTATTACAGTCAGTTACAGACGACACCCTCCCATACCCCACAGCATCATCAGCAAACAGCCGCAAATTACAACTTACTCTGTCCATCAGATCATTTATATAGATAGAAAATAATAGCGGTCCTATCACACTCCCCTGGGGCACGCCTGACGATACATTCGTCTCTGATGAACACTCGCCGTCGAGAACAACATACTGCGTTCTATTACTTAGGAAGTCTTCCAGCCAGTCACAAATCTGTGAACCTATTCCATAAGCTCGTATCTTTGTTAGCAGTCTGCAGTGTGGCACCGTGTCGAACGCCTTTTTGAAGTCGAGAAAAACACAATCCGCCTGTTGCCCTTCGTCCATGGCTCGCAAGATGTCATGTGAGAAAAGGACGAGCTGAGTTTCACATGAACGATGTTTCCTAAACCCGTGCTGATTCATGGAAAGATGCTTTTCCGTTTCAAGGAAATTTACTATATTCGAACTGAGAAGATGCTCCAAAATTCTACATGAAACTGATGTCAACAATATTGGCCTGTAATTGTATGGGTCAGTTCTCTTTCCTTTCTTATACATGGGAGTCACCTGCGCTTTTTTCCAATCACTAGGAACTTTGCGCTGAATTTAAGATTCGCGATAAATGCAAGCCAAGTAGGGGGCCAACGTCGCAGAATAGTCTTTGTAAAACTGAACTGGTATTCCATCCGGATCAGCAGACTTTTTCGTATTTAGCTCTCTCAGCTGCTTCTCTACACCGGAAATACCTGTTGCTATGTCCCCCATTTCTGAATTAGTACGTTGATCAAATGATGGTACATTTGTGCAGTCCTCCTGCGTGAAAGATTTCTTAAAGGTTAAATTTATAACTTCAGCTTTCCGTTTGCTTTCTTCTATTGATCAACAAATGACTGGACAGTGGGCTTTGACCCGCTTATCGATTTTACATAGGACCAGAATTTTTTCGGGTTCTCGGAAAGATCTTTTGCTAAGGAATGGCTGTGATAATTATTGTATGCTTCACGCATTGATCTCTTTATAGACGCACGAATCTCTACTAACTTTTGCCTGTCATCATTTGCATGTTCTTTTTTGAATCGAGAGTGCAACAGCCTTTGCTTTCTCAGCAGCTTTCTAACATTATTATTATACCACAGTGGATCTTTTCCATCCTTAATCGTCTTTACTGGCACATATTTCTCTAACCCTTTATTAACAATGCACTTAAATTTAGTCCACAATTCCTCTACATCCATAGTCCCAGAATTAAACGATGCCCATTCATTTTCTAAGTGCGATTGTAACATTTGCTTATTGGCCTTCTTGATTGGTTTATGAACTTTGGTCACCATCGACGCTATGACGATATCATGATCACTAATTCCTGTCCCTACACAGACATCGTTAATAAGGTCAGGCCTGTTTGCGGCTATTAGGTCTAGAATATTTCCATTGAACGTGGGTTGCCGGTTTAAATGCTGAAGACAGTTTTCGGAGAATGTGTCCAAAAGTAGCTCGCAAGACTGCTTGTCTGTACCACCTGAAATGTAACTAGCGAGGTCCCAATCTATACTCTTAAGGTTGAAGTCTCCTCCGACTAATATTATATGGCCTGGATACCTATGCACTATCTGGTGTAAACTTTCTTTGAATGATTCTAAAACTGCTACAGCAGCACTGGGGGGGGGGGGGGGGGGGGCAGTAAAAACAGCCAACTATTAACTTCTTTTAGACCTGTTATACGTGCCCAGATAACTTCACAGTTATTTTCAACATCGATCTCAGTAGAAACAATATCTTTGTCCACAGCGATGAACACTCCTCCTCCAGTTGTATCCGATCTATGTTTCCGATATACATTCCACGCTTCGCTAAATATTTCTGAACTTGTCACATCATGATTTATCCAGCTTTCGGTGCCTAAAACTATCTGAGCGCAATAACTTCCATGCAGTGCGGCAAATTCGGAAACTTTGTGATACTCTGAAAGTTTGCGGCTAATATTTTGATGTTCGAATTTTTGTTCCGAACGTGGCCTGAATTCGCTGTTTGAATGCTGACAGGCGAGTGCTCATCAGAGTTAGCGCCTAGCCTAAAAAAAAAAAAAAAACCATGTGCACTCCATAAGTACTCTGCTACCCGAGTAGCCACTTCCTTAGTGTAGTGCACCCCTGATCTATCTAGGGGCACCCTACAATTCCCCACCCGATAACGCAGATCCAGAAATCTGCAACCATGACTGCCACAGAGTCGGCGAAGCCTCTGGTTCAGACCCTCCACTCGGCACCAAACCAAAAAACCCCAATCAACCCTGGGAACAATGCTACAAATCGACAGCTCTGCTTGCACCACGCGTGCGAAGGCAACAGCCTTCACCAATTCCGCCAGCCGCTCGTAGGACCTGAGGATGTCCTCAGAACCCAAGCGACAAGTGTCATTGGTGCCGATGTAAGCCACGACTTGCAGTTGACTGCACCCCGCACCCTCAATAGCCGCCGGCAAGGCCGCCTCCATATCTTGGATGAGACCCCCCGGCAGACCCACCGAGTGCACGTTGGAATTCCTTCCGGATCTGGACGCTATCTGCCCAAGGGGCACCATCACGCGCCTAATGTTGGAGCACCATCATCATCATTAGAGACTGATTATGTCTTTCAGCGTTCAGTCTGGAGCATAGTACCTTTAATAAAATTCCTCCACGATCCCCTATTCAGTGCTAACATTGATGCCCCATCTGATGTTATGCCTTTTACTTCAAAATCATTCTGCACCGAATCTAGGTACTTTCTTCTTGGTCTACCTCGACTCCTCTTACCCTCCACTGGTGAGCTCATGAGTCTGTTAGGTAACCTTGTTTCTCCCATGTTTGCCATGCGTGTAACATGACCCCACCATCTCAGTCTGTTCGCTCTAACTGCTTCATCTATGGTATACATTCCCAGCTTTTCTTTGATTTCCTCATTATGGACTCCCTCCTGCCATTGTTCCCATCTATTGGTACCTGCAATCATTCTTGCTACTTTCATATCTGTAACCTCTATCTTATGAATAAGGTAACCTGTATCCACCCAACTTTCACTCCCATACAACAAAGTTGGTCGAAAGAGAGAGCGGTGCACTGCTAACTTAGTCTTGGTACTTACTTCCTTCTTCCAGAAGAGAGTAGATCTTAGCTGAGCACTCACTGCATTAGCTTTGCTGCACCTCGATTCCAGTTCTTTCGCTATGTTGCCATCCTGTGAGAAAATACATCCCAGGTACTTTAAACTGTCTACCTGTTCTAACTTTGTTCCTCCTATTCGGCACTCAATCTGTTTAAATGTCTTTCCCACAGACATTACTTTCATTCTGGAGATGTTGATCTTCATATCATAATCCTTGCACCTCTAATCGAGCTCTGAAATATTAGTTTGCAACCTTTCAATCGAATCGACCATTACAACTATGTCATCCGCATATGCGAGACTGCTTAATCCCGCCCTGGCAGTCTACTGTTTTCAACATATGATCAATGAATAGTATGAACAGCAGTGGTGACAGGTTACAGCCTTGTCTTACCCCAGAAACTACCCTGAACCATGAACTTAATTTGCCATCTACTCTAACTGCTATCTGACAGTCTATGTAAAGCCTTTTAATTGCCTGCAAGAGTTTGCCTCCTATACCATAGTCTTGAAGAATTGGCAGTAGCTTCCTCCTAGGAACACGGTCATAAGCCTTTTCCAGATCTATGAAACAGATACAACTCCCTGTTCCACTCATAGCACTTTTCCATTACCTGCCGTAAGCTAAAGATCTGGTCCTGACAGCCTCTAAGAGGCCTAAACCCACACCGATTTTCATCTAACTTGTCCTCAATTAATTCTCGCACTTTCCTTTCAACAATACCTGAAAATATTTTGCCTACAACGCTAATTAAAGAGATACCTCAATAGTTGTTACAATCTTTTCTGTTTCCATGTTTGAAAATTGGCGTGATTACCGCTTTCGTCCAGTCAGACGGAACCTGTCCCGATTCCCACGCCTTCTCAATTATCTTGTGTAACCATTTGAGACCTGATATTCCACTGTATTTGACGAGTTGCGGCTTAATTTTATCCACCCCAGCCACTTTATTGCACTGTAATCTACTGACCATTTTCTCCACTTCCTCAAATGAGATCCTGTTTCCATCGTCGTTCCTATCCCATTCTACCTGAAAATCTGATACATCATTGAACATTTCACCTACATTGAGCAATTCTTCAAAATATTCCCTCCAACTGTCCAAGGCATCCACAGGATTGACTGTCAGGAAAGCTGCTCTGTCCAAAACACTTGTTAATTCCTTCTTCCCTCCCTTTCGAAGATTGCTAATTACGCTCCAAAATGGTTTTCCCGCGGCTTGGCCCAGAGATTCTAGCTTGTTTCTGAAGTCTTCCCATGATTTCTGCTTGGATTCTGCAATTATCCGTTTGGTTTAGTTTCTTTCTTCAACATAACTTTCTCTGTCTGCCTGATTTCTAGTATGGAGCCATTTTTGACAAGCCTTCTTTTTATAGGCTGCTTTGACTGTGTCATTCCACCAGGCTGTCTGCTTCTTCCTACCTTTACACACTACTGTTCCAAGACATTCTCTAATTGAGCAAACTGATCAAAGGCTTCTTCCACTGTTGCAATAACCAAAATAAACATTTTGTCACGGAAAGAAAAACGGGTGCACATATGCTTCCAAATTTTCCTCACCTCAACATGATATAATCTCTGAAATTCTATCAGTTTCTCTTCTCTCTTTGTGCTCCTTTGCAGAAAAAAGTATATTTCCAGGAAATAATCGTTAATCTGGAATGGCAGTCTGTCAGTTCCCATTTTTTCTACCAAATTTAATAAATGAAACCATGTGATAGGGAAATACCACACTGACAAACAGTACAAACCTCAAAAGGCATACCTTTCCTAGATTAGATTATGCATAAATCATACCAACAACTGCTTTAAAAAAAAAAAAAAAAAAAAAAAAAAAAAAAAAAAAAAAAAGATATATATATATAACACCAAATTGCAATCCAAAAATTCCGCAATTAGCGTATGAAACTAATATTTCCAACTATCCACTCAAAAGGTTTCCACAAATTAAAGAAACACTCAAGTGACTTCACTTCCACATAACAACAAAACATTGTCTCCAAATCGAGCTCAACACAAAGTGTATGCGCGGATCTGCTAATACGCAGGAAAGAGCAAAGATAACTGATATCCAAGTCATGCGTGACTTAATTTCTATGAATTTCCATATGTACGTCAAATAGACTGCCAAGTCCAGAATGAAACTTTCACTCTGCAGCCGAGTGTGCGTTTCAGTTTCAGGCTGAATAGTGATTAAAGGACTTTTGACCATTGGCAATAAAAATTACTGTATTTTTAAAACGAATCCTAGGTTCCACAATAAACGCTAAAAATTGTGAGAAATAATGGTAAAATTGTGAGGCGGGAGAAAAGTGAAAAATCGGGAGACTCCCGACTAAGGAGACGCAGGAGAGTTGGCAGGTATGAGTCACTCACAATTTTGTAGCAAACTATCTGCACATGGTAATTTCGATGACATTATGAGAATATACTGTATATTTCACAGGTATATGAAGTATCATGAGAATGTCCTCAGAAGAACCTCACACAAGATCTGCAACGCAATGATCTAAAGTGGTTGTCTCTGTGCAGAATTTCATCAGTATCAGAATAAAACTGTACATTTCGCTGAAATCTGCAATTGAAGTACCCTCCACCATGCACTATGTACACTATGGTGTCAGAAGGCCCACTGGCAGGTTTGGAGCCCGTTTTAGATCTATAGTACCCAGCATCTTTCACACTTCACTCCCCTCACTCACTATCAAGATGCTTGTAGCATTGGAGTGGCCAGAGATAGTGGCTGTGTCTCAGTGATTTGTGTGTGTGTGTGTGTGTGTGTGTGTGTGTGTGTGTGTGTGTGTGTGTGGTTTTGTTATGTAGGCCATGGCTTAATATTTAAGTCGTTTAAATATATGTATCTTACGTGCCTGTTGGCAGCTCAGTGAACGTCAGTAGGGTGAGTTGTTATCTATTCTCTATTATAGACATTCCAATTGGATTTTATTTTGTACTATATATCTGTGTGTAGCAAAGGTTACCAGTGATGATCACAGTCAAAATTAAATCGTCTCAGGGGAGCACAATTCTATACACTGGGGCTACTAGTGACAATTCGGTGCAGTAAGGGATGTTGCAGTAAACTTAACTAACCTGTGATGAGTTACTGCATATTACTAGCTTTGTTGTAAGCAACTGCAAAGTGAAACCAACCACCAGGAGTGTTGCAGATTTAATTTTAGTACCACAAATTCATTCCATCTGTTCTCACCACTAGCTGGTTACACGAGAGTAATATACCATTGCTTGTGCAAAATGTGATGTGTTACCAACAAATGAGCAACACAGAAACACCAACATTACTGCTGGCAGTCAAATTCTAGACTCTGGTGAAACATTCTTATACAACTTAATCCAGGATCTGAAGGTTTCTGCAGTCAGTCTTTCACTACTAGTTCTTTCGATGATGTAGCTCTCATTTAATAGCATGCTGCTGTAGTACTAAACATCCCTCCACCAATAAAACGAATGTTGACATGTTTCTCTAATTTGGAAACAACCACCGTATTCCAGTTGTGCTAAGTAAACTACATGACAAATGGTCAGAGCACAAAGTCTAAGTCACACTAAGATAAAGAGAAATTCATTTCATACACAAAACCATATTTAGACATGCTCACCTGCCCCATAATGACTTCACATATTCCAGGTGTATTAGCAGGATCAATTTCTGCTCTCTGCAAAGCTTCCTTAATTACTATTGTGCCCAACTCATCAGCTCTAAGGGTTGACAAACAACCACCAAGTGATCCTGAAATTACACATATAAGCATTATTTACACACTGATTCGTGGAAATAGTTATTTCCACATCTGCAAACAAACAATGAACAGAGAGAATGTACAATACAGGTAGCCACAATTTTATGATTTTATCAATTATACTGTATATCATTTTAAGTTGACAAAGAATGTCGTGACAACACAATGTTGTTTCTCTGTATTATTTATTTTCTTGTATACGAAAGAACACGATGTGATCTTTGTAAAGAAGTGATACTCAAAAGAATAGATACTAAGCAGCACAGTACAATCACATCATAGCTGTTGATGATTACAGTGGTCAGTTTGTTGGTTTAATGGCTGAAGGGAACAAACTACTATGTCACGAGTCCCTGCAATATCCAGCCGTACTCAATATACAAAGGAAAATGAGTCATTAATCAAGACCAAATATAACATTTTAAAACTTTCAATGGATGTCAGGTCATAGTCACCTGGAATACTTCAAAGAATCACTACTTTCTTTTTAATTACTACTTACAACATTTGAGGAAAAGGCACAGGACAATTTTAAATTCTAAACACGCAGGGATGATAGCGAACAGCGAGTACCTTGGATCAGGGCATCACAATCCACCTCACCAAAAAATATCTCCTGAACAGTGAACATTATTACATGAACAAGCATATTAACTATTTTGGTAAATTAGTAATCTGCTTATGATACCTTATCACTGCACCGCCGTTGCTGAGAGTAGAGCACACCGGTACTTTTGAATGTAGCAAGATTCTTACTAGAAGCGATATATTTTGAGTGTTTTGTGCATTTTTGCTTTAGTTTATTAAATTTATCTTGTGCTCACGTGTCTATTACATTCATTTTTTACATTAAGCATCTCGTTGGTGCATTTTCCGCCGTCTGAGCTGGTGACACTTCACTCCCAGCTTCAAGCTGAAATAACCTCGGTAGCAAACCCAGCTGCGGTCGAAGGGCGTCATTGTTATTGACCTGTCGTGGGAACTGAACGGATTCCCAGCATGTCCACCGATCAGCCTGCAGAAGTAACATGCCCTGATACTGCCCCACCTGTGGTTGCATGGGAGGTCGCTCCGGTTTGTGGCAGGCGGCGTAAGACATTCTGGGTGACCGATCGTGGTACCTCTCCGTTCGTCTTGCGAACAGGTTTGAGACGCTATCTGTTCCGGACAATGTTCCTGGTCCTGATAGTGCGTCTCATCTTGAAGTCACCACACAGCCTGCAAGATCCGGGCTTCCAGAGAGGGTGGGTTTGCTCGTAGTTGTGAGCTCCAATGTTAGGCGGGTAATGGAGCCCCTTAGAGAGATGGCTGCCAAGCAGGGGTTGGTTGGTTGGTTGGTTAGTTAGTTGATGGGAGGTGGGAACCAAACAGCTATGTCATCATGACCTCTGAATGAAATGCAAGCAAAAGTGTGGTCAGCTAAGGACATACTGACAGTAAAATAGAGGAACTAAAAGGGGAGTTAAAATCAATTAGAACAGGACTAAAACCAACAGAAATAGCGTAATTCTGCAAGGCACGTCGCTAAAGATATAGAACCCCGTTTTATTAACGACGAGCAGGTAGAGGAGAACAGTGTATGCTCCTAAATCAGAAGTCTAAAAATGTAAAATAGGGAAATAACATGAATTAAAACCAAATCAAAACGAGAAATGGAAGTCGTCGGAGGGGGGGGGGCTCCAAACCCTGCTGTTCGCAGGGAGAGCCACAAACCCACACATCCCGTCCAAGCGTCAGAGATAAAATAGTATAGCTGAGGGTAAAAACCGCTTTCACAAATAAATCCAAGGACTGTCAGCCATCCATGAATCATCTGCCAAAACCAAGGGCAATGAGTGAGGAATTCAATATTTGGCACGGAGTGCCAAGAGGAGCAAACATTCCACTAAGATTTGAGCCACAGATTGTAGGGATCCACAACCAAAATGTGGGGGAGGCTCAAAGCGCAAAATAAAACCACGAGTCAGACTGGAATGACTACTGCGGAGATGACAAAGGACAGTGAAATCCCTCCGAGAAGAGCGTAAGCAAGAACAAGTTGCAATGGTCAACTTTATTAGATTGGGCAGTAACCTGCCCGTTAGTGGGGATGGATAGGGGGTGTTCGCTGCTCGACATCTAGCTCTTCAACGCCCAAACAAATTTTGGCAAGGAGTGTGAACAAAAAAGAAAGAAAGAAAGAAAGAAAGAAAGGGAAGCAATCCAGTTGATAACACATACAGCTGAAATAAAATACAAAACCTGAATGTTAGTGGTAAAAATGAGAATAGTACCCCATGGGAAAGGTCAGAGGGATAGTTAAAGCAACTAAGCAGATGACCACGGCTGGCTGCCCACAGCGATAAAAATAGGGTGAGCCAGCCACTCTCCAACATATTAAACCTCCAGCCTACAAGCTTAGGCCAGAGTTGAGACAAATCACAAAATTTCAAAACTTAGCTCTCACTTCCTTTATCAGTGTCTAAAATAGAGGGCAAATCTATACCAAGATTCACTGCTACCCTCTCTGAATGATATAAATCACACTCAATTAAAATGTGGCGGACAGTAATGTGCTTGCCACAGGTATCACAGATTGGGGGCTCCTCTCGTCAGGATAAGAAGCCGTGTGTAAATGGGCAGTGCCCAATTCGGAGGCGGGTAAGGGTTATGTCATCCCTCCTGAGAGGCCAGGAGGAGGATCGCCATGGATGGACAGTGGGCTTCAGCAACCGCAGTTTGTTATTTGCCACTGAAAGTCAGTCTTCCTCCCACAATTGCAGGAACTGCTGCCATAACAAAGAAGTAATATCCTGCAAGGGACTTGGGCAGATTGTCACTTAAGGTGCTCTACAAGCCTCCTGAATACCCACATGCCCTGACGTCCAGTAGAACGATACCACCTTCCCCCGATGTTGGAGGAAGGACAGTTTGTCGTGTATTTGCTGCAGCAAAGTCACAGATGGAAACAGCTGTTGCAATGACTGCAGAGCACAGAGAATCAGAGCAAAGCAGAAATTGTTTTCCCTGTATGTGATGTATCAGCTGTAGTGCCTTGAAGATCGTGTGCAGCTCTGCAGAAAAAACGAAATAACACTCTGGGAGGAGAAACCTGACAATACGGTTGGGAAACACAATGGAACAGTTGACGGAGTCGCCTTGCTTTAAGCTATCAGTATAAACCACGGTAAAACTGAAGTTTATCTAAAACATTAAAAAACAGACTGAAAAGTAAACTCAGAAGAATCATCTTTCTTGAAACTTGTCATATCTAAACCAAGTCTGGGCCTATGGAGAAGCTAAGAGAAGGAATCCTGCTCCAACTATGTTGTAGAACATTAAAACCAGCCAAACCCATTTCAAGAGGCAATCCCTCGTGTGAATCCCATACAGCCTTGTTGCTTGTTGCCAATTGTGAAAGAGCCTTTCCAATGAAGGCCAAGCAATGGTATGGTATGTTGTTGTGAAAGGTGTGGAGAGCGAATTATATGCCTGGCACACCACGAGTAACCGTCGCCTGATGTACAGTGGCAGCTCTGCAGCCTCAACACAAAGACTTGGTACGGAGGTCATCCTTAATGCCCAAGTTGCCAGCCGAATCCCTGCATGGTGAACCGCGTCCAACAGCTTTAAATAAGAGGGGCACGCAAACCCATACACTGTGTGTATGGTACCCATAATCTAGACATGATCACATGAATGCTCTGTAAAAGTGGAGCAAACAGGTTCTGTTTGCTTCCCAAGAAGTGTTGCTAAGATTTTAAAATTGCCAGGACTTTGAGGTACCGTGTCTTCAAGTCCTTAACACAACCATGTGAGTTTAGAATCAAATGTGAGGCCCAGAAACCTCACTGTATCTTTAAAATTCAGAACAGAGCCCTTCATCTGCAGTTCAGGTAGATTAAAAACAGTACATGAATGGTTAAAAAGAACACACAGACTTCTTGGTGGAAAACTGAAAACCAGTCATCCCTCCCCATCCATCCAACCGCTGAAGAGTTTCCTGCAACTGACATGTAGTCGTTGCTAGATTGGAAGAAGAGCAAAAAACAGAGACGTCATCCACAAATAAAGAACACTGGAGAGGACTTTTCACAACGGATTACTGTTAATTGCCATAGCAAACAAGGTCGGGGGGGGGGGGGGGGGGGGGGACTCCATTCTTCTACTCAAATTGATCAGAGAGGGTGTCACTGACTCAATATCTAAAATAATGTGGGGAAAGGAAGGACTGAATAAAATGGGGAAGACAACCATGAAAATCCCCATTTGTGGAGCTGCCTGAAGATAAGATGCCACCAAGTAGTATCATATGCCTCCGGAAGGCACACTGAAAGCGGCTGAGGAGCTGCATAGATTTCAGCATCCTGACAAGGCAGCAGCTTATCATCCACTCTAAGGTCTTTCCCACGCAGTTAGTAAGAGCAATAGTACGATAACCATTTGGCCTTTTACAGTCTTTCCTGGGTTTTAAAAGAGGAATTAAAATGGCCTCCCTCCATGAGTCAGGGAACTGGCCTGACGCCCAGATGAAATTAAAAAGGTTGAGGAGGATTTCCTTGTTCTGCCCTGTGAGGTGTCTTAACATGCTGTAGTGGATACCACCTTGACCTGAGGTCCACAGTGCAGAATCCAGCTCCCACACGGCAAAGAGGCAGTTATACTGTTCATCGTTGCTGGACCAGAAGTCCAAAATTCCCCTCTCAACAGCTACTCGCTGGCACTGGAAAGCTGGGTAGTAACTGGCAGTGATAGTTACTGTAGCAGAATAGAGCGCCATGGTCTGGGCATTTTTATTTATTATTTATTTTTTTATTTTTTATTTATTTATTTCTTTATTTATTTTTAGTGGTTTTAGGGTGCGCAACTGCAGTGGTCATTAGTGCCCGAATCTGACCCTATGTTAACTTAAAACAAGGTTTTAAAAAAAAAGGTGCCGATAAGGAGAATTTCCTAATATCACTAAAACGAGGAATAAAAAATATCATTAGAAGGAATAAAATGTCCTTGGACAAATTAGTCATATGTATAAAACGCAACACACTAGCAGCTGCCCGTGCGTCATCTGCTAAAATGTCCTCCAAAGTCGATGGCAGATTTACTGCAATACGAACATGATGAAAATTGGGGCAGAACATTAAAACTTGGTGCACTGTCATCGGGTGACCACAGGAACATAATGGTGGGGGCTCGCCTGTTAATAAGTGTCGGTGGCTGAACCAGCAATGACCAATTCTCAGTCGGGTCAAGATTACCTCCTCCCGCTGGGAGGGGGCAGGAGGTCGTCTTCCAAGCTGTAGGGATTGGTTTTACAGTTCTAAGCTTATTGTCCTGAAGCAAGGACCACAGCCTGTGCCATGATGCGACAATAGCCCCTTGAATGTGGTGGGACACAAACGGAACCTGTTCGAGGTAGGAGAGTGGCAGCCCTGGCCGCAGCGTCAGCAGCCTCATTTCCCAGCACACCTACGTGGCCAGGAACCCACAGAAAGCGAAAGTGAAAGCTGTCTTCAGCTACCAATTGAAGGGAACGTTGGAGTCAGAGTACGACAGGATGGACCGGATACGGGTCTTTAAGACTGAATTGCACTGAGTGAATCTGAGCAGATGACATAATAAGGGTGGTGGCAGTGGCGAACATATTAGACTGCCTGATAGAGAGCAAAAAGCTAAGCTGTGAAACTTTAGCATTGGTCGATGAGCTTATATTGAAAGCTGTCTAACTCTATGACAAAGGCGGATCCGACACCATCAGTGTTCTTAGAGCCATCTGTATAGATTAAAATGTTATCATCAAGCTGCAAACAAAGTTCAACAAACCTTGAGCGATACACTGAATCCAGGGTACTCTCCTTTGGGAGCAAGCCGAGTTCGAGGTGGATGCGAACCTGGGCCTGAAGCCACAGTGGTGTTGGGCTCACACCCATTCAAAGGGTGTGAGGGAGGGTGAAACCGAGTTGCTGAAGCAGGCAACAAAAACGAACTCTGGGAGGCAACAATGCAGATGCAGACACCCCATATTGGCAATCAAGGGAGTCGTCGAAAAACAATGGGTAGGATTGGTGTTTGGGCATTGACAGCAGCCGGCATCCATACCGACAGAGTAATATATCACACTGATTGTGCAATGGTAATTTGACAGCTTCTGCATAGAGGCTTTCAATAGGGCTGATATAGAAGGCTCCAATCACTAAGCGTAACCCCCAGATGGTGAATTAAGACGGTGCAAGTTGGACAGCTGTGCGGATGCGTAAACAATGCTTCCGTAATCCAGCTTCAATTGGACTATGGACCGATAAAGGTGAAGGAGGCCTTTCTATCAGCTCCCCATGATGTACCCCTAAGAACACAAAGGACATTAAGGGAACGTGTACAACGGCCAGCCCGAGAAGACACGTGGAGACCAACAAAGTTTCCTATCCAACGTTAGTCCTAAGAATTTTGTTGTCTCTATGAATGGGTGAGCGACGGGGCCTAGATGTAGAGATGGTTGAAGGAACCAGAAACGTCGGGTGGGAGGCAGTCCATAATTGGGTTAATTGCTAAGGTGAAAAGTACTACACTTAAAACGGAGCCCTGTGGCACCCCATTCTCCTGGCAAAAAGGGGTCAGAAAAAACAGAGCCCAATCATACCCGAAAACTTCGGTCAATTAAAAATGCATGAATAAAGAGGGGGAAACGGCCACGAAAGCCCCAGGTATGCATGGTGCGGGGAATCCCCGCCCTCCAACAGGTGTCTTAGGCCTTCTCCAGATCAAAGAACACAGCCACTGTCTGGCACTTTTTTCAAAAAATTCATAATAAAAGTCGACAAGGTGGTCAACTGCAGAGCAGTGCCGAAGAAAACCACATTAGACATTGGTAAGGAGGCGTCGGGATTCAAGGAGCCAAACCAAAGGAGTGTTAACCATGTATTCCATCACCTTACAAACACAGCTGGTAAGAGAAATGAGTCAATAACTGGAAGGAAGATGTTCGTCCTTCCCTGGTTTGGGGATGGGGACAACAATGGCTTCACACCAACTTGTGGGGACCTGACCTTCAGTCCATACGAGATTATAGGTGCGGAGGAAACATTTGCCCGCAGGAGAAAGGTTCTTCAACATCTCAATATGAATGGCATTAGGCCCTGGAGCAGAGGAGGGAGTGAATTTCTTAAAAGAACTATTGAAGGCAGTCCAACAGGCTTTTTACTTTTTTTTATAACACGACGGCATTGCGCTCGCAATCATTTGTAATGGATGCAATTCTCCATCGTTGGGTGGCGTTGAAAGGTGCGTAGAGCATGTTGCCGGACTCTAATAGCATTGCTGCAAGCTGCAGTCCACCAGGGCACTAGGACGCGATGTGGAGAAGAGGAAGTACGAGGTACGGAATGTTTGGCATTAGTAAGAATAACCTCTGTGAGGTACTGGACCTGACTGTCTCAGCTGGGGCAATTCTGGTCATGGAAAACCGCCATAGAAGAATACAGCACCCAGTCGGCTTTGGAGATGTTCCAGGTGGTGGAATGCGAAGATTGGGTATGATGCAGTATGTGGATTACACAAGGGAAATGGTCGCTCGAGTATGTATCAAAAAGGGCATACCACTCTAACCAATGCGCTAGCTGAGGAGTGCATATCGCGAGGTCCAAGTCGGAATAGGTGTGTGTTGTGTCTGGAAGGAATGTTGGTGAACTGGTGTTTAGGCAGACAAGATTGAGATGGTTGAAAAGGTCCGCTAGGAGGGAGCCTCTTTGGCAAGATGCTGGAGAACCCCATAGGGGGTGGTGGGCATTTAAGTCGCCAAGCAAAACAAAAGGTGGAGGAAGCTGGACAACAAGTAGCAGCACATCTGCCCTAGTAAATGCAGACGATGACGGGGTATAGATATTGCAGAGAGAGAAGGAAAGGGCGGGGAGAGTGATGCGGATGGCAACTGCCTGTATGTAAGTGTGCAGAGAGATGGGATAGGAATAGATGTCTTCCCGGAGGAGTAACATAACCTCTCCATGGGCTGAAATACCATCCACATGAGGCAGGTCATAAAGCACAGAGGTATATTGAGGGAAGGCTATACAATCCTGTGGGTGTAACTTGGTTTCTTCGAGGCTAACTATGAGCGGACATTGTAATCAAAGGAGTAATTTTAAATCCTCGCAATTGGAGCAAATGCCTTAAATATTTCACTGAAGAAGCGCCATGATAAGAATAAGGGGAGAAAAGAGAAGAACGAGGCAAAAGGGAGTCACCTTGACGGCCGCTGAGGGCCTGACTTCGAGGGAGCACTGCTATCGCAATCCATTGGTGGAAAATCTTGTTCCATCAGTGTGACTGGAATTTCTGCCACCTTCCCGAGTTGATTGGTAGGGGCAGCATCCTCCACCGGTAAACGCCGGTTGCCCGGCTAACAGTAGTGCATCCTGGCAAGACAGAGGATGACCGGGACTGGCTACTGTTGGGCGGTGTGACGGATGAGTCACACCTCGATGGGGAAGGAGAGGAGCTCTTTATTTTTGTTAGCTCTTTTGGAAGAGTGATGGTGAGAAGAAGAGGTAGTTGATGGTTGAGAAGCCTGAGTACGTAGGAAATCCTCATGGACAGGTTCCTTTTTCGAAGTCCACGCATCTTTTTTTAGGTGCCGGCGATTTATTAGAGGTTGACGAAGACTGAACTTCAGAAGGAGTAGGAGGGAGCGGGGACATGGAATGGGCAATCTTTTGGCTGGCCGATCACAAACTGTGTCAGCGAAAGTGAAATCGCAGGTCTGTGTACCTGCCTCCTTAGTAGGTCGGGAGGAGGTGAGGACCTTACTGTATGTGCCCGCTGGAAGGACAGTGGGCTTCCGACTCACTAATAACTTTGAGCAGCAGAGGTTGAGACCTTTTTTGTGACCTGAATTTGCTGAATGACCACCTCGTCTTTATAGACAGGGCAGTCCCTAGAGGAAGCAGCATGGTCACCCATGCAATTAATGCAGTGAGGGGACGGAGGTGGGCAGTCGTCCTCATGGGCGTCCCTACCACAAGTGACATTTTGCTGTATTAGGGCAAGATTGACAGGCGTGGTTGAATCTATGGCATTGGAAACAGTGCGTAGGGTTCGGTACATAAGGGCAAACGGAGAGAACTTCATATCCTGCTTTGACCTTGGACGGGAGTTCATCTCTGTCGGACGTCAAAATCACAGTACGAGTCGGTGTCAACTGGTTATCGACCTTTTTCCACCCTCTATGCATGGCCGTTACACCCTGATCAGACATGTAGTTTTGAATCTCTTCATCTGATAACCCATCAAGGGATCAAGTGAAAACTACCCCCCGTGATGAGTTGAGGGTGTGATGTGCTTCTACTTGGACAGGAAACGTGTGTAGGAGCGTAGTCCTTATCAGTTTTTGCGCCTAGAAAGCACTGTCCACTTCCAGCAACAACCTTCCATTACGCTGCCAGGAACAGGTCTTCACAGGGCCAGCAACACCCTTCTGAATTACGAAAGGCTTAACAGAGAGAAATCTTGACCGTCAGTTCGAGAAACAACCAGAAATTTGGGAAGATGAGGCAACGTTTTCTTACACTGAGGTTAGTCTATCTATCTTTTTTGGGTCAAAGTCAGAGTAGAAGAGAAGGAAGTCATTGCGGATATGTCCCCCATGATTACCGGCATCTCCGATGGCACGCTCCTTCCTAGTGGGGGCCCTCACAAAGGGCTTACCCGCCTTAGGCGATTGTTCACACCTCAGGTCACACCTCAGGTCACACCTCCCGAGAACGGACGGAGGGACCAATTGGCATGTTCGGAAGGTAGCAACTTGGGTAATCACCTCTCCCTGGGCCTGGCCTTTACCAGGGGTACTTGCGTGCCCTACTTGTCTACCCGAGGCGGGGACTTACGCATTACCCCATCACCTGCTGCGCATGAGAATGCGTGGGTCGGCCTTCAGACATGCACAGGGAGGGAGGAGGAAGAAGAAGAAGAAGAAGAAGAAGAAGAAGAATAGAGGAAGTAAAGAGAAGTAAAGAAGAGGGAGTGTCTCAAACGCCGAAGCGGAGACTAAATAAAGGAGGAGAGGAAGGCTAGAAGGTTACAGCAATGAGTGAAAGAAAGAAGCAAAGGTTAGGAAAGGAAGAAACCAAGGAAAGATAAAAACTATGACAGGAAATCACCTTGACTGGCAATGGCATGAACTGGGAGGGGAAATGAAGCAGCCTGGGGCGGGAAGGAAAGCTGCTTCAGCTCGGGGCTCCGTGCGCACCACACACATACCCACAAAGAGCTGTGGGCCCCCTGAGGGCAGGGGGGGGGGTGGTCTGGGCAATGTCTTGCAGGTTTGTCTGAAGGATACCATTACCCATTACAGCAGCTACTGAACACCTACTACCTCTCCCTGATATGTTCTTAATGGCCTCCCATACAACGGAACACTTAGTCTAACGGTTAAGGGAATTTAGGAACTGTTGCCATGACTTCCTCTTGCTCTGTTTAATAATCCAGCTACATTTGGCCCTTGCCACCCAAAAGATTCCGAGGTTTTCTGCAGTCGGTGTACACTTAAACCGACGCAGAGCTGCCCATCTGAACCTATGGGCAGAACGGCATTCATCACTCCACCAAGGGACTGGATGCCATTTTGGTTGCTCTGACTGCGGAATGGACACATCTACATCTAAACATATACTTCGCAATCCACCGCAAAGTGCGTGGTGGAGGGTACACTGTATCACTACTAGGCATTTCCTTTCCTATTCCACACCCAAATAGAATGAGGGGAAAAAAAGAATGTCTATATGACTCTGTACAAGCATTGGCAGTGTAGTGCATCTTAGCAGTAATATTATCCACCCATTTCTGGATGCTGTCATGGGGCTCCAATTCAGCAAGTCGGCCATAAAGTGTCCAGTCTGTCTTAGTAATAACCCATTGCGGTAGCTGTCTTTCGGGCTTTACTCTGTCTGGAAAGTGAATCCAAATGGGGAAGTGATCACCATGCACATCTTTGTCCACTTCCCAGTGAGTAGAGTGGGTAAGGTCTGGAGAGCAGAGCGACATGTGAATGGCATAGAATGACCCTATTGCAGTGCGGAAGTGTGTGCTCTGGCCTGTATTTAGGAAATTGGCACCTGAAGACAAGAGAAGCCTCTCCACTGCTCGACCCCTGGGGCAGGTGGTTACAGAGCTCCAAAGCCCATTATGTGCATTAAAATCACCATAGATGATGAATGTGTGGGGGAGCTGAGTAAGAATATCTTCCAGAGCCTCTACACTGAGTGTGTCATGTGGTGGCAGATACAGGGAGCATATAACCTGTTGGTGGTGCGCATGAAATGACACTGGGTTAGTGTTGAGAGAGATGGTCTGTCTCTTTGCTTACAATCTTCAACTCAGCCTTTTCTTTGTCCTCCATGACTCTGGCTTGCTTTTTGGGCACTTCCACTGCTGTAGTGGTAGAAGATGGCAGGAGCTCTGCGATGTTGGTAGCCGTACATTGGTTCACCATTTTGGGGAGGACTGTGGATGCTAAACCATCTGACGCATTTGCATGTGCACTGGCAGGAGCAGGTATTAGTGGTGGCACTAGTGACTGCAGTTTTCATACACACATCAGTTTTTGGAGCTGGCTTTTAAAGAACCAGCTGCAAAAGGTGTGGTAAATGATGGCAGCTGCATGGCCTTGAACATCTTTCTCGCCTCACTTAAAGAAATGCGCTTTGATGTCTTGATCTCCTGTATTTTATGTTCTTCAAGGTACACTGCACAGGGTCTACTCCAAACGGGGTGGTCTCCAGAACAGTTGACACACTTAAAGGGCAGCAAGCAATCTTCCCCATTCATGAGCAGCCTCACCACATTTTCCACAGGTTTGCTGTCCATTAAAAACCAAGGTGGTGTGCCCAAAGTGGTGGAATTTGAAGCAGTGCATTGAGTTAAGATAATAAGGTCATACATTTAATTTAAGAAAACATGCTTTAACATGGTCTGCCAGTTTCAGAGTGTTGAAGGTCAAGATAAAACACCCATATTTAAGCAACTACCCATCCACCCTACTCATAATTTTCTGAGCATCCACAATACCTTCGGAAGCTCATCTAGTTTTCAATTCCTCAATAGGAATTTCAATGAGGTTGCGACACGTAACCACGCCCTTACTGTAATTTAATGTATTCTTCAGTTTCGATTTGCAGTCTTTTGGGAGTTAGCTGTCTCAACCAACAAAGTTCCATTACACATTGAGATTACCTGCTATGCCCTCAAAACCCTTTTGTATATAGAACGGTGACACCTTTTTGAATGAACCTTATTTCCATTTAATGATCAGAAACACATTTTGGTTAGCACCATTCGCTCTGTTAATCATTGCTAGACTCGTGTCAGGAAGTCCTTTACCTGTAGGACTGCCAAGGAGCCCTCTTTTTGGAGCGGGTGTTAGTACCACCCCCACCCCACCCAGTGCTACACCCATCCCACTGGAAGGTTCGAGGTACAAATTAAAATTATTCCTCTCGATCGCAGGAGCAACTAGGGAACTAAATTTCCGCCTAGACAGAGCCCTGCATGCCTAGGTAAGCCTTATAGAACTAAGGTGCAGCAGTATCACCAGAGGTTGCTCGCTAGCGACTGTTCAACTTCAACAGCCATGCATCCCATCAGCAAGTAGCGCACCTCAGGATTGTGGATTTTTTTTTTTTACAGAGGTATTTCCTTCCTTGTGACCCAGGTAGTTGAGCCAAGATCCCATTCCCTGCTACACACAATGTCCCAGCACTGGGCCACATGGTGGTCGCTGAAGCATGCCCAGAGGATACAATGTCAGAGGACTGGCGGCGCTTACCAGCCCTCAGCTCAGGGTCCCTGGGTTCGCCAAGCCTGTACTCAGCAAATTAATGCCCCTTGACGGGATGCCAGTTGGTGTTCTAGTCCTGTACTAGTAACAATCTCGTCTGCACCCACAAATCAGTGCCTGGGATTGCCCAGGGGAATGGGCAAGTAGTTACAGCTACTCTAGCTACTCTGGTCAGCTCGTTTCCTACAGATAAAGGACTTCCTGACACGAGTCTAGCAATGAGTAACAGAGCAAATGGTGCTAACCAAAATGTATTTCTGAGCATTAAATAGAAAGAAGGTTCATTCCAAAAGGTGTCACCTTTCTATATAGAAAAGGGTTTTAAGGGCAGAGCAGGTAATCTCAAATCTTTGAAAAGGTTCTGTAATGGAACTTTGTTGGTTGAGAAAGCTAACTCCCAAAAGGCTGCAAATCCTAACACCACCAAGCAACTTTGAGAATATGCCATCGAAACTGAACAATACATTAAATTACAGTAAGGGCGTGGTTATGTGTCACAACCTCATTGGAATTCCTATCGAGGAATTTAAAGCTGAATGAGCTTCCGAAGGTATTGTGGATGTTCAGAACATTACGAGTAGGGTTGATGGGTTGTTTGTTAAATATGAGTGTTTTTATCTTGACCTTCAAAACTCCGAAAAGCAACGGAGCAAGCATTATGACGAAGGTCAGTGAGGAGATCACGGATACCAATGACCAAAGGGTGTGAGAAGTAGCATCGGTCTATGGCCTGTAGGCTGCTCATCGAGTGAACAGATTAAAACACGGTCCAGGGTGACATGTTTGATAAAATGAAGTGCCCTACTAATAGACGTGAGTTCTGGCGTAAACACACAGCACGATTCTGACATAGAATGGCATTCCACACAAATGGGGGATGTAAATGCATATCCCATATGACCAGCAAATTTAGACGCATCAGTGTAGAAAATTGTGGCACCCTGAAATTCTGCAAGTACTGTGTGCAACAAACGCCGGAAGATTATGGTAGATACTGAAGCTTTCGGGACTTGGTAGAGATCCAATTGGATTTGCGGCCGAGACATCATCCAACAGGGGGGCGCGTGGTATAGCAAGACACACAATCAATGGAAGGGAGTTTGAAGTCCCTACAAATGGAAGGGAGCTGCATTCCAACAGGTAAACGAACCTGAGCCCGAGTATCAGGAGTTCTAAAACCGACACCCTCAAAAAGAATGTGATATGTGGAATGATCAGGGAATGAACGAATGGCAATGGCATAGGACACCAAAAGTTGTTTTCCCCTAGTCTGAAGAGGGAGGATTCCCACTTCAGCAAGGAGACTGTCAACAGGACTGGTCTGGAAGGCACCCATAGCCAAGCAGATGACACAATGTTCAATTTCAGGGCAGAAGGAACTGCCAAGCCATAAACCTGAGTGAGCTAGGAAACAGACGGCATTATGTTTCCACATGCAACTTATCTTCAGCTAGTGAATATGGAGCAGCAAAGTCAGATTTTTTTATCAAAAAGGAGGCCCAGGAAATGGTGGTGTGCCACAACTTCCAGGCGTTGAGTACCCAAGAAGAGTTCTGGGTCAGGGTTGACTAGTACGACGGCAGAAATGCATCACTCGCATTTTAGAAGGGGAAAACTGAAAACCAAGTGAGAGAGCCCATGTGGAAGCCCGCCAAATGGCACCTTGGAGCTGGCGTTCAGCCGAGGCTACCGAGTGGGAGCTTTACTATACACAAAAGTCGTCTACGTACAACGCAGGGATGACAAGTGACCAGACAGAGCTCACCAACCCATTAATGGCGATTAAGAAGAATGTAACACTTAACACGGAACCCTGTGGAACACAGTTCTCTTGGATCTGTAGGGAGCAGAAGTAAGAGAGAACACTTACAAGGAACATGTGGAGTGATAAAAATTGCTAGGGATATGCCCCAGTCATGAAGGGAGCATAAAATATGACGATGCCAAGTGTTGTTGTATGCCTTATGTAAATCAAAGAAAAGAGAAACAAGAAGTTGATGTTTTGAAAAGACCTTTCTGACTGTTTCCAGTCGAAGTAGATGGTCTATAGTAGACCGTCCCTCCTGAAACCCACACTGATAAAGTGACAGAAGTCCACCTGATTCGAGTACCAGGTATAAACTAAGGACAACCATCTGTTCAAGCAGTTTAAATGGCACATTTGTCAGACTAATCCGTCGGTAACTGTCCAGAGATGACGGATACTTGCCAGGCTTAATGACAGGGACCACTATACTGTCCCTCCACTGCGAGGAGAAAACCCCTTTGAGCCAAATGCGGTTAAATACCTGGAGAAGATATTGCTGTTGTGGGGACCAAGATGTTTGAGAAATTGATTATGGATGGAATCAGGGCCAGGTGCAGAATCTTGAGAGGAAGAAACAGCCAGTAGTAGATCCCATTCAGTTGAACAGCTATCTGAAGTGGTACAGACTGCCAGTCTTGCAACGCGAGAAGCTTATAATAGTTTCCACAACAAAATCCTGTCTCATAATCTGGCAGAGAATCCAAATAAATTCGGGTCATATGTGAAGTACACTTGCAGCAAAACACAATACCTTCACTATGCAATAGCAGTGGTAATACTACTGATGACAGTACTGCTAAAGCAGAATTCTAAACACAGCTTTCCAAAACTTTCACCAAAGAAGACATAGTGAACACTCCAGAATTCGAACCAAGAACAGCTGCCAGCACGCGAAACTTAGAAGTATATGTTCCTGGAGTAGTAAAACAACCTAAGTCACTAAAGAAAAACAAATCTTCCAGGGCAGATTGTGTGCCAACTAGATTACTCTCAGAGTATGCTGATGCAATAAGCTTCATACTTGGCTATCATATACAACCAATCACTCAGCGAAAGATCCATACCTAAAGACTGGAAAGTTTTCCAGGTCACTCCAATATTCAAGAAAGGCAATAGGAGTGATCCCCAAAATTACAGGCCCATCTCATTAACGTCGATTTGCAGTAGGATTTTGGAACATATACTTTGCTCAAACATTATGAACTACCTCGAAGAGAATGACCTATTAACCAATAGTCAACACGAATTAAGAAAGTATCGCTCTTGCGAAACACAGCATGCCCTTTATTCACATGAAGTGATAAGTGCCATTGACAAGGTATCTCAAATCAATTTCATATTTCTGGATTTCCAGAAGGCTTTTGACATTGCACCTCACAGAAGGCTTCTAATGAAATTGAGTGTGTATGGAATATCGCCCCAATTGTGCAATTGGATTCACGATTTCCTATCAGAGAGGACACAGTTCATAATAATTGACGGTAAAGTAAAACAGAAGTGATATCTGGCGTTCCCCAGGGAAGCGTTATAGGTCCCCTACTCTTCCTTGTGTTTTTAAACAATTTCGGAGAATCTGAATGGCTCCCTTACTGTTCGCAGATGATGCTGTCGTTTATCGGTTAGTGAAGTCAACAGAGGATCAAAAGCAACTGCAAAGCGATTCAGACAAAATTTCTACATGGTGCAAAAATTGGGCATTAACACTAAATAATGGAAAGTGAGTAGTAACACACGTGACCACTAAAAGAAATCCGCTGAACTTCAATTACACAATAAAGCAGTCACACCTTAAGGTCATTAATTCTACCAAATACCTAGGAGTTACAATTATGAACAACTTAGACTGGAGAGAACACACAGAAAATATTGTGGGGAAGGCAAACCAAAGATTACATTTCATTGGCAGGACGCTTCGAAGACACACCAGCTCCACCAAAGAGACTGCCTACATCATACTTGTGCGTCCTCCCCTGGAGTACTATTGCCCAGTGTGGGACCCTCACCAGGTAGGACTGACGGAAGACATTGAGAAGGTTCAGAGAAGGGCAGCTCATTTTGTTTTATCACATTACAGGGGGGAAAGCGTCAAGGAAATGTTGCACGATTTGAGGTGGAAATCATTAAAAGAATGTCATCATTTGTTGCAGCGAGATCAATTTGCGAAATTTCAATCACCGACTTTTACTTCTGAATGTGAAAATAATTTGCCCAGCACCCACCTACATAGGGAGACATGAGCATCTCAATAAAATAAGAGAAATCAGATCAAAAACGGAATGATTTAGGTGTTCTTTCTTCCCACGTGTTATTAAAGAATGGACCGGTAGAGAAATGTTATGAAAGTGGTTAACGAATACTCTGCCAGGCACTTAAATGTGATTTGCAAAGTATCAGTGTAGATGTAGATGAAAGCAGAACTCACCATCTGCAGCATAGTTGACAGGACCTCTGATACAGAGCTGAGTGGAGGGTCTGAATCAGAGACTCAGACGGTTCTGCGACCACGTGGGCTGCAAATTACTCAACTTGCCTCATCGGGTGGTGAGGTTCCGGGTTCCGCTGAATAGGTCAGGAGTCCACTACATGCAGGAAACGGCTACACGGGTAGTGGGAGCTGTGTGGTGTTGACTGGGCAGTATTTTTTTTTTTTTTTGAGGGCCTTGGGAACACACAGGAAAGTTTTTAATCTCAAAGGGTACAGGTCAAGATAAGGTGTACACAGATGTAAAAACATTGGTCTAACAGTTGTAAACTGTCTTAGCTGTGTTGGTAAAGTACCACAAGCTCCAAGCGTTAATAGAAAGCACTGAATATAAAATCATTATAGGTACTGAAAGCTGGCTGAAGCCTGAGAAGTTCAGAAGACATTTTTAGAAAGGGAAAATTGGTGTACAGGAAGGATAGATTGAATAAAACAGTTTTTTTTTTTTTTTTTTTTTTTTTTTTTTTTTTTTTTTTTGTGGTTTTAGGGCGCACAACTGCTGTGGTCATTAGCGCCCAACACTGCCCATAGTAAAAAAGAACCGGGGTTAGAAATTAAATGGCTTTCGCCATATTTGCACGATGTATAAAAAGTAAAACTCTGTTAACCGATTGCAGGTCATCAGCTAAAATGTCAGCCAATTCAAATGGGAAACACAGATCATGACGGAGACGGTTAAAAAATGGACATTGCACTAAAAGATGGTTCACAGTAAAAGGTGCATCACAGTGCTCACATAAGGGAGCAGGACCACCACGTAATAAATGCTGGTGGCTAAAACGGCAGTGGCCAATACGAAGCCGGGCCAGAACAATCTCCTCTCGGCGGGAGGGTCGAGATGACGTTGACCAGAGATCAGGCACAGGTTTAATGGCTCGCAATTTGTTCCCTGACAGGGATGACCAATGTAGATACCAACGGGAGATAATACGCTGGGAGATACCAGCGCGAAGGTCATCAGAGCTGGTGGAAAAGGTAGATAGCCGAGGAAGGAGAACTGCTTCCTTGGCAGCCGTATCCGCAGCCTCATTCCCCAACACTCCCACATGGCCAGGGACCCACAGAAACGTTACCGTAGTTCCGCTCGTTGAAAGAGAAGTAAGGCAATTGCGGATGCTTTGTACCAGGGGATGGGCCGGATATAGCATGCGAAGGCTCAACAAAGCACTCATAGAGTCCGAGCAAATGACAGTCTTACTGAGCGAGTGTCGCCGGACGTATTGTGTGGCTTGGTATAATGCATACAGCTCAGCTGTAAAAATGGAACTCCACTCAGGAAGACGATATTTAAAAGAGACGTTGCCAAGTACAAAAGCACACCCAACACCCTGGTCTGTCTTTGAGCCATCAGTGTAAATGAACAAATTGTCATCAAATTTAAACCGGAGTGCGTGAAATTCTCTCTGGTAGACGAAACGAGGTGTGGAGTCCTTTGGAAGAGAATGAAGATCAAAGTTAACACGGACTTCGGGGCTTCGCCACAGTGGAGAGGTGCTCTCTCCAGTCGAGAAGATAGCAGGCATTGTAACGCCAAGCTGGCCGAGTAGCGAACGCAAGCGTATTCCCGGTGGTAGCAGAGCAGACGGGCGCAGAGTGAAGAGACTGTCAAGTGAGTCGTTAAAAAAAACTGCGTACGTCGGGTGTCCTCGCATGGACGACAAACGACTAGCGTAACGGCTAAGCAGGAGTTCCCGACGGTAAGAAAGGGGTAGTTCGGCGGCCTCGGCATAGAGGCTCTCAACGGGGCTAGTATAAAACGCTCCTGTCGCCAGACGGAGACCTTGGTGGTGGATTGTATTAAGGCGGCGCAGTATGGATGGTCGAGCCGAAGAATAAAAGATGCTACCATAGTCCAGTTTGGACCGAACTATGGTGCGATACAGATGGAGGAGAGTAGACCTGTCAGCTCCCCACGAGGTGCCACTTAACACCCGCAGCACATTGAGAGAGCGGGTACAGCGAGCTGCCAAACGGGATATGTGGGGAGACCAACTTAACTTCCTGTCGAGAACAAGTCCCAAGAACGTCGTGGTATCCACAAATGGAAGTACTATGGGGCCCAGACGAAGGGACGGGGGAAGGAACTCCTTCCGCCGCCAGAAGTTCATGCAGACTGTCTTGTCAGCTGAGAATCGAAAGCCAGTGTCCATACTCCACGCGTGGAGATTGTCTAGGCACCGCTGGAGGCGCCGCTCCAGGAGACCCGTTTGCTCAGAGCTGCTGTAGATCGCAAAGTCGTCAACAAATAGGGACGCCGACACTCCCAGTGGAAGGTGATCGGCTATAGAATTGATTGCCACTGCAAATAAAACAACGCTCAGGACCGAGCCCTGGGGGACTCCGTTCTCCTGATTAAAAGTGCTCGATAAAACCGAACCAACACGCACTTTAAAAACACGGTCTGTTAAAAATTCGCGGATAAAAATTGGCAGGCGACCCCGAAAACCCCATGCATGCAGAGTGCGGAGGATGCCCATCCTCCAGCAGGTGTCGTATGCCTTTTCCAGATCAAAGAACACCGCTACTGTCTGGCGCTTCCGTAAAAAGTTATTCATTACTGAGGTAGATAGGGCAACAAGATGATCCACCGCAGAACGGTGCTTGCGAAACCCACATTGGACATTAGACAGGAGATGTCGCGTTTCAAGCCACCATACCAGGCGCCCGTGAATCATGCGTTCCATCACCTTGCATACGCTACTGGTGAGAGAAATGGGGCGGTAGCTGGAAGGGAGACATTTGTCCTTCCCAGGCTTTGGTATGGGAATGACTATGGCTTCACGCCAGCGTCGCGGAAAGGTGCCTTCTATCCATATGCGGTTGTAGGTGGCCAGTAGGAAGTGCAAGCTCGTTGGTGAAAGGTGTTGCAGCATCGCCACGTGAATGCCATCTGGTCCTGGAGTGGAGGACCGCGAAGACGAGAGTGCGTGGTGAAGCTCTCGTACAGTAAACTCGGTATTGTAGCATTCACGGTTCTGAGAGGTAAAGGGCAATGGAGTCGCCTCCACCGTCCGTTTCCTAGCTAGGAAAGCGTCAGTGTAATGTGAAGAGCTAGACACCTCTGCAAAATGTCGACCCAGTGCGTTGGCTATTTGTGGAGGATCGACGACGGTGTCAGTTGCGACACACAGACCGGGAATTGGGGAATGAGCCATAGTGCCCGAAATTTTTCGAAGGTTACCCCAAATGATGGAGGAAGGGGTAGACCTATTAAAAGAGCCCGTGAATGAGCGCCAACTGGCGCGTTTACAGTCGCGAAAGAGGCGACGACAATAGGCCCGCAGCCGTTTGTATCGGATGCAGTTGTCGAGCGTGGGCCGTTGTTTGAAGATTCTAAGGGCACGTCGCCGTGCTCGCAGAGCGTCACGGCATTCCGCAGTCCACCACGGGACAAGGGGACGACGTGCGTGGGAAGTCTTGCAGGGGATGGAACATTCTGCGGCTGTCAGAATAACTGTGGTAATGTGTTCCACTTGGTCGTCTATACTAGGATAATGGTAAGTACCAAAATCCGCCAGTGACGTGTAGAGCTCCCAGTCCGCTTTCGTTAACTGCCAGCGGTGTGGATGCTCAAGGATGTCAGGCATCATTAGGTGAATTACACACGGAAAATGATCGCTCGAATGTGTGTCTGAGAGAGCAGACCATTCAAGACGCCGTGCCAGCTGAGCAGTGCAGATAGCTAGATCTATATGGCTGAAAGTATTTGTGGTGTCTGAAAGATAAGTTGGTTCACCAGTGTTAAGGCAGATGAGTTGAAGGTGGTTCAGTATATCTGCCAGGAGGGAGCCCCGTGGACATGGTCGTGGGGAGCCCCAAAGGGGGTGGTGGGCATTGAAATCTCCCACCAACAAAAACGGACGCGGAAGCTGGTCAATAAGATCTAGGAGATCTGATCTAGTGACGGGAAAAGAGGAAGGAGCGTAAATATTGCACAGTGTGAAGACAAATCCAGGAAGATATATCCGGACAGCAACAGCTTGTATTGGAGTACACAAAGGGACCGGTGTACTGTGTACGTCATCCCGAATAAGCAACATTACGCCCCCGTGGGCTGGAATTCCTGCCACTGGAGGAAGGTCAAAGCGAACGGCAGTGTAGCGTGGGAAAGTAATTCGAGTACCAGGGAGCAATTTTGTCTCCTGTAGAGAGAAGATGATTGGATGATATGTTCGCGTTAGAAGCTGCAGTTCTGTCCAATTCGACCGGATACCACGAATGTTCCATTGAAGAATATCCATAATGGGATAAAATGAGATGAAGGTGGACATCAGCCCGACGAAGGCGGCGGGCCACAGTGCGAATGTTCGCAACTGGTGGTGTCTGAGACAGGAGGGTCTTGCTCCATATTCTCAGAGGTTACCACAGCAGCTGCGTGAGTGTGGTCGGCAGCCCCATCTTTGGCTGATGCACCTGGAGAGACTATAGGCTTCCATGGGATGCCATCGTCACATTGTGAGGTAGGAGGGGGGAGAGTTTTCCCCCTATTTGATTTCTTGGAGCCCTGGTGAAGCTCTTTGGTTGGCTCAGATGTTTTGGTAGGGGTGCGGAGGAAATCCTCGCGCGAATGCTCTTTCTTAGACTTTCGCGTCTCTATCTGTGGTTTCACAGCTGAAGATGAAGATTTGTTAGAGGTACTCACACTTTTCGTTGAACGTGGCGCCGTTGTCGATGTAGGTTGTTTGACAACTACTGTCGTAAACTGTAGGTCACAAGTCTGTGTGGCCATATCCCGTGTCGGTGGAGGCGTTGCAACTACAGTACTGTAATTACCACGCGGTGGGGTCTTAGGCTTACGACTGGCGTACATTTTACGTGCAACTTGTATGGGAACCTTTTCCTTTACACGGATTTCCTGGATGGCCCGTTCATCAGCAAACACAGGACATTCCCGGGAGGAAGCAGCATGATTCCCGTTACAATTTATGCAATGAGGGGACGGTGGTGGACAAATCCCCTCATGGGCCTCTTTACCACAGGTGACACATATGACCGGGTTCTTACAAGACTGGCTTGTGTGGTTAAATCGATGGCACTGATAACACCGAGTAGGGTTAGGAATATAAGGTCGTACTGTGACGACCTCATACCCTGCCTTGATCTTCGGCGGCAGAGCCACTCGGTCGAAGGTCAGAAACACTGTGCGAGTGGGCACTACAACATTGTTCTCTTTTTTTGTCACCCTGTGTACTGCAACGACGCCTTGAGCTGCCAGATATTCTTTCAGTTCATCATCAGTCAGACCGTCCAAACTGGCCGAGAAGACTACCCCTCGGGAATAATTGAGGGTCGGATGGAGCTCAACACGAACCGGGTAGCTGTGGAGCAGAGTAGCCTTAAGCAGCCGCTGTGCCTGGGAGCCACTTTCTGTTTCTAACAGTAGTGTTCCATTACGTAGGCGGTTGCAGGTCTTAACTGGGCCGGCAATGGCATCAACCCCTTTTTGAATAATAAATGGGTTCACCGACGAAAAGGATTGTCCTTCCTCCGTACGGGTCACCACAAGGAACTTTGATGTCTGTAAATTTTTCTGTTCAGACACACTATTGTCTAATACATCAATTTCTAAAGGCTCTTTCCATTTTCTTTTTTTTTGAACCATCGCGGTTGTATCCCCCACGATTGCCAGTGTCTCCGATGGCACGCTCCTTCCTGCTGGGGGCCCCCAACGGAAGCACACCCGCCTTGGGTGATTGTTCACACCCCAGGTCACACCTCCCGATCTACAGACGGAGGGACCAATCGGCGAATCGGGAAGGTATCAGCGCAGGCAATCGCCCCTCCCCTGGCCTGGCCTTAACCAGGGGGTACGCACGCACCCTACATGCCAGCCCGGGGCTGGGACTTACGCATTACCCAGTCACCCATATGGGTGGCCTTCAGGTGCGTACAGGGAGGAGGAAGAGAGAAATAGTAGGAGGAGAAGCCTCAAACGCAGACGCGGAGGCAAAGAAAGAGGTGAAAGAAGACTGTAAAGCCAAAAGGGTCAGAACTTCGGTTCCCCGAAGGATGCACAGACTCAGTCCCCAAGAGAGGGGAAAAGGACAGTAGAAGAAGCGTCATGTAGCACGGAAAGGAAAGAGTGCTACAAAGGCTGGGGCCCCGTGCTCGCCACGCACGTACTCACCACAGAGCGGTGAGTCCCCTGAGGGGGAATAAAACAGTTGTTGGAGTATTTATTGCCGTCAAAAGCAGTTTAGCTTGTAGCGTAATTGAAATAGATAGTTCCTGTGAATTGGTATGGATAAAGGCAATACCTGACAACAAGATTTTTACTGACCCCCTGATTCAATTGCAGAAACGTTCAAAGAAAGCTTGGAACAAATTTCAGAAACGTTCCCTCAGCATACACTTTTAATTGGTGGCGACTTTCACTTACCCTCAATATGTTGGCAAAAATACATGTTCAAAACTGGAGGCAAGCATAAAACACATCGTCCGAAAGGTTACTGAACGTGTTCTCTGAAAATTATCTCAAGCAATTAGTTTATGAACCCACTAGAATAGTAAATGGTTGTGAAAATATATTTGACCTCTTATCAACTAATAATCCATAGCTAATAAAGAATATCAAAACAGGCACAGTGATTAGCGAACACAGAGTAGTTGTAGCAAAAATTAATATCTGCTTTCCAAAATCTACCAAAAGTAGACTAAAAATATATCTATTCAAAAAAGCAGTTAAAAATTATTTTAATGCTTTCCTGAGTGAGAATCTCCAGACTTTCAAAACTAACAATGTTAGTGTAGATCAGATGTGGCTTACGTTCAAAGAAATAATATCGACAACCAATGAAAGATTTATACCAAACAAATTAACAAAAGAAGGGTCTGACCTGCTGTGGTACGCAAAACAGGTTATATCAGTCTTGCAAAAGCAAAGAAGAAACATGCCAAATTTAAACGGACACAAAATCTTCAAAACTGGCAGTCTTTTAAAGAAACTCAAAATTTAGCTCTAACTTCAATGCAAGAAGCTTATAATCTCTACAATGAAACCCTGCCGTCTAATATGGTAGAAAATCTAAGACATTCTGGTCATATATGAAGTATACTAGTGGTAACACACAATCAATACCTTCATTATGTGATAGTAACGGTGATACTACTGATGACAGTTCTGCTAGAGCAGAATTGCTTCACACAGCCTTCCAAAATTCCTTCATGAAAGAAGACGAAACACATACTCTAGAATTTGTATCATACCCCTTTGAGTATTAAACCAACTTAAATCACTTAACAAAAGCAAGTCTCCTGGTCCCTACTGTATACTAATTTGTTTCCTTTCAGAGTATGCTGAATCAATAGCCCCATACGTAGTTATCATATACAACCGCTCACTCAGAAAATGTTATGCTTCCAAAGACTGGAAAGTTGCACAGGTTACGCTAATATTCAAAAAAGGCAATAGGAGTGACCCACAAAATTCAGGCCTATATCATTGACGTTGGTTTGCTGCACGATTTTAGAACATATAATTTCCTCATATATTGAGAACTTCCTCGAACAGAATGACCTACTAACCCACAGTTAACATGGATTCAGACAGTATAATTCTTGTGACTGATGTCATCCAGTAGGGTGTCAGTTTTCTATCAGATTTCCAAATGCATGTATTCCATAATTATTGGTCTCAAGATTATTGTATCAGGTAGTCATAATATCCATGAAAAGCAACTCACATTCTTGAATATTCTCAACTGCTTGAACTACTATCAAATGCATCTTAGGTAGCAATCCATTATACTCTACAGAGGCATTTGATGCTAAGTGTCTTCTCAGGTATTTTCAAATAATTTGTTGTTGTTATGGTCTTCAGTCCGGAGACTGGTTTGATGCAGCTCTCCACCCTACTCTATCCTGAGCAAGCCTTTTCATCTCCTCATAAGAACGGCAACCCACATCCACTTGAATCTGCTTACTATACGCGTCTCTTGGCCTCCCTCTGCGATTTTTACCCCCACACACTTCCCTCCAATGCTAAATTTAAGATTCCTCGATGTCTAAGAATGTGTCCTACCAAGCGATCCCTTCTTTTAGTCAGGGTATGCCAAAAATTCCTTTTCTCGCCAATTCTGTGCAGCACCTCTTCATTAGTGATGTGATCTACCCACCTAATCTTCCGCATTCTTCTGTAACACCACATTTCAAAAGCCTCTATTCTCTTCCTGTCCGCATTGCTTATCATCCATGTTTCACTCCCGTACAAGGCAACACTCCACACAAATGCCTTCAGAAAAGACTTCCTTACCCTTAAATTAATATTCGATGTTAACAAATTTCTCTTTTTCAAAAATGCTTTTCTTCCCATTGCCATTCTTAATTTTATATCCTCTGTACTGCGACCATCGCATGTTATTTTACTACCCAAATAACAAAACTCATCTACCACCTTCATTGTTTCGTTACCTAATCTAATTCCTTCAGCATCGCCTGATTTTCTAAGACCGCATTCCATTATTTTTGTTTTGCTCTTGTTAATGTTCATTTTGTACGCTCTCTTCAACACACTGTCCATTCCATTCAACTGCTCTTCCAGGTCGTTCGCTGTCTCTGACAGACTTACAATGTCATCAGCAAAACGCAATGTTTTTATTTCTTCCCCCTGAACTTTAATCCCTATTCCAAATTTTTCCTTGCTTTCCTTCACCGCCTGCTCAATGTACAAATTGAATAACATCGGAGAAAGGCTACAACCCTGTCTTACTCCCTTCCCAACAGATGCTTCCCTTTCATGCCCTTCGAGTCTAATAACTGCGGTCTGGCTTTTGTACAAGTTATAGATAACTCTCCTTTCCCTGTATTTTACCCCTGCTGATTTCAGAATTTGAAAGAGTGTAGTCCAGTCAACATTGTCAAACGCTTTCTCCAAATCTACAAAAGCTAGAAATGTAGGTTTGCCTTTCCTTAATCTATCCTCTAAGATAAGACGTAAAGTGAGTATTGCCTCCCGGGTTCCTACGTTCCTCCTGAATCCAAACTGATCTTCCCCTAGGTCAGCTTCTACCAGCTTTTCCATTCTCCTGTAGATAATTCATGTTAAAATTTTGCAACCATGACTTATCAAACTGATGGTTCTGTAGTTTTCACACCTGTCTGCACCTGATTTCTTTGGAATGGGGATTATTACATTTTTCTTAAAGTCTGAGGGTATTTCGCCTGTCTCATACATCCTACACACCAGTTCAAATAGTTTTGTCATGGCTGGCTTTCCCAGAGACTTTAGTAGCTCTGAGGGTATGTCATCTACTCCTGGGGCCTTGTTCTGACCTAGGTCTTTCAGGGCTCTGTCAAATTCATCTCTCAGTATAGTATCTCCTATTTCATCTTGATCTACTGTGGTTCATGTTTACGAATATGAAGCAAAGAAAAAGCAGCCAGGAATTTAGAGTCAAACAATTTTGGAAGAACACAAGACCAAGATTGATTCTCCTTTAGTTCTATTAACTTCCATTCAATTATGGGTGTGAACAATTGACCCAAGAATTCTCCGATACATATTGAGCTCATGGAAAGAGCCCAAAATAAAATTATTAGGACTCTTACTAAATTTGGTTTTGTTGTTAATGTGATCTTCAAACTGAAGACCAGTTATATGCAACCATCTATGCTAGTAAAACCTGAGCATGTCTTTGAATGTCTGCAAGGCTACTGTATCCTACAGTCATCCGAGTTTTAATGCCTTTTCCAAAGTTATCCTTGGTTTTTGTCAAAGCTTGCCCAACATTCAAACAGAATATCATCATGGACAAGGTATAACCATGTCTCACTCCCTTCTCAATGCTTCTTATCACAGCCTTCACACCTTGTAATTTCAGAATTGTTTATGTACACAATGTAGTATCTAGTGTACTTAGAAGGCATAGTATCAAATTATCTTAACAGGGTAGTGTAAGTTTTTGATGTCTATGTTGTTACTGTCTTGCTTTCTTTCCAACACCAAGCATCAATTGGAGATCAGACAAGCATGAACTCTCCACGAGAGAGTAGGTAGTTTGTTCATTATATTACAAGTTTCCTAATAGAAGTTAACTTCTTTAGCCCCGTCTGTTTTTTGTAATTTAATCTTGCATTGGATAGGCACTATGAATGCTGAATCAAACTGAGTTGAGTTGGTGACCCTTCATTCACACATAAATGTAGTAATCATTTTCATCTGGAAGATTGAGGCTGCTGCCAATAGCCATCATAGTGAGGAAATAAAAGTGTCAATCAAAGGAACTTCCCGCACGTCCATCGGTAAGTCCACTACAGTGCTTGGCCCAGTTATTACTCCCACTGAGATAACCTCGTAACTGAGTTTGAGTGATGGTTGGTTTAGTGATAAAAGGAACTAAACAGCTCAGTTATCAGTCACCGACCCCTACCCCCTTATCTACATACCAAGGGAGGTTGTGTCACATAGAATCTAAGAGGAGAGATCATAAGGGTCTACCATAGGTCAACATAGAGCCTTGGAAAAGGACTATGGGGAAAGGAAACAGAAAAAAAAGTGGGTGGGATGCCCTGGCTAGGGAGGAATCAGAGGTCCCCAGGTATGGACAGTGGGATGGCAGAGACCCATCACCTTCCAGATTACCTAACAATACCCAGTACAGACTAGAGACATGTATATATCGAGAGAAACAGAGTGTGGGGAAAAAAGAAAACAAAATAAAAATCCCGCAGATAGCAGATATTTGAGAGGTGGGGCAAAGATTAAGATAAAACCAGGTCAGCCATTAAGGCATCATCTGCTACCATAGGGAATGAGTATAGAAGTTTAAAAGTATGCAGCAGGGCAGCTAGGTTGGAACAGTCCACCAAAATGTGGACCACTGTCAATTGGGAACCACAACAAAAATGGGCATGTCTTAATGATGGAGGAGATTACCACGAATGAGACAGGTATGGCCAATGCTCATTAGCGACAATGGAGTGCTGCAGGAGGCTTGCATCAAAGACCCCCCTTCCCCAAACATTTGTGGTTTCCTTTATTACCCATAATTTGTTAGGTGATTTCAGGGTGCACTATTCTGTGTTCCAGGTCCCAAGAATTTTATGGTAAAAAACCAATCAATAGATCTGCTTTTCAGTACCCATTTTGTTTGTCTCTGAGCAAGTTCATTCCCTCGTATCTAACATGACCTGGGGTCCAGACAAAGAATGAGCATCCACATTGAGAGCACAAAGAAAATCCTGGGTGACCAGGACCAAAGAATGGCAAGGGTGACAATGATTGTGAGTTTGTAAACTGCTCAAGAAGTCTATACAGATGAGGAAAGATTCATGCTCAAGAGAATGAGAGGTGGTTACCAACTCCACAGTAAATACAACAGTAAGTACATCCTGCATCAACCCAAGCAAAGTCAGTGTGACTGGAAATTACTGTGTAAACCATTTCTGAACCACAGAAAAAAATTGTGGAGGAGAGCTTCAAGATGAACTGAGTCTTTCGAACCTTGTGATAGGTCGAGACATAGCTGAGGCTGTGGATGCACCGTTGAGATTTTTGTGAGTGGGGCTGTAGGCGAGATGGAAGATGGAGAACCTGGAGATCAGAGAAGAGGGACCGGACATACATTGAGATCATATTTCCATCCTGGGCCGCTGGTGTGGGAGTTTGATCTTTGTCGAAATATTTAAACATGTTGAACGTTTTGGGGTATTTATATAAATTCAACAACAAAGTTGAAAATTTGTACTGGACTGGGATTCGAACCTGGATTTCCCCCGTTTTGAGCCAGTTGTCATCTTAATTAGGCTATCTAGGCGCTCCTCCCTTCCAACTATAATTCTCAACTTATAACACAGTATGATTGTAGTGCCCCCTGCTGATTGGCTCCTCTTGCTTGCAGCTTATACTGTATTCCCACAAGGGAGCAAGCGTATGAATGCATTCGCGTTGAAATTGTCACTGCCTGTTGTGTGCATATTTTGGACATGTCGAAAAAGAACAGACACCATTAGTTGACAGTAACGGCAAGCAAGATGAGCCACTGACTAGGGGGCATTACAATCTTAGTGTGATATAAGTTGAGAATTTGGGTCGGTAGGGAAGTGTGCCTGGCTAGCCTAATTAGTTAAGGCAACCAATGGCCCGAAGCAGGAAATCCGGGCTCAAATTCCGGTCTAGCACAAATTTTCAACTTTGTCACTGAATTTATTTCAAAGCCTCGAAACAGTCGAAATGTTTCAATATTTTGATTTTGAAAATTTACGACCATTACTGTCAACTAATGGTGTCTTTTCTGTCGAACATGTCCAAAAAGAACAGACACCATATCAATAATTAGATCTCTGCCTCTAGAGAGCAGCAGATGTGTAGTGCAAATGAGATCAACTACTACTGTTGTTGCAGGACCTGCAATGGATAAATCCCTGGCGCAGTATGAGGCTAATCATGGGACTTTACTTGCCATTCATACTTTACAATGATGTATTGAGTCTAGTATCTGCAGCCATATACAAGACTTCCATATTCTAGGTAGGACTGAGCAAACTACTTTTACAGCCACATCAGAACTGAGTGGTCCACACCTTATGTAGTGCTGCTGAGGCATCGGGGAGCTTTGAGGTGGGACCAGTGTAAGTTGCTAAAGATGGAGAAGTCATGTCAGCTGGGCATCAAAGACAAATACCAGAGAAAGACGAGAATCTAGCACTTTGAGTTACTGTCCATCTAGGAACAGTTTCGGTTGAGGACTGAACATACAATGGCAGCAGAAATGCATAATGCCGGTCTTAACAGCTGAGAACTGGAATCCATGAGTGAGAGGCCAAGATTGAGCTCCTTGTAAATTAGTGTTCATCAATGCCCTCCTTGTATGAACTAAAATAAATGCAAAAATCATTGGTGTACACAGAGTGGGGCACAGAAGGCAACAGCTGTCACCAGACCACTAATAGACACTAGAAAGAGAGGAACACACTGTACAGAACCCCAAACTATTGCAGGTGGGAGGTGCTACGGAAAAGTGTGAAATTAAAGAAAACTGGGAGTGAATCATTGAGATCCCATTCATGTATGGTGGACAGGGTATGGTGGCACCATAGGGATATATAAGATTTATTCAAATTGATGAAGACTGCAACAACATGGCACCAGGCAAAAGCAATTTGGATAGCAGAGTTTATGGAGTATTGCTGCCCAGTGTGGGATCCTTATCAGGTTGGGTTTGACGGAGGACATTGAAAGAGCCCAAAGAAGGGCAGCTAATTTTGTATTGTCACAATACAGGGGAGACAGCATTATAGAAACAACACAGGATCTGGGATGGGAATCATTACAACAATGGCACCTATTGCTGCAGTGTGGGCCACTTACATAGGTAGAAAAGATCATCAGAATAAAATATGAAAAATCAGAGCTCGAATGGAGAGATACAGGTGTTCTTTCTTTGCGTGCGCCATTCAAGAATGGAATGGGAGATAATTAGTATAAAGATGTTAATGTTAAAATTCTTCTAAGCTATTTGCCGCATCATGATGATAAAATCTTTCCAACGTTTCGGATCCATTTCAGGAGCCTTCCTCAGGGAACACTGACTTGTTTCCTCCTTGTGCTCATCTTCTAAAACGTGTACTGTCCTAACAGTTTAGTTTTGACTGGTGTTTCTGATAGGTGGAAATAGGAAAGGAAGATGTGCTTTGTTGCTGTTTGCATCGGTGATTCCTATTGGTGGAAAACAGGAAGTTGTATGCATGCGCGTCCTTGGCCATCAACGGCGGCAACCGAACGGTCGGCTTAGTTCTTCTGGGTAGTGACAAAGTTTCCAGGCTGTCAGGAATGCCCATCTGCGACCTGAGGGCCCGTTGTACCACTCTCGCCACGAAGCGTCGCAGTGTTGTCAACATCGGAAGCCAAGACAGTGAGAGTTTGTAACAGTCTTCTCTGTTCATGTTGGAGTGTTTACTGATCTCAATTGCTTCACAAATTTTTCTCTTCATTTTAAATGGCTGTTCAGAGAGCAATTGTACGTCCTTGAAGTTTACATTATGGTTACACTCTTCCTCGTGTTCTGCAACCGCCGACTTGCTGTGCTGTTTTAAACTTGTGTACCTTTCATGCTCTGCCATTTGTACATGGATGGGCCTTCCTGTTTCTCCTATGTGTACTGTTCCGCAACCACCGTTTATTTTACACACACCAGCAGTATTCAGCTTTTCTATGGGACCCTTCATTGATGTGAGGATATCTTTTATTCTGTTATTGCTGAAGAAGGGGGGGGGGGGGGGGGGGGGACACTAACAGGTTGATGCCAGCTTGTCGTAATATTTTTCCAATGCGCTCACTACTTCCCTTAATGTATGGCAAACATGCTACCGGTAATTCTTCAACTTCTGTGTCGGTTTCCTTAGTTCGCCATGGTTTTATGGCATTCTGGATGCATCTGTTGCTATATCCATCGGCGCGGAATGTCGATCGCAACTTTGTGAGTTCTTCGTCCAAATTATTGTTATCACTGATCCGTTGTGCCCTGGTAACTAGTGAGCGTAGAACTAAGTTCTTTTCCGCTGGATGGTGATGAGACTGCGCGTGCAAGTACCGGTTGGTGTGGGTTGGTTTCCTGTGCACTCTATGGCCTAGTGTGCCTGTTTCTGTTTTGTGCACTAGTACATCCAGAAAAGGGATGGAACCATCTTTTTCTGTTTCCACGGTGAATTTTGTTTTCTCATGCTAGCTGTTGAGATGTTCAAGGACTTCTGTTAACTTTTCCTTTCTATGTGGCCATATAATGAAGGTGTCGTTGACATACCTAAGCCAGTACTTTGGTCGTAAAGGTGCTGGTGCAAAGCTGTCTCCTCCAAAGCCTCCATGAAGATATCTGTTGCTACAAGTGACAATGAAGAGAACACGAGTACTCTGTCCATCTGCTCATAGAATTTTCCTTGCCACCTGAAATAGATAGACGTTAGGCAGTGTTTCACTAATTCAAAGATGTCTGGTGGTATGAGATCCTATAACCAATCAAAACTAAACTGTTAGGACAGTACACTCTTTATAAGACCAGGACAAGGAGGAAACAAGTCAGTATTCACTGAGGAAAGCTTATGCAACAGATCCGAAATGTTGGAAAGATTTTATCATCATGACGCGGCAAATAGCTCAGAAGAATTTGAACGTTAACAATAATGACCGCGAAAGCCTATGTTCGTACAGAAAAAAGATTGTTCAATGAACCCTCTGCCAGGCACTTTATTTATGTGATTTCCAGAGTATCCGATGTAGATGTAGAGGAAACGAATCAACTAGATTAGTTATTACACGGACCCAACACTTGATACGTTGTCACTAGATACACAAAATTTTCATCTCTGTTTCAGATAGATGGTAACTGTAATGAAAGGGTCTTACATTTGTAACAGATGTCATGCCCTCTGTGACATTGCCTTTCAGTGTGCGATTGCAGGAATACATGTTGTCCATGCTGTCCTGATACTTCACAATAAGAAATGTATGTTTGTGCTCTACCCAGTATAATTTTCAAATGTTTCACACAGTAGAAAAATTTGAGCATGGGTTGCTGAGAGGATGGAATATAAAGAGTGGTGAAATTTACCTATCATCCTGGTGGCATCACGTGGTTGTTGGCAACATCGACAACATGGTACAAAATCTTGGCTGAGATGTTAAGATTTTTAGAAATCCACATCAAATGACTTGCTTAGTGTTTCGTACAGACCATGAAGTAAATAATTAATGTTGTTTCTGCTCTACAGTTGACTGGTTCTCGAATGTACCCTTGTTCGCGCAGTAACTGACCTCATAAAACAAAGATTTCAGGACCAAACATTTACACTGTCACGTAATCGGCTAACGTCATTGTGACAAGTGCGAACATTATCACCTGAGACCGCCAGAACGGTAAGTAAAATTTAACCTGAAAAGCAAATACCGTGCGACAATGACCTCGTGGTTTGGGGTGCCATGCCATGGATTGCACAGCCGCTCCCACTGGAGATTAGAGTCCTCTCTCGGGCACATAATGAATATATTACTTTTTACAATACAAACTGATCAATTCATGTTAACTCGCCCACCTAGCCAAGCCCAATGTTTTATTTTAAAAACAATCATATAAAACTTCAAACTTTTGTAATGGCAATTGAAAGTTTTATTTTGCGTTTCAGAATGTTGTTTTTAACATTTTTCCCCCCTATCGGCATAATTGAAGACCGCAATATAACCTGTCGGCTTTGACCCATGATGTCATCTGAGTCACCCAAGATGTAGATTTACCTACTAGCAAATCAAACACAATCAACGAATATAAACATACAGGATAATATCTGAATACTTACGTATTGTAGATAATAAATTACCTGTGATTATCCTCGTAAATTACAGATTACCACAACAGAATGTACAATCAATCACAGGTCTCTGATCAAAAATTTGCACCTAACCTATACCTATCAGAGAGAAATTACAGATAAGTTTTTAAACACAAAATCGTAATCTATAATGTATGTTCTGCTCATAAACAAACTACCATCTAACTCAGATATGACATCTTCAGTCGAAGCCAACAGGTTGCACCGCAGAGTTCAGTTGAGCCCCTATCACGTATACACCGCATATGACATCAGACAGGTGGTACCTGGTCTTTCAGTACTGCCTATGCTGCAGTCTGAACACAAATTCATAATTTCTATGTTACTGTAGAGCAACTTGTCAATTTCTGCTTTCATGAGCAATAAAGAGAACTGAAATATATATATCACCTATTCCGTTTTTATGAAAAGTGTCATTAATCTCTAGAATTGTGATGATCCATCACCTTCTGATGTGTGTGTAATCCTAAAAATGAAATACTGGGGTGCTCATACATTGCAGAACTGATGAAATGTACATAGCATTCAGTTGATCTGTAACTTGTACGGTTTCTGTCACTTCCAAGTGTATAGAGCAATAGCACAGTCATATTGAAAAATGCTGCAGAAAAAGCGGTCGAATCCAGGCATCTGGTGGTTTCACTATCTGTTTCATGTCAAAGTGTATTACAATAGTGGACTTTCATTAGAATATGAGATTGTATAAGTTTGTGTTTCACGTACTGTGGAAAAAACTTAAGCACGCAATTCCACCCATCTGCTTTAACGCGAGAAGTCTGCTCGTCATGCTGCGATATTGTCGCTGCACGGTAATTTCAGTTGGCTGTGTTTGCAGGAGGTGGTGTAGGCACATGGCGACACGCTCTCGTGGTGAAGTTAAATAGTTTGCG